>OX578144.1:102827714-103325214 GCA_951213105.1 Amaurobius ferox
TAGTGATATTTGATATGGCTGGATCTCAACAATTTTCTCTTATATTTGTTTTGTGTATGGTTCTCATCTTAAAACTTGATACATTCGTATTCTTTTTTTGCAATGTACCGGCTCTCCGGGAGTGTTGTCGCGACGCAAAGTATGCTTAACCGGGGTGAGGGGGTCACAACCCCCCCCCGGCCATTTTTTGGTACATTGCTTCCTTCTATCCATACCTCTTTTCATTTTGAAAATATTTTTAATCCTCTTTTTAGTGCAGCTTTGCGCCTTTTAAGTGTGATTTCTGATAAATTTATAATATTTTATTTCACCGTATTTTCATATTATATATATATATATATATATTTGAAATATGTAATAATAAGAATTATGTAAAAATAAAATTAAAAAATATATATATATATATATATATATATATCATACCAGAAAAGTATAAAAATGAAAGAAAGCAATATATCAAAGATTGGCCGGGGGGGGTTGTGACCCCCACTCCCCGGTTAAGCCAGCTTGCGTCTAGACAACACTCCCGGTAGCCGATATATTGCACAAAGATGAATACCGAAGTATCAAAATTTCAAAAGGATTCTAAAAAGGATTCAAAAAAAAAAAAAAAAAAAAAAAAAAAAAAAAAAAAGAATTTTAAAAAGTAGGTTACAGATCATGTAAGTGTGGAGTACCCAGAAGACACGTATTTAAAAAACTGTACTATATCCACTCTCACTAAACTAAAGGCAATAAGAATCCAAACACATAGATTTTAATGATCAAAACAGATACCATACCATAACCACTATCCACCATGACGAATCCAGCACCAATACATCTGCTAGACATTATCTATTATATAAGAGCTACCACATATATTTGGATGCCGAACCTCCCGTGTGTTGATCACGTTAGGGAGTCAGTACCATCTTTACACATGTTAAGAATGAGTACATTCTTATATAATAGATAATGTCTAGCAGATGTATTGGTGCTGGATTCGTCATGGTGGATAGTGGTTATGGTATGGTATCTGTTTTGATCATTAAAATCTATGTGTTTGGATTCTTATTGCCTTTAGTTTAGTGAGAGTGGATATAGTACAGTTTTTTAAATACGTGTCTTCTGGGTACTCCACACTTACATGATCTGTAACCTACTTTTTAAAATTCTTTTTTTTTTTTTTTTTTTTTTGGAATCCTTTTTAGAATCCTTTTGAAATTTTGATACTTCGGTATTCATCTTTGTGCAATATATCGGCTACCGGGAGTGTTGTCTAGACGCAAGCTGGCTTAACCGGGGAGTGGGGGTCACAACCCCCCCCGGCCAATCTTTGATATATTGCTTTCTTTCATTTTTATACTTTTCTGGTATGATATTAAAATCCACATTGTAGTGCAGCATAGCGCCTTATTCGTGTGATTTTCTGGAATTTTGTATCTTTCACTCATTTATACATATTTATTTATTTATATATTCTGTTGTTGATCATGCATAGCTGCATCGCGCTTTTGAACTTCAACTACATACATATATACTTTAATTACAGGGGGGGGGGGATGTTTGAACTTCGCTCCAGGTGGCTTAATGTTAGTCATGACGGCCTTCTGATATTTCGGTGTGTTCATAAAAGGTGATTACTACCGTGATGTGTTCCTTATGTATCTGTATTGGTGTTTTTTCAGCGTGCCTTACGGTGTTATTACGTGTTATAGAAGCACTTGATATGTGCATGGAATGGTATCTTACTATCTACATAACATTATAATAAAATTTAATAAAATTTAAAACAAAAAATTTTTTAAATATAAAATATATATATATAAAATATAAAAATAAAAATAAAAATAAAAAATTAAAAACCTTAAAAAACTCAAATACAAAAATATTAGATAATGGAAAATACTTTCTCAATTGGGGGAACACCGAATTATGGGTATCTGTAGGTGTATGTGATGTGGTTCTATTAGGATATTATGACTGTTTATAAGATATTGTTGCTATTGATATGTGTCTTGAGTGGAAATATTTATATGTCTATGTTATGACAATCTCCCCCCTTTTTTGGATTTTTTTATGGTTAAAAAAATATCCTTTTCTACTTATGATATGACACAACAAATTAATTTAGCGACTGGCAACTTCGTAACAAATGTTACGATGGCCCGGTTGGCCGATCATAGGGGAATTGGCCAATCGTCAAACAGTCACCCTTCCTTGAATACTATAGATAGATATTTCAGGCCTGTTGTTCCTAACGTTGAGAAAGCCAAAAAACCTGTAAATTCTTGTTGTTTTGTGAAATCTAGTATTTGTGATCATCCTTCATATAATAGCCATTGCAGAAATTTCTGTAAATTTTTATACAAAAAATGTACATCTAGTCGATGTAAACTTTGTCCTATGGTAAATCCTTCTCAAATCTGTAATAACCAAAAATATCGTATAATATGCAAGTCTTATAACTGCATATATTGTATAAAATGCAAGATATGCGGTTTAAAATATATAGGACAAACTAAAAATCAAATTAACGTAAGAATCAACCTACATAGAAGCCAGATATATAGATTGCAGAAAGATCCTTCTTTTGATACATCTATGGAAATTCGTCACTTCAGTGATCATGGTATTGAGGCAATGCAATTGACTATATTGGATATAGTAGTCAACCTTAAAGAACGACTTTGGTGGGAGAGTTATTACATTCACCATTTCAACACTCTTTATCCTTATGGTCTGAATTCCATGTTATATAATAACAATTATAATTTCGAATATATAAAAAAACACGACTCTAATGTTGTAATCAATAATCAGAAACATAACCACCTAAATGAAAATTTAAAACGTAATAAACGTGGTGGCAGAAAAATAAAATTAAAACTCTCTGACACAATACAAAATCTTATGATTTTTGCTCGAAAATGTGCTGATGGTGAGACAATACAACATACATGGATTAAAAATTGCATTTATGGAGTCAGAAATAGATTTCTGAGAGATATCTGGGATTTTTGTAATAGTGACGTTTTTAAGGAACTTTTTTCACAAAACTTTCATATTGCTGCTATATTCTTAGATTACATTAAATTACGCGCAAAATACTTAAACTTAAATTTAATCAAAAACAAACCTGTTTATATCAATAAAGAATATCTCATTATTAATTACAAGAATAAAAATTTCGATAAAGTAAATATTTCATCTTATATAAATAAATTTCAAGATAAGTTTCCTATTTCTAATACACACATTAAAATCGCTTATAAATATGCTAAACCTTTATGCAGAGATTTCTATAACTATAACACAGTATGTAGAAAGGTATTTTACGATCCACAGCTTTGTTCCTGTACAGAATATTCCAATTTTATCGACTGTCATCATGGTCACGTTATTTCTGGTGATCTTGATCTTTTACAGACATCATCGTTGAAACCCTTCTTCAAACTCGGCACTAAATTTCGCATAGCCGAGTTTCGTTCTATTGGTAGTACACTTACGCAAGATATGG
Organism: Amaurobius ferox; assembly: GCA_951213105.1. Lineage (NCBI taxonomy): Eukaryota > Metazoa > Arthropoda > Arachnida > Araneae > Amaurobiidae > Amaurobius > Amaurobius ferox. The sequence goes on from OX578144.1 coordinate 102,831,217, forward strand.
ACAGATTCATTTATCGATGTGCAGTGAAATACAGTGTACCCACTTCCATATATAATGAATGGAAATCGGAGGTATTAGATGCCTTTTTTAAAACATATAATAACAATAACTTTGGAAGGAAAGAAGTTGTAAAAAACTACAATAGAAATGAATTGATAACTTTGCAGAAGAAATTCGTAATTACATACGTTGATAAAGTTACATCAAATTATGCATTTACATGTCAACATCTTTATAATAAATTACTGATTGCATGTTACCGGGATCGTGATGTATATATACCTTTACAACTTTCACAGAACGAAATAGAAAACCGTATAAGGGCCTTTTATAAATCTGTAGGTTACACATTGAAATCTATTAAATTTCCTTATGTTACTTTAATACCAAAACTGCATAAAAATCCTGTGAAATTCCGCCCCATTACTAATGGTTATAAAACTTACTTAACAATAGCAAATAATAAACTTCTATCTATCTTAAAAGAAGTTATGATTAAAATAAAAAATAATGGGGTTTATTTCATAAGTAATAGTCTTGAAGTAATAGAAAAAATTAAAACCATATCTGAAGATTTACATTATAAAAGTTATGATTTTAATGATTTGTTCAGTAATATAGATATTAAAGATCTTTTTGCCATTTTGATGGAAGTCTACGAAAAATATAATATGCAAAAACTTATTACTCTAGGTAAATTTAAAACTTTGGTTAATCTTGTACTATTTGAAACCGTCTTATACGATGGTACTAATTTCTACAAACAGCTCCATGGTATACCCATGGGAGGTGGTTGTTCCTCTATTCTCGCCGACATTTACCTCAATAAGTATGAGGAGGGCACACACATTTTAAACGAATTACTGTTCATACGTTACGTTGACGACATCCTTTTTGCCTGTAAAGAAAAAAATTTTATATTGGATTTTGGATTTTATCCAAAAAGTTTAACTTTAACAGAAACACCATACAACCCTGATGAAAGTCTTAATTTTCTTGATTTGTCTCTGTACAAACTTCCTGATAGATCAACTGGATTTCGCCTCTACGATAAACGTAGAGATTTTAAATTTGTTATAAATTTCATTGTTCCTTGGTATTCATGCTTACATAGGAATGTATACAGAAACATAATTTTGAACCAACTTTTGCGAAGCAAAAGAATCAACAGTAATGTTAATGATCGTTACAATAGCGATATTAACTTCCTCCATGGTGCAATTGCACAAGGCTTTCCGAAGCGTTTTCTGTGTAACATAATATGCAAATTTTATGATATAACCGTAACTGAGAGCTACCACATATATTTGGATGCCGAACCTCCCGTGTGTTGATCACGTTAGGGAGTCAGTACCATCTTTACACATGTTAAGAATGAGTACATTCTTATATAATAGATAATGTCTAGCAGATGTATTGGTGCTGGATTCGTCATGGTGGATAGTGGTTATGGTATGGTATCTGTTTTGATCATTAAAATCTATGTGTTTGGATTCTTATTGCCTTTAGTTTAGTGAGAGTGGATATAGTACAGTTTTTTAAATACGTGTCTTCTGGGTACTCCACACTTACATGATCTGTAACCTACTTTTTAAAATTCTTTTTTTTTTTTTTTTTTTGGAATCCTTTTTAGAATCCTTTTGAAATTTTGATACTTCGGTATTCATCTTTGTGCAATATATCGGCTACCGGGAGTGTTGTCTAGACGCAAGCTGGCTTAACCGGGGAGTGGGGGTCACAACCCCCCCCCGGCCAATCTTTGATATATTGCTTTCTTTCATTTTTATACTTTTCTGGTATGATATTAAAATCCACATTGTAGTGCAGCATAGCGCCTTATTCGTGTGATTTTCTGGAATTTTGTATCTTTCACTCATTTATACATATTTATTTATTTATATATATATATATATATATATATAAATTCAAGTAATATTAACATCACCATAGAAGGAAATTCACGGCCACAATGCCGATAAGAGAAGAGAACAGCACCGTCCCAAATTCGATGATTAATCAGAACTAAATTCATCTTCAGGTCTGAGTATTTAATTCTAATTAACCCAAACAAATGCCTGTTTCAGATTAAGCAATAGCACATCACTATAAATGCTTAAACTCAGACTAAAGGCAACAAAAATTGAAAAAATGAAAATGGGATACATTAAGAAAATTTGTATTACCATGCGGCATGAACCCTTCTTCTTCCACCACGTGTATCGTGATCAACCTCAACAGCTTAATCTAGAAGCACCGGAATGAACAAGTCGAAATTCTACCAGGGAGGCAGTACGAACGTTCACGGTAACACTCCCAGACCCGTCCAGTGAGTCTAAGCTGGAAACCGGACAAGCAATTCAGAATATTAACTTCCCAAATATGCAATCCTGAATATGAATATGAATCAAAGACGAAAATTCTTACTAAACAAGTAATTCAGAGGAAAACTGGATAATCGAGAAAGCCACTATACACCATTATAAGGGCGCTCAAAACGTAGTTTCAATACTGACAAAAGTTACATTTTTTTGCGAAAATAAAATTCAAAACATTAATGTTAATGCATCTTATTTTCCGATTTTTGATTTTTCTAATGTTTTTGACTTAGTTTATTATTTTCATATTTATTTATTTATATAATTAATAAATAATTATATATAATTTTTTTTTTTTCTGTATGTTAGTCACTATAATTGGGAATGTTTTCTAGGATGTTATCGAGTGAAAGTTGATACACTGAGTTGATAATTTTAATAACAAACTTGGGGGATATGCATTATTAGTCGCTGTACTCAATAATTCCATAAAATGCGCTAATCTATAATATTCATCACAAATTTTATTGATTCTAAGAGCCTGGTTAATTATAATATTTCTAAATACAGATATATGCAAACAAGAGTCAAAATGTTGAATTTTTGATGCATTACATTTAAAATCCTGTCTTTTATCATACAAGTTTATAACCATATTACAATTTTGTAAATTTAAATTTAAATCTAAAAAGTTTGCAACATTAGAGTCATTATTACTTGCATTTAATTGTAAATTTTTTGGATAAAAGTTTAATACTATAGGGATATTATTATTATTTGGGGATACACATAAAATGTCATCTAAATATCTAAACATGTGCATATTATGCAAGCTTGGATTACTGTTTTTTTCATAGAAGAATAAATACAGATTAGCTAACAATGATGAGGCACACACGCCTTGTGGGATACCAACCTGTTGTTTAAAAAAAGGACCACTATGTTGAATATAATTCTCATAAAGAGTGAAGTTAAGTAATTTTTTAAAAAGAAAATTTGAATATTTTAGGTTGATATTATATTTTTCAAAAATTCCTAAAATAATTCTATACAGATCATCTATATTTATAGTTTTAAACAAATCTTTGAAGTCAAAGGTATAAATACTATGAATATTAGTAAGAGTTTTCAATTTCTTAACTAATTCAAAACTGTTTTTTACAATATGACAATTATTTGAGATTTCATCTGTCAAGGATACTTCATGTAATATCTTTAATAATAATTTTCCAGCATTAGTAATGTAAGAATTATGCCCACTGGTAATGGTTCGAAAAGCAACAGGGGATTTATGAAACTTGGGTACTAAAACAATATATGGAATGTTATTACAACTATTTTTAGATGGATTTGCTTATATTTGGCTGATATTCTATTGTATAAGATTTTAAGGTTAGTTTTATGTAAATTATAGATTTGATTATTAAGTAAGTGTGACTGAAGGGTATTTTTATAATAATATTTACAAATAATTGAGTAGTTACCTCTTGCTTTATCAACATATGTAATGATGAAATCATTTTGTATTCATATCATTTTCAATTGTATCATTTTTATATCATTTTTATATCATTATTGTAATATCATTTTTAATTGAATTAAGTTTATATGAATTAATAATTTTCTGATTATATATATAATGATTTAAGTATTACTCTATTAAGACTCTCCAGGGTTTAAATGCTTCTACAGGGATTTGATATTTATAACTGATTTTATAGATAAATTTACTTAAGTCAAGAAATAAACCTTTGCATATTAATTTATGTTTAAATTTAGTAGGTAAACGGTACTTAGTACCCAGTGACACCAGTAATCTTAGTGCATCATACATAATAATATTTAGATTTCCCGTTATAACATGCCCATGGTGTTTATCTACCAAGTCTTTGTATTTTTCTAAATGACAGTGGCAATATGACTCTTTATCCAATTCATAGTTTTGATTAATATCTATTGATTTGGCAATTTGATTATAATTGAAAATATAATGTCCTAGCGGTTTATCATATTTATAAGCAATTTTAGGATTTACATGTTTGACTGGAAAGTAATTGGAAACCGATTTTAAAAAATTATTTATCTTCAGATTATTTAAGACAGAATTAGTGAAATTCAAGGTACAATATTCGTTTATTTTAGTATATTGTTTTGATTCGTCATTAAAGTTTAAATCTGTGACATATAAATAAACATTAAGATTTTTACTTCTGGTTATGAGCAAATCATTGAATAAATGTTTAAAATGAATGTTATCAAATGCAGTACTTAGAAAAAGGTTATATACCATATTTAATTGCTGTTTTTTAATTCCGAAAATCCAGTTTTTACATTGTTTCCAATCAAAAGTAATTTTAAAATTGCATGTTGCTGAAGGATGGCATTTTTCAGTTCAGATAATGAGGGCAATTTTTTATTATATTTACTTGCTCTTTTAGTTCTTTTTGATTTACTATTATGATTGTTGAAGGAATTATATATATTATGGTCTTCATTAGGATAATTAAAGGACTTTTTAACTATATTATGATGATTAAATATTTGATTGAGTCCATATGGAAAAATAGTTTTGTGTGCACAAATGAATTCATTTTCAAGAAACAATCTGTCATAATAATTTTTTTGAATACACAGAATACTAATTTCAATGTTGTCGAACCCATGTTTAGAAAAATGTTCGTATTCATATTTTGATTCATTAAGGGTAGTTGCATTATTTGAAAAAAATTTTATGTGATTCCTGTGTACGTTAATTCGGAGGTGCAGAGGGTTGCTGGTTTGACCTATATATGACATATAACATATTTTACATTTAATTTGGTAGATGCAATTATATGTTTTACAGAAGACAAGATTATTGCTACAACTGATCTGATTACTATTAGCAAACGGACAAGTTTTGCATCTATTAGAATTAGAAGATTTAAATTTAAGAGTGTTATTTAGTATAGCATGGCTGTAAGATTGGAAGTTATATGAAGTGAACAAATAATACTGGCTGGATGTACCGAATGAAGATGGAATAGTCATAGAAGTAAAAGGATATTGTTGATAGCTGGATAACGATCTAGGAAAACCCCAACAAGTTTTCGAATACCGAGCTTGGATGTCAGAGAGCATCCAGTTGCCAGTCGCTAAATTTTGATAATAAGACATCATGTAATAGGGAATGATAGTAACCTTTATTACCCCAAAATAAAGGCACTTGCATTAAAAAAAGAGACTCTTTAGCCAAGAATGCACCTTAATTCAAATACAAAGGTGGAGGCACAATTACAACATATGAAAGGTACCATTATTTTTCAAACTAATGGATCATCTAAAACACTTTGAAAATATATAAACTAATGTGTAGACACATTAAAACCTGGATTAAATAAATGCTTAGGAATTAGCAAAACTAGGAAAGATAGTGGGAAAATATACATATACACATTGACTATTCCAGAATAAATTGAATCTAAATAACATCCATCAATACAACATGAAACACAATATTTTACCTCAGAGCTAATATAATCTAAGAATAAAACAACCAATGCTGTAAATGCATATATATATATATATATATATATATATATATATATATATATATATATATATATATAATAGAAGTTTGAAAATCCAATGAACGAAAAGTAAGAAGATGTAACACGATAAACCTAACTTTTTAAAACACCCACAGAATAAAATATAATACAGCAAATCATCAATCAAATATATATATATATATATATATATATATATATATATATATATATATATGCATATATATATATATATATATATATATATATATATATATATATATATATATATATGCATATATATATATATATATATATATATATATATATATATATATATATATATATATATATATATATATATATATATATATATATATTGTAAAAAACAATTTTGAATTAGTTAAGAAATTAAAAACTCTTACTAATATTCATAGTATTTATACCTTTGTTTTCAAAGATTTGTTTAATAATATTAATATAGATGATCTGTATAGAATTATTTTAGGAATTTTTGAAAAATATAATATCAACCTAAAATATTCAAATTTTCTCTTTAAAAAATTGCTTAATTTCACTCTTTATGAGAATTATATTCAACATGGTGGTACTTTTTTCAAACAACAGGTTGGTATCCCACAAGGGGGGTGTGCCTCTTCATTGTTACCTAATCTGTATTTATTCTTCTATGAAAAAAACAGTAATCCAAGCTTGCATAATATACACATGTTTAGATATTTAGATGACATATTATGTGTATCCCAAAATAATATCCCTATAGAATTAAACTTTTATCCAAAAAATTTACAATTAAATGCAAGTAATAATGACTCAAATGTTGCAAACTTTTTAGATTTAAATTTAAATTTACAAAATTGTAATATGGTTATAAACTTGTAAGATAAAAGACAGGATTTTAAATTTAATACATCAAAAATTCAACATTTTGACTCTTGTTTGCATATATCTGTATTTAGAAATATTACTAGCCGAATACCCGCTGAAAATCAACGGTCTCACAATAAGCAACCCCTGAATAATGTAATTTTTTTAATAATTCGCGTTTCACATTTATTCGACAAATCGAATATTTTGGTGTATCGAATATTTTCTTCCTTTCGAATTACCTACCCGTACACCACATTAAAGTCTATCTCATCCCGAGGCACCCCTATATTATTATTTCTCCTTTGGAACTTTTTTCTGTGAAGCACATTCATGAATGAACATTTTTGAAAAATTCCCTTTGTCTTGTGTGTTTTATCAGATGATTGGCCTCTATCACATTTAAAAGGAAGCGTGCCTCATTTATTCAGAAAATCGAACATATGAGTGCGCGCACCCCTTAAAGTAGCAAATATTGGAAATCTGAATTTCACACTTTCTTCCTTTCAAACTATCTACCCTTACACCAAATTTGATATCTCTATCTCATTCCGAAGCATGGTTTTCATCAATTCATTTTTCGAACGTTTTACTCTGGAGCACCCCCTTAAACGAACATTTTTGAAAAACTATATTCGTCTTGCGTGTTTCCGTCAAATGATTAGCCCATATACCAAATTTTAAGCCTCTATTAAATTTTAAAGGATCTTTTTCTCATTTATTCTGTAAATCGAACATTTTAGTGTGCGGCACCCCCTTAAGTAGAAAATATTGGAAATATGAAATTGCACAATTTCTTCCTTTCGAACGATTTACCCATACACCATATGTGAAGTCTTTACCGCATTGCAAAGCATACTTTCCCTTCCTTTCACTTTTCGAAAGTTTTGGTGTGCGGCACGCCCTTAAGTAAAAAATATTGGAAATCTGAAATTGCACACTTTTTTCCTTTTGAACGATTTACCTATACACCAAATTTGAAGTCTTCACCTCATTGCAAAGTATACTTTCCTATCATATCACTTTTCGAACGTTTTAGTGTGTGGCACCCCCTTAAGTTAAAAATATTGGAAATCTGAAATTGCACACTTTCTGCTTTTCAAACGATTTACCCATATACCAAATTAGAAGTCTCTATCTTATCGCAAAGCATGCCTTCCTATCATTTCACTTTTCGAACGTTTTGGTGTGCGGCATCCCCTTAAGTAGAAAATATTGGAAATCTGAAATTGCACACTTTCTTCCTTTCGAAAGATTTATCCATACACCAAATTTGAAGTCTCTATATCTCATCTCAAAGTATGCTTTCCCATCATTTCACTTTTCGAACGTTTTGGTGTGGAGCACCCCCCTAAACGTACATTTTAGAAAACTATATTCATCTTTGGTGTTTTAGTCAAATGATTAGCCCATATACCAAATTTCAAGCTTGTATCAAATCTTAAAGTAGCTGTTTCTCATTTATTCAGTAAATCGAACATTTTGGTGTGCGGCAACCCCTTAAGTAGAAAATATTCGAAATCTGAAATTGTACACTTTTTTCCTTTCAAACGGTTTACCTATACACCAAATTTGAAGTTTCTATCTCATCGCAAAGCATGCTTTCCCATCATTTCACTTTTCGAACGTTTTGGTGTGGGACACCCCCTCTATAGAATGTTTTCGAAAAATTCGATTTTTCCAGGGGGTTTTATCGAACGACTGAGCCGTGTACCGAATTGCAAGCCTCTATCTATTCGGGAAGTGCCTAAAAAAGCGTGACAGACAGACAGACGGACAGACAGACAGACGGACAGACGGACAGACGGACACTTGGCAATTAGTATATATAGATAATAAACCAGGCTCTTAGAATCAATAAAATTTGTGATGAATATTATAAATTAGCGCATTTTATGGAATTATTGAGTACAGCGACTAATAATGCATATCCTCCCAAGCTTGTTCTTAAAATTATCAACTCAGTGTATCAACTTTCACTCGATAACATCCTAGAAAACTTTCCCAATTATAGTGACAAACATACATTTAAAAAAAAAAAATATATATATATATATATATATATATATATATATATAAATATATATATATATATATATATATATATATTATATATATATATATATATATATATATATATATATATATATAAATAATTCTTTATTAATTATATAAATAAATAAAAATGAAAAATAATAAACTAAGTCAAAAAAATTAGAAAAATCAAAAAATCGGAAAATAAGATGCATTAACATTAATGTTTTGAATTTTATTTTCGCAAAAATGTAACTTTTGCCAGTATTGAAACTACGATTTGAGAGCCCTTATAATGATGTATAGTGGCATTCTCGTTTATCCAGTTTTCTTATGAATTACTTGTTTAGTAAGAATTTTCATCTTTGATTCATGTTCATATTCATGATTGCATATATGGGTTGTTCATTTTCTGTATTGCTTGTCCGATCTCCAGCTTAGACTCAATAGACGGGTCTGGAAGTATTACTGTGAACGTTCGTACTGCCTCCCTGTAGAATTTCGACTTGTTCATTCCGGTGCTTCTAGATAATTAAGCTGTTGAGGTTGATCGTGTATACACGTGGTGGAAGAAGAAGGGTTCATGCCGCATGGTAATACAAATTTTCTTGATGTATCCTATTTTCATTTTTTCATTTTTTTATGCCTGTAGGCTGAATTTCGGTATTTATAGTAATGTACTATTGCCCAATCTGAAACAGGCATATGTTTGGGCTGGTTAGAGTTAAATACTCAGACCTGAGGAGGAATTTAACTCTGACTAATCATCAAATTTGGCTTGGTGCTGTTCTCTACTCTTGTCGGCATTGTGGCCGTGGATTTGCTTCTATGGTGGTGTTGATATTGCTTTTTTTTATTATTATTATTATTACATAATTTTCTTATTATTGCATATTTCTAATATATATATATATATATATATATATATATATATATATATATATATATATACATGTATATATATATATATATATATATATATATATATATATATATATGTATATATATATATATATATATGTATATATATATATATATATGTATATATGTATATATATATATATATATATATATATATATATATATATATAATCCAAGAAAAAGAAGAATTAAAGGAACTTGGGATAACCAAATGCTTTGCATTTAATGGTTGGGGAGGATTGCGACTCCCCCTCCCGTTTAAAGCTGCTTTTCCAGCCTAGGCAAACGCTCACGGTACCAATACAAAGCAAAGGTTGGTCCCCATTGCGTGCTAATACGAAGGCACCCGAATACGGAAGAACAAGACCAACCAAACAGAAGGAAACTGGACCAAAAGTGAATCCTGCCCAACTCGCTATCTTATATATGTTCATCTTACGCATGCGTGCAATCTTAGCAGGTACGCATAAACTTTATTTACTTGCAGATTGAAGAAGTAAACTGTCAAAATCTACCTGATCCTTGAAAATCGATCTATAACAATCCTTTATGAAATATAAAGGATAATGTTTATATAAAGCCTCTTTTATGATTTTTATATTGCTATTATTGCAATCTTTTTTATATCTTTTTCTTTGCATATTTCTAATATATATATATATATATATATATACATGTATATATATATATATATATATATATATATATATATATATATATATGTATATATATATATATATATATGTATATATATATATATATATATGTATATATGTATATATATATATATATATATATATATATATATATATATATATATATATATATATATATATATATATATATATATATATATATATATATATATATATATGTCTCAATCATGCAGAGTTCTGCAAGCAAGGAAAAAGTAAACAGGTTTTAAGCGGAGCAAAAAATTGTCGATATCTCCTTTCATATGTTTACACAGAAAACTTTTTATACGTTTATTTAAAATAATAGTTATTTGGTTGTAAATTATTTAGGTATCCACTGACCACTTTGTCTCCCCTAAGTTTTGCCACTGTCTGCGTGTCAAATTTCATAACCCAGCGCGATCTGGTTAAAGCTCTAGAGGCGTAACGAACCAACAGACAGACATTGCATTTTATCATTATAGACTAAGATATATAATCATAACGTCTCAACAACATACTGAAATTTCAATTTGATAAAGTCATTTTTACGGCAGTTATCGTGCGAACAGACAGACAGACAGGGGCGGGACAACCCAGTGGTTAGAGCGCGGGAATTGCACTCGGTCGACCCTTGTTCGATTACCGCCACTGCCAAAACTGCTACCGTGTTCACGCGAAGTGCGATTCCGTTAAACCTGTGGGTCCGTAACTCCTTCCGAGAGGTTAGTGGTAGAGGAAGGAGGGTACGGTCCCTGTGAATGCCTACCCCACGGGGTTCCGATGAGTGGCACCTCCCTGCGGTCCAAACAGATACCTTATACCTTTCTGGTAGGTCGGAGTGTTTGGGTCGAAGAAGAAGAAGACAGGCAGGTAGAATGAACAAAATCATAAACACTTTAAAAAATGTACTATTCAACGTCACAAAAAAAAATATTTTTTGTTTTCCCTTTGTCACAATAAATCGCAATAGAAAGATCGAAAGCTAACTTTTCAATTCAATTTACTCGATAGACAGTCAAAATGGGAGAAGAACAGCAAAAACAACATATTCCCCGATTTCTCAACCCTTTTTACATTTGGAGAACTCCGACAGAATATGATCGATAGATGCTTTTTAGCAATCTTCTAATTGATTCCAGCACAAAGGTTAACAGAGAAATGATTTAAAAAAAAATAAAAAGCTTTCGTGTTCTGAAAACAGTAAAACCTGAATACACGATAAGAATACACGAGCTGAATCCACGACAATGATTGAAAAGCAAGGAGGGTAGTAAAATGCTAACAGACATATTTGTCAAAATTCATACGACATCAATTTCGGTTAATAAGATGAAAAAATAAATTAATGAATTAAAATGAAATAATTCGTAGAAAGATGCAAAGAGCTTATATATCAACCAGGATTCGAACCACTTATATCCCTGGTTAGTCGACGCTTTATCCATTAAACTATTAAAACAATGGTGTTTTGTTATACAGTTTAATGCATAAAGTTATAATAAAATACCATCGTTTCAATAGTTTAATGGAAAAGCGATTTTATTATACAGTTTAATTCATAAAGTTATAATAAAATACTATCACTAATATAATAGTTAAAGCGATTTTATTATACAGTTTAATGCACAAAGTTATAATAAAATGCTATCTTTCAATAGTTTAATGGAAAAGCGATTTCATTATACAGTTTAATGCATAAAGTTATAATAAAATACTATATTTCAATAGTTTAATGGAAAAGCGATTTTATTATACAGTTTAATGCATAAAGTTATAATAAAATACTATATTTCAATAGTTTAATGGAAAAGCGATTTTATTACACAGTTTAATGCATAAAGATATAATAAAATACTATCGTTCTAATAGTTTAATGAATAAAGCGATTTTATTATACAATTTAATGCATAAAGATATAATAAAATACTATATTTCAATAGTTTAATGGAAAAACGATTTTATTATACAGTTTAATGCATAAAGATATAATAAAATACTATATTTCAATAGTTTAATGGAAAAGCGATTTTATTATACAGTTTAATGCATAAAGTTATAATAAAATACTATACTTCAATAGTTTAATGGAAAAGCGATTTTATTATACAGTTTAATGCATAAAGTTATAATAAAATACTATATTTCAATAGTTTAATGGAAAAGCGATTTTATTACACAGTTTAATGCATAAAGATATAACAAAATACTATCGCTTCACTAGTTTAATGAATAAAGCGATTTTATTATACAATTTAATGCATTGTCCTTCTTTAGATTTCAAATCGATGGAAAATCTTCAGATCGAAAAGGCCTCTTCATCGCAAACTGTTTTTGTATTTTTTTGATAATTCTCCCAAAAAGGAAAGAAGTGAGATAGCCCCCCCCCCCCCCCCCGTGGCGAGATCATAAACACACAGATAAAAGCGCAACTTACAATTTCCTTTATATGGAGGTAAAGGTAAAGAGTTAAAACTTCATATCAAGAAGACGCCAATATCGTTTGAGACAATAATTCAGGTGACGATGGAATAAGATAAGTAGCCCTGCATTGCTTGTATTTCTGTGGTAAAAAGCCTGAAATATTTATTTAATCTGTTAATTTTGTAAAAATAAATTATTAGCTAAATGCAAATTAGAACTGAGACAGTAAAGAGTATTCCTACATATTCGAAATTATTTTATCTTTTCATTTATTTTTATCTCCCTATATTCTGTACTCTATCCTACAACTATGAAAAAATACCGATTAATTATACTCATAATTAGGGAGTCCTTAATTTAAAAATAATCAAAAATACATGTGCTAAATAATACGTCTTCTTATTGTGTCAACTAACATTAACGACTACTTTACTAACACTAGCGACACCCAAATATAATTCTCAAAGCATTACGGCATTTTTAAGCGTTTCATGCATAGGTGTTTTTCCTTCTTCTTTCTAACTCCATGAAATAAACTTTTTAACATTTTACCACATAGTTGAAAAGTGTTTATGACTTTGTTCATTCTGTCTGTCTGTCTGTCTGTCCGTCCGTTAACACAATAACTGCTGTAAAAATGACTTCATCAAAATGAAATTTCAGTATATTGTTCAGACGGTCTGTGAGACCTATGGGAATATAAATAATTAATATCATCCAATTAGTTTTAAATTAAACCCGGGTTGAAAAAATGAAATACGTTGAACCTTATGGAACCCAATTTTTCAAACATTTCTTAAGCAAATTTAAAATTCACAAATTGTTTCGAAAGCTTTAGGAAATATTCAAATTATCACATAAAATAGATAAAAAGAATTTCAGAAAAATGCATTCAGTAGTTTTTAAATAAAAATTAAAATAATAATTACACACATTATATGAAGAGATCACGTGACCACTATATGAAGAAATCACGTGACCCGCTTCAAAATAAAATATGACATCCATCTTGTGTCAAAACATGATTTTTAAAGCTTTTTTAATTTATATTTGGTGTTGTGTCTGTTCTAAAACCGCTTTGTTTTTGCTTAATTTCTGTGCAAGCTGTAAGATGAGTTGTATAAGAATTCCTGAATTTCTTTAACGCAAAATTATTAGCGCTGGAGTCTGCAATATAGTTGATATGAATGAAACAGTCATTGATTTTACATAGAGAACAGACGATTTTATAGAGACTTTTCCGGTGAAGTTTTAAGCACAGAGTTAAATTACTTTTACCTCCATGGTTTTAAGTTTTTAAGTAAAATAAATTATTGTAGTATTGTGATAAATGAAAGGAATAGAATAAATGTTTATGAATGAAATTTGAATGAAATTATTGCTTTTTTATAGAGAAGCAGGCAATATATATTTCAATGATGTCATTTGAATAAAGTTTATATTTTTCTATGAAGTTTTCAAATATAATAAATTATTGTAGCATTGTGATAATTTCAAAAATATTACCGTTGTATGTATCGTATTTTAGAGATGTTTAAATAAAATTGCATTGCCGTTGGAAAGTGTTTCATAATCAACGCTTTATGCATGATTGATTTTTCTTATTTTAATTATCCATGCCGTCCAGCTCACCCAAAGGGTGTAGAGCAATTACCGTTGACGACCAGGGCTAACACAGAAATAGCAATACACAAAGACATGCAGAGACAATATGGACATGCAAAGACAACAATAACTTCTTTGTAGACTACGTTTCTAGTTTTCTAATTATCTGCAGAAAATAATAATCTGCAGAAAAAGAGAGAAATCATTCATTTAGGGCCCATAAGTAGGCAACATACTGTAGCCATGCGAAAAACAGCAATCTCCTTAGATCTATCTGTACCCAAAGTTCTGAATGTCAGCTCTTTCTTCTGCTGTCTGCTCTTGCTTCTGCTGTCTGCCCTTCCATACTTTTAGAGATAAAGACACAAACAGCGATTGTATCACGTTATCTAATTTTTAATTGCATTTATTTCAGAGTTGCTCAAAAATCTATTAGGTCCTATTTTTTGGAAGCTCATCATTTGGGTCCCATTTGCTTGGAGGCTCAAGTAACCATTAGGTCCCACTTCCTTAGAAGCTCATATAACGATTGAGTCAAGCTCAAAGTAAAGAAACAGTCAGAAGGACATGAAGACAGACGAACGCTTAAAGTTTAAGTGGGACGTTCTACCAAGGATATAGAAATTTCATGAACTTCGACAGAGTCATTCTCCCGTAATGATCAAACAGAAGGATTTTCAGTTTCATTTAAATAGATTGCATTCTGTCAAATCACTGAGATCAAAAGTGAAACCATAAATCGTAGTATTCTTGTGAAAATTTTCTTGAAAATCCTTGCAACCATAAGGTTAATGCTCCATCCATTGAGCTACTATGACGATATAGTATTTTACTCAAGTTATAGTGATCTTACAAGAGACAGAGAATTAAAACTCATTATAGCCATAACGGTATTTTCTAAACCCAAGTAATTCAAAAATACCTATTCATCGTCCACAGCTTCGAATATTTTAAACATAAAAATATTAAAAGGAATGTTTCATCTCTTCTTTATATTTATATTTTTAATTATTATTATTTTAATTATTTTTACTTTAATTGTTATTATCATAATTAATTATTATTATTATTTTAATTAATGATTATTTTAATTTAAATGTGAGTGCGTGTAAGTGTGTGTTAGGCTTTTTTAATTTGAATGATATTAATTCATAGTTTGAAGTCATTTCTAAAACAAGTGAGTTGGAATATCTGTTGGAATATATTATAAAATATTTAAGAAAATTTAAGATATATTTTTCAACTGATGATGGTATGAAACTGAATTTTGTGTGTCTAGCTATTATAGAGATATATGGAAGAGTGTTGTAACTGAAAATGTTTTAAAGATTGGCAAAAAACAGCAGAGATTGATAAGTTTTTCAAACGAAATTTCAAGAGTTTAGATTTTCTCTCATTATTTATAGGTAAGCCTCGCGTGTGTGCTAAGTTTCAAGTTTCTACCTTCAGCAGTGTGGGTTATGTAATTTATATTTTAAGCAGTTAGCCTCATTCAACGATATGATATAGATATCATCCATTACCACCATTTTAGAAATTCGCAGTTATCAGCTATTTAGTGAAGAGTGCTAGAAACCTAGGTCCACAATGTTGGTCGCTGCCTTCGTATTTCTAGCACACTATATGCAAAGAAAGTTAAAGTGCCTCTATAAATGGAACAATCTTCAAATAAAGGTTGATTACAGAAAGGTTTGACTGCTCCCGTATATGTGAACTATATATTTCGATTGGAATGCGGGCTTACCACCGAGCGAGGAGTCTTTTTCGTGTTTCAGAACCCTTGAAAATAATGCTTACTACACAATTTCCTTTTGTATGTTCTGCATGGGAAAAAAGCACCCGCATGATTTTTGTGCCATTTAGAAAGAACGGAAAACCACCCATCACCATCTGTGCTCGTACAAAAAAATTTTATTCCAGGAGAAAACGTGCTGATGACCCAAATATTTCGCATATAGTTTTGGAATAAGGACGAATTATCTTTGGCATTCTCTTGTTACTTTCCCTACATACATAGCATAATGTATAGGAAAAGAATTGTGACGGGGTCAAAAATTCGAGTTTTCGACGAAAGAGAACGTCGTTTCAAGTATTCCTGAAATCGAGTAGAACGTTTTTGAGGTAATCTCTATATTAGTGCCGTAACCAGACTTTTAGTGCCCTAGAGTAAATAATTTTAGGATGCCCTTTCCCAGAATGCATAAGCTCTGGCCTCAAAGCCAAAAATACGCTCAAAGCAAAGGGCGTTACCTTTCCATTAGGCGACATGGAGCAATTGCTCCGTCCCGCACATGTATCGTCTTGTAGCTTCGTATGTTTTATTATTGTAATTTTCAACGTTATATAGAATGTGTTAAGAACCTTGCTTCCCCAAACGATAATCGAACCCTGGATCTCTGAACTACCAAACCGATTCTCTACCGTTGAGCTACTGGGACGAAATCGCAAGCCCTTATTGTCAAAGTTAACTCTGCATTCTCCACGCTCTAATGTCAGATTGGTGTGAATTGATAATCTAACTAACCACATTCAACGATTTTTAACTCAGGTTAGCCTCTTGCTGCTATTGTTATCCTCCAGGTAAGCTTACTGCGTTGACATCCCGATTAGAAATCAGCGTTCAATATACCAGAGTTTACTGAATCCGTGATAGTCGTACTAGGGCCACTTTCAGACCTCCGACATCTTTTCTCTAACCTACAGGAATGATCTGTTTGCGTGCGGTTATAAAGAACCTTGATGCCCCAACCGGGAATCGAACCGCGGATCTTCGTATTGGCCAACCGACGCTCTGCCGTTCAGAAACTGGAAGAGGATTGCAAGCTCTTATCGTCAAAATGGACTTTGTAAGCGTTTTACAAAACTTAAACCAGGAATGGGTTAAAACGCGCCTAAACAACAATTTGTACAGCTTTATCAGCTGGCTTAAAAGGATCCAGGAATCTTAATAAGGGGAGTTATTAAATGAGAGTTTATCAAAAGAAAATCAGAGAAGTTAAGGCAAATATATCACAGAGAAGTTAAGGCTCATTAAGGCATCGTTGGAAGAGAGTACCAAAACAGGTCCCCTGTGTCACAAAGTTGGAATAGCGGAATCGAATATTCTCCAATAGAAAGAAAAAATCTGATGTGGGCAGCATATGACTCTCCCTTCAGACTTATATTCACATTAACTTTATTTCTTCAAGAATTCATTAAATTCAATTTAATTGCACAAAATAACACCCATAATTACTTAAAATTACAATGAATTTGTACTTTGAATTCAATTTTCGTTCTCATTTGGTAACTGGACTTGTTTTCAAAGGTGGAGTACCAAAAATACCGAATATACCTCGAGAACGGCTAGGCCTAGTGTAATGGGGTTGTTCTTATTCTTTTTATCGTTAAAAATTACGTATGAAACAAGCATACAATTGATATATTTGAGCATACGTAGTCTTTTATTTTAGATTTTAACGATTTTTGCCAAAAAAGGGTAGGTTATTTTTTACCGAATCGTACCAAAATTTAATCAGCATCAGGGTGATCCATAAGTGATTTATCTACCAAATTTTGTAAAATTTGGTCCTTTAGTTTTTTAGCTAGAGTAGATAAAGACAATTTTCGTGGGCCATTTCGCAAAGAAATGCAGGTTATTTTATCCCAAATCGTACCAAAATCTCCTCAGCACCAGGGAACCACAAGAAACTTACCTATCAATTTTTTTTTAAATTGGGTCAATTAGTCTTTTAGTTAGAGTGGCACAGACAGGCACACGCATAGAGACGTCACGCTAAAAATGGTTTTCTAGAGGTGTCAAATCGTGTAGATCCGTCGAAAACTCGAGTTGCGGTTTTCGACATGATTCCAATAATTTCCCTATACATGACCATGTATTGCAGGAAAAGTAAAAATCTGATGTGGGCAGCACATAACTTTCCCTGCAGACTTATTTATATCCCCGTTCTCTTTATTTTAATTAAATTTAATTCACTTTTAATTCAATTTTCGTTCTCATTTGATAACTGAACTTATTTTCAAGGGTGGCGTAGAGAAAATACGAAAAAACTAAAATATCTAGAGAACGGCTAGTCCTAGTGTAATGGGGTTGGTCTTATTCTTTTTTTCGTTAAAAATTATGTATTAAACAAGCATTTCATGGATATATTTGAGCATACGTAGTTTTTTATTTTAGATTTTGGCGATTTCTGCAGACCATTTTGCAAAAAAAATAGGTTAATTTTTCCGAATCATACCAAAATCTAATCAGCACCAGGGTGATCCACAATCGACTTATCTACTAAATTTTGTGAAATTCGGTCCAATAGATTTTCAGCTAGAGTGGATACAAACTTTTTCAGGCCATTTCGCAAAAAAAGGCGGGTTCTTTTATCCCGAATCGTACCCAAAACTAATCAGCACCAGATTTGCCCACAAGTGACTTACCTACCAATTTTTATGAAATTCGGACAATTAGTTTAATGGATACAAATAGATACAAATTAGTTTAATGGATACAAATAGATACAAAATCTGCACAGACAGACAGACACACAGACAGACAAGCAGACAGACACACAGACAAACACACAGACAGACACATACAAAGACGTCACGCTAAAAATAGTTTTTTCGTATTCTAGATGTCTCGAAACGTATAGATCCGTCGAAAACTCGAGTTGAGATTTTCAGCATGATTCCAATACTTTCCCTATACATTACCATGTATTGCAGGGAAAGTAAAAAAGTACAGCCATGAAAGATTGTAAACTTAAGGAAAAGATTGCAACAATCTTGATAATATAATTTAGAACAAACAAAATAAGATTTTTAAATATAAAAACTGGGTTTTAACATTGTTGGTTCAACTTCAATCAACAAGGTAGTCGTTTTTTTTTAAATTATCACTTTGCTGACGTGTTTCACTGATTCGTGACAATCAAATTTGCTACCTGTGTTTTTACCCAAAAATTCAATTTCTCATAATCGACTATAGAAATAGTTAATGTGATGGTGCGGATTCAGCATCAGATTTCGTAGAGGTTAAGGAGTTTCACTAAGGATTTTCACTTCATTTCCATTTCCGGTTAAAAAAATGGCACTCCCCTTAAAACATCTAATTTTCAGGATCGGCTATAGGACGAGCTTAAATGATAAGTGATATAGATTTAGAACTGAATTTTGGTGGGGGAATGGCGGGTTCACTAAGGATTTCCATTCGGCTCTTTTCCAATTTCGGTTCAAAAATTTTAACTTAAAATATCTACTTCACAGGAATAGTTAAAAATATATTGAGATGATGATTAATATGGATTCAATATAAAATTCTAGAGGTGGTGTAGGGTGTTTACTAAGAATTTCAACTTCCGGTTTTTCCCAATTCCCATTTAAACATTTCAATTTTGTTATTTTTCAGAATTGGCTATAGATATGAATTAGATAATGACTAATATGAATTTATCATCAAGTTTTTTAGGGTTAGGGAAATTCATTCTAACTTCAGATACTTTTCTACTTCGGGTTCAAAAAATTTCTATCAAATCACTATTTCTTCAGAATTATCTCTAAATAGAGCTTGAGTGATTACTGATACGGATTCAGTATTAAATTCTAGTGAAAGTAGGGATCTCACTAAGGATTTCCATCTCCGGTTCTGGATATGTCAGTATAGATGAAAAAAATGACACTTTCATGCAACTTCTATTTCTTAGGATTGGCTACAAACAGAGATTAGATTATGGCTAATACAGGCTCAGCATAAAGTTTTCGAGAGGGTTAGGGGTTAACTATGGATTTCAACTTCCAGTTTTGAAAGTATCATTTCCGGTTTTCCTAAATTTTGCATGAAAGCAGGAAGTAAGTGTTCAAAAGAGTATACAAATTCTTAATAATTCATGAAAAGAATTGTATACGCCATTTGTCACGATATGACACATTTTTCATAAATATCCTGTTTTGCATATCAAGTTTACTAGTTACTTTCCTTATATACATATTGTATAAGGAAAATATTGTGACGGGGTCGAAAATTCGAATTCGAGTTTTCGACGTGAGAGCACGTTTCAAGCATCCGTGATTACGAATCAAATATTTTTGAGATGATGTCTGTGTATGTATGTGTGTGTGTGTGAAAGTATGTGTGTGTCAGTGAGTCTGTGGAGACGATATCTCGTGAACGAATGGAGCGATTCGAATGAAATTTGGTAAAAAAATCACAATCCGTGAATGCTGCTAGCCTATTGTTTTTAAACACAATCCAATGTTCAGAACCCCTAAATTATCGAGTGAAATTTTGAAGCAATCATCAAAAAATCAAAACCTTTAATAAAGTTACAAAAATAGACATTTCTTATGTAATTTTTCTTTAAAAAAACGATTGACATAAACTTTAGAACGCTAGTATGAACCGTTCTCGAGATATTGCACATTTTTCAAATAAATTTATCAAAAAATTCCATAAATTAAACAAAATATATTAACTGTCGAGAAACATGTTCACTTTTCATATGTAATATCATGCGATCAATTTGGTGGCATCATTCTCGTGGATCTAGCTCGTTCCATTCATGAAAAAAGATACTACTTTGAGTAATGTTTTTGTATTTGAACGCCAATAGTCATTTTTCTGCTACAAGAATAACTTATTTCTCCGTCCATATAGCTTGGCGAGATTTTAGCGACGAATTTGGCGAAATGTCACCAACTTGGCGACTTTTTAAAATATTGCCAAATTAGTGGAAATGTCACCCAATGGATAAAAATGACGATAAATCAATGAAAATGACGACTAATTGACAAAAATTCAATGTCTTGGAAAGAATATAAGTATCTACTATAAGAATAACCTATTTTTTTTATTGTAAAAGTAGTAAATCCATTGCATTATATAAGGAAAGTCATGTGCTGTTCACATCAGATTTTTTTTTTTTTTTTTTTGTGCTGCCCACATCAGATTTTTTTTTTTGCTGCCCACATCAGATTTTTTTTCATGATTTGATGACATAATTTGTCATCAAATCATGAAAATATCAATTTTCGTTTCCATTTGCTAACTGGACATATTTTCAAAGGTGGCGTATTGAAAATGCGAAAAACTAGAATATCTCGTGAACGACTAATCCTAGAATGGGATTAGTTTGATTCTTTTCATCGTCAAAAATTACGTATAAAACAAGCATTTAATTGATATATTTGAGCATACGTAGTCTTTTATAATAGATTTTAACAATTTTTGAGGGCCATTTGGCAAAAAAAGGTAGGTTATTTTTTTCCGAATCATACTAAAATTTAATCAGCGCCAGGGTAACCCACAAAGTTACTTATCCACCAAATTTTGTAAAATTCGGTCTTTTAGTTTTTCAGCTTGAGTGGATAATGGCAATTTTTGCAGGCCATTTCGCAAAGAAATGCAGGTTATTTTATCCCGAATCGTGCCAAAATCTAATCAGCGCCAGGGTCTGCTACAAGGGACTTACCTAACAATTTTTTTGAACTTCGGTCAATTAGTTTTTTAGTTAGAGTGGATACATACATCGCAGAGACAACAGAGACACGCACAGACAGATGTCACGCTAAAAATGGTTTTCACATCTTCTAGAGGTGTGAAAATGTGTAGATCCGTCGAAAACTCGAGTTGAGATTTTCGACATGATTCCAATACTTTCCCTATACATCACAATGTATTGCAGGGAAAGTAATAGTGGAAAGGGGTTAACAATGTTCTTGGGAACTCTATTTTGAGAAATAACAAAAGGAGAATGAAAATGTAAATTTATTCAACTTGGGAAGAAAGGTCTCCTCCTCTTGGGTACCACGTCACTGCTCCGGTGTAAACCCAGTGTTACGATTATCGATTAAAATAATCGCACCAAATTTCATTTAATTTCATTTGAATTTGTTTTAGAATTATCATACCCGCAGACACACACACAGTCATCATTAAAAAAGAGTTAACTCGCATTCCCTACTTAAATTGTGTAAATATATCAAAATAAGAGAGTAGGATATGGATTTTTTTTACAATGCTATCCCTTTACATACAATATACATTATAGACGTAATATAAATAGAACAAATCTGATGTGGGCAGCACGTGACTTTCCCTGCAGACTTAAATCCATGTTCTCTTTATTTTATTTAAATTTAATTCACTTTTAATTCAATTTTCATTCTCATTTGGTAACTGGACTTATTTTCAAAGGTGGCGTAGAAAAATACGAAAAAACTATTTCGAGAACGGCTAGTCCTAGTGTAATGGGGCTGATCTCTTATTATTTTCTTCGTTAAAAATTACGCATAAAACTAGCATTGAATGAATATATTTGAGCCTATGTAGTTTCTTATTTTAGATTTTGACGATTTTTGCGGGCCATTTTGAAAATAAAAGCAGGTTATTTTTTTCCGAATCTTACCAAAATCTAATCAGCACCAAAATAACCCACAAGCGACTTATCACCCGAATTTCGTGAAATTCGGGCAATTCGTTTTTTAGCTAGAGTGGATGCAGGCAATTTTTGCGGACCATGTCGCAAAAAAAGGCGGGTTTTTTTTATTTCGAATCGTACTAAAAACTAATCAGCACCAGGGTCACACCCAAGTGACTTACCTAGCAAATTTTATGAAATTCGGCCCATTAGTTTTTTAGTTAAAATGGATACATGCATTGCACAGACACACAGACAGACACACATACAGACACACATACAGACATCACGCTAAAAATAGTTTTTTCGTATTCTAAAGGTCTCGAATCGTGTAGATCCGTCGAAAACTCGAGTTGCGATTTTCGGCATGATTCCAATACTTTCCCTATACAGTATTGCAGGGAAAGTAAAAAGAATGTGGTATTTGAGCATATGAGACAACACGAGTTAATAAATATGTAATAACTAATTCAATATATGAAAGAGGATTGAACATTATGAAACATTAGAATATGAGAAGTCATGTCTTCTCTCCAATTTTTTAGGTAATATAATTCTTAAAAAATTTAAACGTCAACCAAGCCATTCCTTCTGTTACATCAACTTTTTACCACCGTGAATTAATCCTATATATTTATTTTCCCTTCACCGTTCCACGTGATTAATTTCTTCAAACATGTCACACAACCAAAAAAAAAAGAATAAAAAATTATATCTTTCAGAAAAGTCTTCAGTCCAATTTTTCTTAAACACTTCTACAGGGCCCCTTGCATTAGCCCACCAGTCGCACATATTTATACACATCAGAGCCCAGTGTCGTATTTCCAACTTTAAAAAAAATATTGGTAGTTATTAGACTAAAATATCAAACTTCAGGAAACGGGCAATCTTGGAAGTCGCATTAGGTCATTTTTTTACGAGGATGAGTGATTCCGTGATGAGATATCCTGACAGTCTACATCTGCTAGTAGATCTTCTGTTGATGATACAGAGTATTTATACTTGGAGGTGCTGTTGGATTCAATTCCTGCATTAGGAACGTCGTTTGTCGAATATTTTTTATTCGATGCTGATGGTAGATTTCATCGCTAATGAAAATGTAGCTTGGTTTTAATGAGATCTGCGGTGAAAAATGTGGAATGATGACTTTGACATTTATTCCACAAATTCAAAACTGACTAAAAGAGTAATTTTTAAATATAAGTTGTAGAGTAATTCAAAGGTATCATTTAATTGGTCGGAATGGCGTAGCTCGTTGCTAAATTATGTGCAATCCCGGTGGCATGGGTTCTAATCCCGTTTCTAACCATTAAATTTTATAGACAGAAATAAATCTAATGTTCCGCAATTGACTCCTAAGTTCAAAACTAACGAAAAGAGTAATTTTGAAAATAAGCTGTAGAGTACTTTAATTGAGTTCGTTAAATGGTCGGAATGCTGTAGCTCGTTGCTAAATTATGTGCAATATAGGAGGCATAGATTCTAATCCCGATTCTAACCATTAAATTTTATAGACAGAAATAAATCTAGTGTTCCACAATTGACTCCCAAGTTCAAAACTAACAAAAAAAGTAATTTTTGAAAATAAGCTGTAAAGTAATTTAATTGAATTCGTTAAATGGTCGGAATGACGTATATCGTTGCTAAATAGTGTGTAATCCATAATGTTCTAATCCCGATTCTAACGATTAAATTTTATATACAGAAATAAATCTTTGTTCCAAAATTGACTCCCGAACATATAGCAAGAAATCCACCAGAAAGATTGGGAATAACATCCAGATATTGTTTAAATTTGAAAATTACGGACATTGTTTTTACATGGCTGGAGCAGTGTAGCTGATAGCATATCTATGCGCAATTCAGGAGGCCCGGGTTCGATTCTCTGTTTCGGCTTAGTTATTTTGAAACGAAATTCAGTCAGATGATGTACACGGGTTAAAATAACCAGTTCTTCGTACAGAATATATAATATAAAGAAACTTAATTCCCAATTTGAGGTGAACATTTTAATATCGAGTCTTTATTTTTGAAATACTGTAATAATTCTTACAAAAATGAAAGAAGTTATTTCCTTAGTGCTGAGATCATAAATAGAAGCAAAACGTGGAATTTTATTTATATAGATAATGACAATTGTACAATTAGACAATAGCTTCTTTGTAGTCTACTTTTCTAGTCTGCTTATTAGGAGCATAGAGATATATCATTTATAGCCCTTGACTAGGCACCATAAAGTTAATCATTTGAAAAGCAGCAGGTTTATTTCCACTGTGCTGGATGTCTGTCCTTTCTTCTGCTGTCTTCCCTTGTTTATAAAGCTTCCATAATTTTAGTTGGTTGATTATGGCTTTATGGCACAAGATCCAAAGAGGATATGCTGCGCCAGACATATGGTACCAAGATACATAAATTAGTATGGATTAAAACACGTGTATAATTTAAAAGAGTGATAATGTGTGAAAAAACCATGACTATGACACATGTGCGACAATGCAAATGAGATGAAAAATGGCTAATTTTAGAGATAAAAGCGTAAACACCGATCGAGTCACGTGATCGGGTTTCTATTTTATATTACCCAGATCGTTCAGCTTGCCGAAAGGGTTTAGAGCAGCTGAACGATTGAGTGACGCTCAAAATGGGGAAAAAGTCAGAAAAACAGGCAAACAGAAGGATAAGCGGACGCCTAAATTTTAAGTGGGATCATACTAAAGCTATCCATCAAAATGTCATTAAAATCGTTACAACCTTTCTTCCGTCAAATAGACAGACAGATGTATTTTCAATTTTATTTATAGATTTTAAATAACGTTTAACTCTACCGAAAAGTGCATGAAATATTATCTATTCCTAGCTTTGAAATGTTTTTTCAAAATCAACTATAAAACTACAGAGTGGGACGTAAAATATTCGAAACTCTTTCAAAGTGTATAAGCTAATGCTTTTGTGCACACTGGAAGAAATACGCATTTCTCAGATCTAAAAATGCATTTGGGGGAAATATTTTAGAAAAGAAAAGTAAATATTGACTGAGCAAGGAGAAAAAATTGCTGGAATTCATAATTTCCCTATTTTCCGCTTGATAAAAGTCGGTCCTGTGGTCACGGTCCTGTGATCCTGTCGGTTACTGTTTAATTACATTAATGCAGGGCCCTAGACAGGCAGGGGCCACAGGAAGGTTTAGTCCCCCCCCCCCCAAGAAGTATACTCAGCTCCCTTGATGAAAAAAAATATCAAATTTTTATCAGTTATATATATTTCATCCAACATGTCAACCAAATTTTGCATAAAAAAAATTGCTTTACGAGAATTATTTTATAAATTACTTCGTATCAAAGATTTCTTAGTTCAGCTGAATTTGTGGTAATACTGATAATCAATTTATTTACATATTTAATAAAAAAAATATTTTTTTTTTTTTTAAATTAAGACACTAGTATTTAGAATACTTTTACTTTCCCTGCAATACATAGTAAGGTATAGGGAAAGTATTAGAATCATGCCGAAAATCGCAACTCGAGTTTTCGACGGATCTACACATTTCGAGACCTCTAGAATACGAAAAAACTATTTTTAGCGTGACGTCTGTGTGTGTGTGTGTGCGTCTGTCTGTGTATCAGTCTGTCTGTGCAATGTATGTATCCACTCTAACTCAAAAACTAATAAGCCGAATTTCATAAAATTTGGTAGGCATGTCACTTGGGTGTGACCCTGGTGCTGATTAGTTTTTAGTATAATTCGGGATAAAAGATCCCGCCTTTTTTTTGCAAAATGGCCCGCAAAAATTGCCTGTATCTATTCTAGTTGGAAAACAAATGGACCGAATTTCACAAAATTCGGTAGATAAGTCACTTATGGATTACTCTGGTGCTGATTAGATTTTGGTACAATTCGGAAAAAAATAACCTGCCTTGTTTTGCAAAATGGCATGCAAAAATCGTCAAAATCTGAAATAAAAAACTACGCATGCTCAAATATATCCATTAAATGCTTGTTTTATACGTAGTTTGTGACGAAAAACAGAATAAAATCAACCCCCATTCCACTAGGACTAGCCGTTCTAGAGATATTTTAGTTTTTTCGTATTTTCTCTAACCCATCTTTGAAAATAAGTCCAGTTACCAAATGAGAACGAAAATTGAATTAAATGTGAATTAAATTTAATAAAAATAAAGGGAACATGGATATAAGTCTGCAGGAAAAGTCATATGCTGCCCACATCAGATTTTTTTTATTGTTGCGGTGTTCGCTGTTAGTCAACTGATGAGTAGTTAAGAGTTAATATTATGCATTAACTTATATCAACCTTCAGAAATTTCTTTCGATTAATTAACAGCTTTGAAACTAGTTAATACTTATATTAAAATCAATTGTAATTATTACATATTGATATTGATGTATAGTAGCTATATAGATTTTCCTAATCAATCATTTACTTACAAATATAAATATGTAATTAATTACTTGTTAATAATTTATGTGGATTGAAATATATAATAATAACTATTATAGTTTGGAAATTGTAATGATTAAAAGATTTTGCTTTTAGTAAGCCTTCCTTGAATTTCGTGTCTGGCTACAGCCCTGCATTATAATGCATAACTTTGATTTATACACACCGTTATTTGAAAAATTTACCAGATAGTTTTTTATAAAACTAATTGTTTATTCTAAATCAAAATGCATAAATTATATCCAAGGATTTCAATGTACAGCTTTCTTTGAGAAAATACAAGCTTTGTTTCACTGGTGTAAACCTGTCTTACAGAATGATTTAAACTCTATACTTGTCATGCTGAATAAACAACTTCCAAATGACGATTTTAATCATATCGCGCCATCTGTTGGCGTTTCATTTAAACAATTCTCTTTTCATATTATCTCTCTCCAAAAATGTTAGCATTGCGTATGCAGTATAATTTTTTGCGCCAATAATTATAAATAGTTTATATATAATTATATATGCGGCAAGAAAAATACCTTCTGTAATAGAATCATATTAGCATTTGCTTTAGACATAGGTTGGATATGAGAATGAAGCGATGGTAAAAATTTCGACATATTAGTATTTTTACAAAATATTTCAACTGAAGCATTTATTTCTCAGGATGTACTACAAAGAGGGATTAGATGATGACTGGTATAGATTCAGCATTAAAATTACGAAGGTGGTAGGAGCTCCTTAAGGATTTTCGCTTCCGGTTATTTTCCATATCCGGTTAAAAAAAATTTCTTGAAAGATCTTTTCCTTAAAATTAGCTGTAAATGGGGCTTATATGATGACTACTATGAATTCAACATTCAATTACGGAGGAAGTAGGAGATTAACTAAGGATTGGATCTTCCGTTTCTTTTTATCACTTTTGGTTCAAAAAATTTCTTGAAACATCTATCTCATAAGTTTGACAATAGATGGAGCATGGATGATAACTATTACAAATTTAACAACGAATTCTGGAGAAGATAGAACTTTTTACTAAGGATTTTGACTTCGAGTTCTATTTCCACTTTCGGTTCAAAAATGTATTGAAACATCTATTTATCAATGGCTGGAGATATAGCTTACATAATACTGATATGAATTCAGCATCATATTCTGAAGAGAATTGAGGATTCACTAAGGATTTCCGCTTCTTTTTAATAAATTTTCTGTTCAAAATTTTCTTGAAACATCTTTTTCTCAATATACGCTATAGATAGAGCTTAGTTAATGAATACTATGAATTCAGAATCCATTTATAGAGGAGGTTGGAGATTAACTAAGGATTTTTCCATCCGTTTCTTTTTTTTTTTTTTTTTTTTTTTCAGTTCAAAAAATTTCTTAAAACATCCATTTCTCAAGATTGACTATAGATAGAGCTTAAATGATAACTCTTATATATTCAACAACAAATTTTGAAGAAGAGAGTGATTTACTAAGAATTTTCACTTCCGATTCTATTTACACTTCCCGTTCAAGAGATTACTTGAAACATTTATTTATCAATAGTGGCTAGAGGTAGAGCTTAGATGATAACTGCTATGAATTCAGCATCATATTCTGAAGGAAGTTGGGGATTAAGTAGGGATTTCCACTTCCTATTTTATAATTTTCGGTTAAAAAATTTTCCTGAAATTGGCTATAAATAGAGCTTAGATGATGACTGATATGAATTCAACATCCAAATCTGGAAGAGGTTGGAGATTAGCTAATTATTTCCCCATCCAGTTTTTTATCACTTTCAGTTTAAAAAATTTCTTGAAACATTTATTTCTCAAGATTAACGATAGATAAAGTTTAAATGATAATCTTATGAATTTAACAACAAATTCTGGAGGAGGTTGAGTGATTTACTAAGAAGTTCGACATCCTGTTCTATTTCCTCTTCCAGTTCACGAAACGTGTTGAAACATCTATTTTCTCAAGATTGGCTATAGATAGAGCTTAAATAATGACTGATATGAATTCAGTATCCAACTTTTGTGGAGGCTGGAGATTAACTAAAGAGATTTCTAGTTATGTTTATTTTATAACTTTCGGCTTCAAAATTTCCTTCAAACATCCATTTCTCAGAATTAGTTATTGATACAGTTTATAGATGGTTATTGGAAGAGCACAGCATATCTTATATTGGTCTATTATTACTACTACCTTATATTTTTACCTGTTTTTAAAATTTTCGACCCAAATATAAATCCTTATTTTGACCTTATTTTGAATGGTCTACTACTTGAATGTGAATACACAGATATCCGCATTCATTTTTGGGAATGGTGATTCTGAAAGTAATCTTAATTAATCTTTTAATCTTTTAAATTCTCTTGTCCTATACATGGTTAAAAAACTCCGTTCTGAAGAAAACATATACAACTCTGTATCTTACAAGATTGATCTACTGTTACTGCTACGTTATACTTTTGTCTATTTTTAAGATTATCGAACTAAATATAAATCCGTAATTTGAAGGATGTTTCATCCGTATTTTGAAGGGTTTGAAGGAAATACTTAATTGATTTTTTGAATTTCAAAAATCAACTAAAATTTTAAGAAATCAAAACATTAAAAACGCGTAAGAATATAAAGTAACAGTAATAATAGATCAATCTTGTAAGCTTTAGAGTTGTGTATGAAATGCAAATTTTTAATTGATTTTTTAAAATGGCTAAGTACCTGCTTTGAAGAAAGCTTTATAAATCAAGCACATTTCTCATTATTACGGTTACATTATACTTTTACCTGTTTCTGATATTATTGACTCAAATACAAATCAGCAGTTTGACGTATTTAGATGTGAATGCACAAATCCGTATTCACTTTGTTCGTTCGTTACTAATTCCCCCGTGGTGAAGGAGCGCCTACGAACCACGTCCACAAGACCCTCCAGGGTATCCCATGGCAAAGGGGAGGAGATTTGCAGCTTCACTTTTAAAGAGGCTGCCCGAAGGGTAGAAGTCTGTCTTGGCGTCGACATGACAATATCCATGACCGCTGCCGGGATTCGAACCCGCAACCCGGCAATCCAGCGATCAGACGAAAACGCATTACCCGCATGCCTCTGATCGCTCGACCACCGGATCGGCATTCACTTTGTAAATGGCAATTACGAAAATGATCTTTTAAAGAATGTATGCAAACTTTGGAAGCGTCCGACGAATGAAGATGTCCGATATTCGCAGATGTTCTGTATGACCACCTACTTCCTGCTATTTCTTATTATTATTCTACTCTCATGCATTTTTGAGAAATTTCGTATTCAATATTCATTTATGAAACTCAACAAAAAAGGTGGTGCCATATGCTATTATATTTATAAAAAATATTTCCTTGATAAAAAGAAATTATTAAAAATTTTCCTGCTTTTTTTTTTCCCCCCATTTCCAGTCGAACAGTTGCATTGTACTTTAAAGATCTAAGTAGGTAGGGTGGTCATGAAGAATCCCTAAAATTTGTGCATTTTACGAACTATAGACAACAGTTATATGCCATTTTACTTGTCGCCAAAACATCCGTTTTCATTTCCTTGAAAAGATCCTCGGACGACCCCACTATTCCATCTTTGTCGTCCTGCTCCATGGATGACATCCATTACACCATCCCTCTCCCACCACTCTGAGAAACCTGTGCATTCTGAACAGGTGGTATGTCTCATCCTTATCTGATGCACTGGGAAAAAATATTTCTTCGCCATCCTACTCGAAGACCACAGCCAACAGGGAGAGTGACCCCACTTAAGAACTTTTCTGAAGGTTTTGGGTTCTCGATCAAAGGTTGCCGGGTCTTTTTAGAACATGGTGATAAGCGGGTGAGTGACAGTGAAGACAGCGCGTGGACAGGGATGAGCAGAGAATGTTCGAATTGTGTGGTGTTTTTGCGGTGATTACTCAGCTGGTTGGTTGCTTACTCAGGGGGTATGAGCTCATTAAACGAATAAGTCAAGCGAGTGGGTTCTGGGAGATGACAGATGGATTTCAGTAATAAAGAATAACGTAAGGTGGATGTTAATACTCTTGACTCAAAGACAGAGCTGTATAGATTGTTGTTGGTACAGATGATGACCATATAGAAAAAAACTGAATTGATACAGATCTGTAAAATAAAAAACTTCGTTAGACAACAGCACATAAAATTTGAGTAAGGTATCGACCAATTTCAAAGGCAATAAATAGCTTTCTTCGTCAGAATAAATGAGACAGCGCATCAGTACCAACAAAGGCAAGAGCGCGTCTGTCGAAGCCTCTTAACTCGTCTTTTATCCGAGTAAGGATCTTTATTGATAGCAAACATCTTGTCATATGCTATTATATTTATAAAAAATATTTCCTTGATAAAAAAAAATTATTAAACACTTACTAAAAAATTTCCTGGGTTTTTTTTTTTTGTCCATTTTTAGTTGAATATTTTCATTATACTTTAAACATCTAAGTAGGTAGGGTGGTCATGAATAAGGTTGGGTGGTCATGAATAAGGTAGCGTGGTTCACTAAGAATTTTCACTTCCGGTTTCCTTTACATCTATCGTTCAAACATTTTTCTTCTCGAGATTAGTTATAGATAAAACGTAGATAATGACTGATATGGATTCAGCATCAAATTCCATAAGGAGGATAAGACACTCATTAAGGATTTCCACTTCCTGTTCTAGAGAAGTCACTTCCGTTTCAAAAATTTGCATTTTTTTTAAAACATCTATTTCTCGTGCTTTGCTATAATTCGAATGGTGACTGATATGGATTTAGCATCAAATTCCAAAGAAGGTGGGGGATTCACTAAAAATTTCCCCTTCCGGTGTTTCACTTCAAGTTCAAAAATTTCCTTGTACCATCAATTTCTCAGGATTTTCTATAAAACTGGATGATGCCTGATGTGAATTAGGCATCGATTTTAAGAAGAGATTATGGGTTCACTAAGGATTTCCATTTCCGATTCTGGAAATATCACTTCCGATTTTTCCGAAAATTCGAATGACTGTACAAAATAAGTGTGCAAAACAGAATACAAATGCTTAATTGTTCTGTAAGAAAAATGAAGTGTACACACTAAAGG
The DNA here is from genome assembly GCA_951213105.1 of Amaurobius ferox. Taxonomy (NCBI): domain Eukaryota; kingdom Metazoa; phylum Arthropoda; class Arachnida; order Araneae; family Amaurobiidae; genus Amaurobius; species Amaurobius ferox. Next base: position 102,863,532 of record OX578144.1, read on the forward strand.
TCACTACGGGCCGAAATTTCAGACTGTTACTCGGACCGACCCGACAGAACCCTTGCTTAACTCCGTCCCGAACCTGAAAATAATTACAGATGTAGAACCTGTCGCATGGTAAACCCATGAGCCAATATTTTCGGGAATGCGACCTAGAGTCTTCTTATTTATTTTGGGGGTCAGCCTTTTCGTTCGGCCATCTGCACTCGAAATAGAAAACCAGGATGTCGAAGTGGCTTGGGATCTCGGGTTCGTACCGAAAGATTTAACGTCCTTTTCGGAAGGGTCATAGGGTCCTCGGCGACTTTCAATTAGTGGCCGAAGGAATATCAGTTTCGCAGGGGCTTGAGAAGGGGCTTTTTGTTTTTGGAAGGCCTAAAGCCAATGGCGGTGCTTTGGGGTCAAGGGGTTAAGACCCTGAATCCAATGGGATGTTTGTATGCGCCTCAGGGGCGTGTTTTAAATTCTTGGAGAGAGAGAGAGTTTTTGAGAATGAAAAAGGGGAGCAGGGAGAAGGTTTTGTGTTGTGAGTGAGAAAAGTCATACTCGCCAGCATAGTCCTCAACCATGAGAGGCTGTTCATTCAGCGAATGCTCGGTGAGTTCCACATTTAAGGGCCTGTGCCTGATTTGTACTTTCTCTCTCTCTCTCTCCGGATTTAAGGATATTTAAAATATTGCATAGGATTGTTTAAATTTAATTTTTAATTACCATCTTTCACATTTTAGTCTATGAGACTACATATACGTTTGTAATTGTTTATTTGTTATCTTAAAGGGGTATACTTTCATTTTGAATATTTTGAATCAATTTTGTTGTAAATATTTTATATAGTGTAAATAAATTAATGTTTGTAAATACACACGGCCTTTTTTTTTCTTCGCGCTCTTACCGGGCGTGTCCTAAAAAGGAAGTTACCTTAGGACAAAATAATTTGGTGCCTTAGGCCAGGATGAATTTGGTTGGGTTCAGTAACGAAAGAAAATAAATTGACGCCAACGAACTGGATAAGAATTATGTTTGGTGCATTAACCAAGAAAATTTTTTTTTTTGAAAGATGGTAAAAATAAAGCAAATAATAAATGTCAATATCTGCAATAATTTTTTTTCCCTAGTAATAAATAAATTTTAATATGAAAAATTTAGAAGAATTGTATAAACCTTTGAGAAGGGTTAACTGTTTCATTTGCCATGAAAATAGGTGTTTTAATAGATTATTGATAAAATACAAAGAATTGAAATTGGTGAGAGTTAAGTGTATATATATATTTTTTGGTTTATATAATATGTCATTGATTGCATTTTACATGTAAATGGGGAAAGTTTAAGAATTTTTTGGAATTTAAGAATTTTTTGGGGAAAATGATATCATCAAGAAATTTTTTGGAAGCGAAATTAGATAGAGGCTATTTTAAGTACAAAAAAAAAAAAAAAAAAAAAAAATCTTTTCTTGAGTCTATTTGAAATAATTTAGATAGAATGTTTATTCCAAATTTATGTAGAGATAAAAAGCGGTTTCTTTTTCCCATGGGAATTTATTCAATAACTGGGTTTGGATAATGATTTTATGTATATCGAGAGGAGTTGTGTTTTTGTGAGGCAAACTTTTTGGGTCCACGATATGGTTTGAAAATTTTTGTTGGTATTAATCTCTTTGTATATTTCTTAAATTTTGTATATGTTTTTGATTATGTATATTCTTTTGGTAGTGTATTTTTGGGACAAATTTTCATTTTTGACATTTTTAATTTTGGTCGCGAAGATTAGTTAATTAATACACATTTGAGTGATTTTTAGTTTTAGAACAAAATTTTTGCTGAAATTAGAAGTAATGTGAGATTATAATAAACCTTTTATATGTTATGGGTACGAGTTTACAAAAATTTTACAAATGGTTCTGAAAATGATATTTAGAATGTGAGTGGGTTAGATAATCGAATTTTCAAAGGCAACAGAATTTTCTCTTAACTTTGACGGTTCCATTTTATGGCAAACACAAGGATTTCCAAAAGTTTCTTGTTCACACAACACAGATGTTTTCAAAGGGGGGCAACATTGGTTGAAATTTGATACGTCGCAGTAGGGTTTCTTCCTCACTCCAAAAGGAGGGTCATTTTCACAGACAAAACACAAGACCCGCAGAATGGTTACAAAGAAAAAAGGAGTGGTTTTAGCAGATATATTTTACGGGAGCTGGGAGTTAGTTAGCGGAGGAGAACATAAATTTCAAAGAGGGATGGACGACACATACAAGTAGAGAGACTGCCTTTCGTTTGGATAGAGTTACTGAGTGAGTAATAGAATGGCGTTGCAGCTGGAGTTAGTTAGGTTATTGGGAATTAAAATACATAAAGTAATAAGTATATTGTTTTTCGAAAAAAGGTAATAATAATAATAATAATAAATAATGAAAATAAATAGATATTATATTAATTCAAGTGGTAACAGAAATGGAAACAAAATTTTGATTACTAAGGAAACTTTCGTTTACAAGGGAATTCTAATAAAGTGACAAAGATAACAGACAAAGTACAAACAACAAAGAGTAAATTTTTAAGTTTAATAAACAAATAAATAAATAAATAGGCCTTTTAACAATTGTTGATAGGATATATAATTTGACCTTAGGCACATATTTTTCTGCGGGCAGAATTGTGTGATGTTTGGGATTTAGAGTGTATATTTCTATATTTTGGGGATTGAATCAAACTGTTTGGGTGATCAACAAAGGGTTTTTTTCATCTCCTGATGACACATAACGTTGAAAGGATTTATTTTAAATAAATAAGCAAAAAGTATTTCATTTTTTTTTTGTATCTCTTAACTTTTTTATTCAATATTTTTATCGTCTATAAAGGGTACTTTCCTACATTCACTTATATTTTACTTTTGTTAAAACACACATAATTTAATAAATTATTCGGAATAGAAAATTGATAGGTTTGTTAGATTGTTAGGCTCAAAAGGGAATCAATTTTTGTATACAATAATTTTCTTAAATCGTTACACGTAGTACTGTAAGTGACAGTTGCCGGCATATTTTCTGAACGCATGGAGATTTTTTTTAGTTTCTATGGGTAGTTTAGTAAAGAAAGGTGAGATTTGCTAGTTTTTTTTCCTTCGGGTATGTTGAACGCTAACAAAGCATTGGAAGATAAAAAGTTATAAAATGTAGTTGTGGGAGAATGCAGTTGGATAATAATATCACTAATTTAGCATTTTTAAGTAGTGTTTCTAAAAAAAGAAAGAAAAGAAAGGAAAAATATATGGTGTTTTCTCTTGTGATTTGGTTTTATTGTTAGGGTGTTATCTCTTTACCTACATAAAGGGTCATGGTTAAATATGTATTTTTACAGTTAATAATAGGCTAGGATATAGTGTGGTTAGAATGATAGGGGTATTTTTTCATGATAGATGGAATGGATAAGATATAAAATTGAAGATCAATGGTATTTCATTTTAAAAAAAGGGGGAAATTTATATTTTTAATGTGAGGCTAGTGTTTATTTGAGGAAAATAAGGCTTAATGCATAAAGTGGGGAAAGTATTAATAAAAAGTGTGATAAAACCCTTTTTGTAAAGAAAATAAAGGAAGTGAGGAAATGAGTGAATAAGATGATTTTGCTTAGTGAAACAAAATATTAGCACTTAGGGTAAATTTTTCCTTTCGAAAGTAAGAAAAGGATTTTCATTTTATCAGGCAAAATTTTGCGAGGTGTGGTTTTTTTTTTTCTGAAAGGTACACGTTTGGGAGTTATTTTGGTTTTTTTTTATACAAACTAGAGAATAAATAGAAGAAAAAAAAAAAAAGAGTTTGTTATGCAGTAAGACACTGTAAAATTGAGATAAGTCACGTATTAAGCGACGGGTTATACATATGTACATGTAAAATTTTCGAATGGGTTTGAAATTTTCATTTTAAGCAAAAATGTATAATTTTCTGTAACTTGCAATTAATGAGATATTTTAATGTGTTGGATGATTTTGATTTTTTTTCTTTGAATAGAAAATTTTTAGTTTAGATCATGTAATTTAATTATGAAAATTTTGTGTGATATTTTATGGTTTTGAATTTTTGAATTTCATGGTATATGAAACATGTTATTTAACGCAAAGTTGCCTTTGGCAGTAAAGTTTTTCTATGTAAAGGAGTAAAGTTTTTTCTATGTAAAGAAGTAAAGTTTTTTATAGCTAGGAGAGTAAAATTGTATACTTTTTTTGCTTGCATGGTTATGCAGTTAGGAAATTTTGCATTTTGTTTTAAAATGTTTTGTTCTCGGAGGGAGAGAAGAATAAAGTGCATATTGGCTAGGTCTCTTGGTGGTAACTTTGCCGTCACTAAGGCCAGTCTATATATATATATATATATATATTGTAGTTTGTATAAAAATTATTATTAATACTGTTGAAGCAGTTTGCACAGCACGAAAACTCCAAGGTGATGCGCACGGAAGGTGCTATATGATATGTTCATTTCAACAATTTTCATCTCGGGTCAGCAGGTGACCGGATGTTGGCACATGCCAACACTATATAAACAATTTTGGATGACTGACTACGGCATTTTAATATGTCGTATAGATCAGCACAGAGTCAATTACTGTGTTGGTTTTCCTCTACGGACGGGGTGCAGAAGATTCCATCGGTATTTGCTTGTTTTTTTTTTCCTCAAAGGACGGGGTGCAGAAAGTGCACGATACCACACGAAAGAACTGTGTCCTGCACTGTGCGGGGTGACTGCGGTTTTCTTCAGTACTGATGTTAAAACTGTCACAATACGCACACTGGTCATAAAAATATGTACAAAGGTGCTACACAATGGGTAACAATCCTTGCGTTTATGGAGCATTTTCCAGCAGCCTTTTTTAGTTTATGCCAAATACAAGGTGTATAAACATTTAGCCACAGACATGCGTTTCGTTATAAACAATTTACATGTATCAGACATTGGATACAGAACAGTCAATTGCACGTTCCTGTGATTTCTACCGTCTGATTTTTACTGTTTCCGTGATTTCTACGGTCTCTTTTTTTTACAATGCATACTTTTCCACGTTTCCAGTTTTTCTACAGGACAGTTTTCTATGTTCCAGTTTTCTACAGGACAGTTGTCTACAGTTTTCCACTTTCCAGTTTTCTACGGGTCCAGATTCCAGTTATTTTTATTGCTGCCACACATCAAACTTGGTGTTTATTTGTTTACAGTGCAAACGGTTCCAGATGCCAGTCAATTTGATTTCGCAAGGGCAGACATCGGACATTGTGTTCAATGTTTTAATATGTGTTTATGGGGTGTGCACAGAATAGACACTCCTCATCATTGCGGTCAATCAACAACAACTTTTGGTGATAAACTTTCTACACAGTGGTAATATTCCATAATCACTTATCATAAACAAGGAACGTATGCAGGTATGATAATTTTTGTAACAAGAAGTGGCCAACAAAATACACAACAATTTTCAGGGATGCCTGATCCCAATGCTTTTGCCTTTTGGTGGACAATTTGAAAAAAACTTTTGGAGAACTAAAAAACATTATCAGTGAGAAAAGTAATTTAGTTTGAGTGACTTTGTACAGCCTTGTGCAACACAAATAACAGACTTTCTGATTTGTTGTCCTGAATTCACCAATTTGTTTTATATTTTGATTTTATTGTATTGTGTTTATATTGACAATTGTTTTTTTTTCTTTTATGTGCAATATGATGTTTTTTCTATGTGTTTGATTATACTATAGGAGGAAACTTCTGTTTTCAGAGGTTAGTTTTTAGTAGCTGGAAGGAAAGCAGATTGCACTCCTGCACATTTTGATTTTGCCTTATGGTTTTGTTTGTAAAATTGAATTTTTTAATTTGATTTTTTAATTTTAAAATTTTTTAAATTTGTGGATTTTTGATGTTTTAATGGGGAAATGGAGGTAATTTTTAGAAAGGCGTATTGCATTGGTAATTTGCTTAATGTTTTTGATGGTAAATTTTTTAAAAAAAAAGTTTTAAATTTTTGAAATTTTGAAATTTTAATTTTTGGATTTTGGAATTTTTAATGGGGAAATGCAGGTATATTGTCGCATGGTAAACCCATGAGCCAATATTTTCGGGAATGCGACCTAGAGTCTTCTTATTTATTTTGGGGGTCAGCCTTTTCGTTCGGCCATCTGCACTCGAAATAGAAAACCAGGATGTCGAAGTGGCTTGGGATCTCGGGTTCGTACCGAAAGATTTAACGTCCTTTTCGGAAGGGTCATAGGGTCCTCGGCGACTTTCAATTAGTGGCCGAAGGAATATCAGTTTCGCAGGGGCTTGAGAAGGGGCTTTTTGTTTTTGGAAGGCCTAAAGCCAATGGCGGTGCTTTGGGGTCAAGGGGTTAAGACCCTGAATCCAATGGGATGTTTGTATGCGCCTCAGGGGCGTGTTTTAAATTCTTGGAGAGAGAGAGAGTTTTTGAGAATGAAAAAGGGGAGCAGGGAGAAGGTTTTGTGTTGTGAGTGAGAAAAGTCATACTCGCCAGCATAGTCCTCAACCATGAGAGGCTGTTCATTCAGCGAATGCTCGGTGAGTTCCACATTTAAGGGCCTGTGCCTGATTTGTACTTTCTCTCTCTCTCTCTCCGGATTTAAGGATATTTAAAATATTGCATAGGATTGTTTAAATTTAATTTTTAATTACCATCTTTCACATTTTAGTCTATGAGACTACATATACGTTTGTAATTGTTTATTTGTTATCTTAAAGGGGTATACTTTCATTTTGAATATTTTGAATCAATTTTGTTGTAAATATTTTATATAGTGTAAATAAATTAATGTTTGTAAATACACACGGCCTTTTTTTTTCTTCGCGCTCTTACCGGGCGTGTCCTAAAAAGGAAGTTACCTTAGGACAGAACCCTAGCCCGGCCCGAAGACCATTTAGTTTCGGTCCCGCACGGTTTGTATTCGAATGTGTTAAAATCCCACATTAGTGAAATTATTTTACAAAGAATTGAGATAAAAGTTAGGATTTTTTTTAAGCATTTATCTTTACATAGCTGAAATCAGCACAATAATTCCATCTATTCTATTAAAATTTATTTAAAAAAAAATTCAAAATTGAGTTGTTTGGCCGGACCCGACTCGACCTTTCTTAACTAAACCTCAGTTTTGTCTAGCCCGAAACAATGTTTGAAAATTTAAGCCCAGCCCGGCCCGTCTATTGGGTCCTATGCCCATTGGGTCCTATGGCCATTGGGTATAGCTTAGAGGCCCATTGGACCCGGCCGGTTATAAGTACGTGAAGACCTCTAGTGCACGCCATTTGCAATCATATGAAGGCCACTTCATACATTTCTTGCAGCCCTTGAAATCGTTTAATACCTAATGTGCTGGTGTTGTCTGGCGATGTTTTTATTTTTCTAATTCACTCTAATAGCAATCTGAGAGAAAATAAATTTGATACAGATATTTCAACATGGAGATCGTTGATCTTAAACAATTCACAGTCGAATGAATGTCGAATACTATATATACTCAATGAGCAAATTGTTATTTACGGTAACTAACTTAAGGCTTTCTTTAAAATGTCTTAAACTTGCAGAGAAACTGTAGCGTACAAAGTCATTATTTATTAACAACAAAATGCCCTTCCTATTGGTGTCCGCACACCACCTTGCGCCGATGTAAACTCTGTAGGCAATCTTATTGAGAGCATCTATATATTTTTATCTATTACCATCTATAATACTATATCATCCATTATATCCTCAAACTTGTTTGTGTTATAATCATGATGATTATATCCCAATGCTTCGCACTAAGATCTATTCCACATTGAGGGATTTGAGGATGCAATCTCCGAAGGAAATACTCTAGGAAGCAGTACAGTGTCAACATAACTGAAGACCAAGAATAATTTGGTGTTGCACAATTTCACAATTTATATCTACCAAGCGCCCGTGGTCAATTATGAAGTTTGGATGGGTTACACTGCGCTCAATTCTCTCCGAACAAAATTCATCCACTTTTAACCACTCCACAGCTTTTCAAGTAATATATGGTGATTTTGCAAGAATAGTATTTATTGTCCAAATAGCCTCATGCTTTACTCTCGAAATTGGGTTCCAGCGTGTCTACAAGGTGTCACGCGAGTGGCATAAGCAGCTTCTTATACTTCGAAATTACAACTACAGCCCTAAATTTATGCATCTTTTCCATGTACGCCAAATATCGTACAATCCATAATAGGGTAAATTTTCACCGAATGAAACAGATAAAACTATTTTAGAGGAAAATATAATGATTCATGAACTATGGATTTACAACCACTTCCTAATGTTATGTTTTCAGAAATTCTTACAGCACCATCTAAATCAATACACGCGTAAGTATACGTGCTATAAAACATGTCCCTTCAGATTTCTTTGCTGGTGAAAAAAAAAAGATTCGTTAATCGTTTCCCTTTAGAAAACTCAACTTCCGAATGCTAAGTGTTCAGAAGTAGCACCATCTGAATCAATACATACGTAAGTATACATACCATAAAATATTTCCTTGAGAGTTTATTACAGATACATAAAGATAAAAGTCCGGATCTGTTAATCATTTTCATTTAGCAAACTCAATTAGTTCCGAGACAAGAAGACGTTTAATAGATTTCCTAATATCGCAAACACAGACATTATATCCATAGGGTACTTTCCGTGAGTTGCAAAAGCACACTTGTTGCAAAGAGGTGACCACTGTTGCATTCGGATCCATAGAAATTTGGTTTGAATTTCAGGTACGGATGGAGATAATTGTATGTGCATACATGCACGTAATTTTTTGCAATCGATTTTAATCTTTAGGTCCTTGGTCAAAGTAGTTCTGTTGTGTATAGCACCAAAATAATCACATCAAATACAAGAGCAACAAACCTAAGGAAGAAATATTTTTGTTAAATGCTTTATGGAGCAAAAAACTTTCTGCTTTGTACGGAATAGTTGAATTGCTGCTTTCTTCGGGAAATATGATATCCTGCTTCCTACAGGGCAGCTGAATTCCTACTTTCTACGGGGAGCCTGATTTCCTGCTTCCAACGACCAGCTGAATTCCAGCTTCCTAAAGGGTAGCCGAACTACTGCTTCCTACGGGGCAGCCGAACAACTGTTTCCTACGGGTACAGTGCCAAGAATACGTGGTAGCTAAATTCCAGCTGCTAATAAGACAGCTTAGTGAATATTTATATTCCTCACGAGCTTATATAGTTGTATGAGAAAGTGCTACGAACTCCAAATTGTATTTTATTCCATTCAGATACCCCCTAGATACCATCACAATCCCCCTAGGAATGTGAACATCACTTATCCGACTATTTATGCTCATTTCTGAATTTCTCTCATCAGTTTTCCCTATTTGAAATTAAAGAAACAAATCTGGCGTGTACCTAAATTAAAACAAGGTTGAACTTCCAGCTTGAAAGATAAAACATGGCTAATATGTTATTCAATGGCATCCATTTCATTAAATTCGAAAGACCCGAGAAAGTTAGCTTTAAAAAGTTTTCTTTTCCTGGAGCCCAAAAAGAAAAGGAACACTTTCATTAAAATCCAAACTGCGATGTAAAGAAGGAAAAACAAAATATTCTCGTAGAGGGGGAAATTTCATATAAATCAACTTTGACTTCTAGGGCTATTTCCTCAACGTTCTCATTCGATGGTTTAAGTTTCTCTCTTTTTTTTTAATTATAGCGAAGAGAGTTAAATTAAAAACACAACCTGCGATGAGAAAAGAATTCGAGTGACTACTATAAATTTGTTCCTTCGTAATAGTGGGGTTGTTTAAGTTTTGCATTTAGAAGTTGGATAACTTTCAATTAAAATTAGAAAGAGGAGGAGGATATTCAAACAAATCGAGTTTACTCAAACAAAAGTTGTAACAAATTGTTGAAAGTCTTGAGTAATGGAATTTCTGTTCCAGAAATTTGTCTGTGTAGACTGCAATTGGATACTTTTTAAATATAACAGAATAACTTTAAATGCTTAATGGGAGTTGCAATTTTCGCAATTTATTTTTAAAGAGCTCTGTCGGTGGTCTAGAGTAGAGGTGAGCATAGACGAGCATTTTAGACTTTTACCCAACTCGGCCGCATATAACAGTGTCAAAACTCGACTCGAGCCTGAAAACATGTTTCAATCAAAAACTTGAGCCTCTATCAGCATGAAAATCGTTAAGTCTTGGCCCGGACTGTCGTTTTCTCATAATAATATCATAAATTGGATCCATCTACGTGATTAGAATTATATAAAGATGAGTTTATTAAGTTACTAGTATTTAAGTCTATCAAAGACAGAACTAACACGCTTAGAACATTAGACTGCAACCATTTTCAATAAGTTTTATTTTGTTTAACAATATATGATGCTTTGGTTGACATATATATGAATAATATGTTGAAACTATACTAAGTGAATAACCTAACTATTAAAAAATGTGGTGACGTAGTGTGTAACAATGTATGATGCTTAGTGTAGTTGTCTCAATAAAAACTGGTGCAGTTAGATTCCGCCCCGTGATCGAGTTTCAGTCTTTTATATCTCTGGGGAACCCCTTCCCGTATTCATCCATTCGAGGGGGGGGGGGGGATCAAAAATCTGGCTTCGTTACATTCAGTCCAGTGGCCGATACTATAAGATTCGGTTTTCTAAGACACCAAACGACGACTTGATGGTCTGGAACATCTTTTAGAAAGCACATAAATAGACGTCTTTGAAAAAAGCACATAAATAGACGTCTTTGAAAAACGAACATAAATATACTCCTTTTTAAAAAAGCACATAACAAATAAAGAAGTAACATGATATGTTCATTTTTAACACTTGTTTACCTGCTTAAATGGGTCTGTCTTAAAGGACCCTTTTAAAAAGGTAAGTAAGTGGATAGCAGATAAACAGATGCGTAAACTGACCTGTTTAAAACGGTCTTTTGTCAAATTCTGTCCAGTGCTGCCATGTTAAAAAAATATAAAATTTCGAATACAATAATATAGTTTTCGTTCGAATTAAAAAAAAAAATCCATCTAGTTCTAGATCTTTTTATAACAGAGCAGGATATAAAGTTTCGTGAAAATTCATCAATATTCGTGGCAGCTATGATGCACTGAAAATGTCGATCACAGACAGACAGGCATCAGCCTAAAAATAGTCGAAACGTGTTCAGGGGGGTCTTAAAACATAAATTGGCATCAAAATCTTGAAATCGATAATTTTCGTGAAAACAATACTTTCTCAGTACTACGTATGAGAAAGCAAAAATATTATAAAAATGTGCGTTATTATTTATTGATACATACTGATTGTGGTACAAATAAGTGTAAGCAATATATGAAATATGAACCTATGAGAAGTTCGAGGGAAGCCTCACAGCTCAGGTATTTCGGTCCAAATGAATACCAAATGCTTGTTTACCTTCTTTCTATCTTTGAACAGAAACGATACTCTGCATACCTTGTCCTACCTGTGTCTGTTATCAACAGAAACACATAAAATCTTACCCCGAAGGGGAACAGAACAAATGAGGGTCAGCCAGATTTTCGACATTCGAATGTTTCTTCCTTTTAACTCACCCTTATCTTCCCATTTTGGAGAAAGGATCAAGAAGAGATGCGTTTTCTAAAAAGTGCTCTTATCGGGCATTTCTCTGTTATCTTTTCAGGTTCTTTTTCCCGTTTAAGTAATTCAGAGAATCGCTGGGAGCGCCACTACCTCATCAAGATTTTACTCCTTCCTCGACCCCAGTGCTTTTAAGGAGTATGTATTTTATGGGCATGTTTCGTTTATTTATATCGTAATGTTGTTATCTGTCCATTTAAAGGAAATACTTTGGTTGTATTGGGTAATGCAGTTAATTCTTAAGATGCAAGAGGCACTTGTAGTATTTAGCAAAAAATATAAAATATCCGCTTTCGCACTGATCGAAGTGGAAAAATTTGCTGCAACCCATTATAGAATGCTATTAATAATAATATTGTGCTTCACTGTGAATAGAATAATATTGTGCTTCACTTTGATCCAGAAGAAGTTGGAATATCATTCCAATAACTCATTGGTTAGAATCGCCTAGTTAGTTCGAAAATCCGCGATTGGATTTCCGGACACATTTACAATGTGTGCAAAACCTGACTTTCACTACAGATTAATAAATTAATTTGGCATTTGCAGTGTCAACTTCGACAATAGGAGCTTGCAATTTCGTCCCAGTAGCTCAACGGTAGAGCGTCGGCTCTCCAGTTCGGAGACCCAAGGTTCGATTCCCGGTTGGGACAGCAAGGTTCTTCACAATAGCGCCCAAACAAATCAACCCTGAAGGGTAGTGCAAAGATGTCGGAGGTCTGAAAGTGATCCTACTACGAATAGTACGGATTCAGTGGACTCTGGAAGATTGAGTACCGATTTCAAAATTGAGAGGCTAACGATCACGCAGGTAAAAATAGTAGTAGCAGGAGGCTAACCTAGGTAAAAATAGTAGTAGCAGGAGGCTAACTTGAGGTAAAAATAACAGGAAGCTAACCTGAGTTAGAATAGCAGAAGGTGGTCAGTCAAATTGCCAATTGCCCGCCAATCTGACATTAGAGGGTGGAGAATGCAGAGTCCACTTCGGCGATAAGAGCTTGCAATTTCGTCCAAGTAGCTCAACGGTAGAGCGTCGATTGGCCATTTCGGAGATCCAGGGTTCGATTCCCGGTTGGGGCAGCAAGGTTCTTTACACATTGTTGGAACCGGCCACACGCTTGATTGCCGTAAGCCTTAGGGTTGGCTGTGTGGTCTGGGCCTTCAACACATTGTTGGAAAACAATGTCAGAAATCAGACTTTTATCAAAAGTCGATCTCGCTGAAAATTAATGGGCAAACCGATTAAAATACACATACCAAAATTTAAAAAGCAATCGTTAAATTATACCACGCTTGTTTTCAAAATGTCATATCTATGATGTCTCGAGAACGAGTCATGGTAACTGTCGCATGGTAAACCCATGAGCCAATATTTTCGGGAATGCGACCTAGAGTCTTCTTATTTATTTTTGGGGGTCAGCCTTTTCGTTCGGCCATCTGCACTCGAAATAGAAAACCAGGATGTCGAAGTTTCTTTAGATCTCGGATTCGTACCGAAAGATTTTAACATGCGGCTTTTTTGGACAGATCATAGGGTTCTCGGCTAGTTTGAATTAGTTGGCCGAGAGAGTATCGATTTCGCAGGGGCTTGAAAAGGGGCTTTTGTTTCTGGGGGTCTAAAAGCCAATGGCGTTGCTTTGGGGTCAAGGGGTTAAGACCCTGAATCCAATGGGATGTTTGTGTGCGCCTCAGGGGCGTGTTTTAAAATCTTGGAGAGAGAGAGTTTTTCAGATTTTTAAAAAAGGAGCGAGGAGAAGGAACTGTGTGGTGTTTGAAAAAAGTCGGCTCCCAATCATTGTCCTCTTTAAAGAGAGATGCTGCTCAACTGCCAGTAATGTTGGTGAGTTCCACATTTAAGGGCCTGTGCCTGATTTGTATCTCTCTCTCCGGGTTAAGGATATTTAAATATTTCATAGGGATATTTTAAGCTTAATTTTTAATTACCATCTTTTCAACTTTAGTCTATGAGACTATGTACACTTTCGTTTTGTTTATCTTAATTTGATATACTTTCCATTTTTGAATATGAGAAGTGGTCTTTCAAATACTTTGAATCAATGTCATGTAAATATTTATATAGTGTAAATAAATTATTGTTTTATATATACACACGGCCTTATTCTTTTTCGCTCTCTTACCGGGCGTGTCCCAAAAAGGAAGTTACCTTAGGACAGTAACTCTTATATAATTGTTCGCATCTATTTCTAGTTAATACAGAGCATAAGTACTTACGAAGCCAAGTGCTTACAAGGTACTCACTCATTTAATGATGAGAGTATTATATTTCTAGAGATTTTGTCTCTCATTTTAGATATATATAAAATGGCTAATTCTGTAGCAATATATAACATAACTATATCTTTTATAATGTTCATTTTTCAAAAACATTGAGCTTTTTCCATTAGTCTAATTAATAGGCCTCTGACGCTTATCTATTGATATAATCATATAAAATCTCATTAAATTGTTTAATTTGACGTTACAAAGGCTACAGCAATGTGATGTGACAATGCACAGTAATATCATAAGCGTGGCAGCGCTATGAAATAACCGATATATACTACGTGACAGTGAAAATGAGACACCAAGAAGGAGTGGGTAGAAAAATATGCAAATTGCATGGTAGACGCAGCTCACCCAGTTATATAAATGATGCGAGATGCGCAGCCGTCCCGCGCACGTTGAGTGAGATATGAGGGAAGGAACCTGCAGAATCGGCAATAGTCGCGCCGCTCTGTCTTCCAGGGAAATCATTTTGCAATTTTTTTTGTCTCAGAGGAAACGTGTAGAAACGGAGAATGCCAGGTCGCCGCCAACTGAAGCAGTTCCGGCAGACAGTCGATTTCAAGAGGGGTACGGTGATCGGACTCAGAAGGGCAGGTTGGTCCATACGTCAAATCTGAGCCACCTACACGCGTCCACGGTGCACCGGTTGTACTGAAGATACGGCCAGAGTGACATCAGCCCGCGTGAACCGACGCATCCGCCGGCAAGCGTTGGCGGCCCCGCAGGTCACTTCCGTCCACTTCCGTCGCCCTTTTGCAGCATGTGCAGGACACCCTTGATGCTCCCTTATTGACCAGGACCATTATCCGCCGATTCGTCGCCGACTACATGCACTTATGGCGCCCGTTAAGAAGACTGCCATTGACCCAACAGCATAGACGCCTTCTTTTGCAATGGTGTCGAATAGAGCCACGTGGCCGGTGGAATTACACAGGGGCGTGTTCTCAGTTGAGTCACGCCTCTGCTTTAGCAAATGACAGTTGCCATGTACGAGTCTCGCGCAGAAGTGGTGACAGGTCCAAGCCAGCCGCATCTGTGAAGCATCGCACCACGCAACAACACGGTATCAGGGTTTGGAGCGCCATCGACTACGATAGCAGGTCACCTCTGGTCCGTATTGAGGGCACTATGACGGCCCAACGATATGTGGATGACGTGTTGCGGCCGGTGACACTACAATTCCTTCGGGGGTGCCCAATGTCATTTACCAGCTGGATAACGCCCGACCACACACACGCATCAGCCAACATGCCCTGAAAGGTACCCAGGTGCTGCCCTGACCACCAGTCTCCCCTGATCTCTCACCAATCGAACACATCTGGGACTTGATTGGACGTCGCTTGCGTGAGCTGCCACCTCCGCGTTTAGAAGACGAACTCTGGCAAATGGTTGACAGGGAATAGGCAGCCATCCCTCGGGACACCATCCGCATGCTCATTGACTCTGTACCTAGACGTGTTGCTGCTTATATCGCCGCCCGCGGTGGTCCAACAACTTACTGATCAGACGGTGCTATCGCTCAGTGTATAGGTGTATCATGTTGTAATAAATATCATTTATTGTCCGTTGATGTCTCTCTCTCTGTTTGCCGATTTTCATCACTCTCTGCCCACTTTTTCTTGGTGTCTCATTTTTACTGCCACGTAGTGTATGTTACGAAAATGTCACTAAACGCAGAAGAAAATCGCAAAATAAAAGTAGCGACATTGCTATTCCAGGGCCATAGCCAAGTAGGGGCGATGCGATGGGGGGCTAATACCAAGAGGTATACTCAGCCCCTCCCCCCCCCCCCGATAAAAATATTAAAGTTTTAGTAGTGATATGAAATTTCATATAAAATGCCATTCAAATTTTGCATAAAAAAATTCTTTGATATATTTTTTATAAATTGCTTCGTTTTAAAGATTTTTTTAATTTTGCTGAATTTGATGAATTTGACTAATAATCAATTTATTTACATATTTAATTTAAACAAATTTAAGAATTATGACGATAGTATTTAGGATACTTTTGTATTATTGTGAGGTTCACTGTTACACATTATAGAGTCAAAATCAACTGATGGGCAGGTAAGAGTTAATATTAAACATTAACTTGTATTAACTTTCAGAATGTTTCTACAAATTATTAACAGTTATATTACTAGTTAGCGCTTACATTGAAAAGAATTGTAATTATCATATATTAATATTGAGGTATAGTAGCTATATGGATATTAATAATCACCTCTTAGCTTGTAAATATAAATATGCAATTATTTGTTAATAATTTATATGAATTGAAATATTTAATAGTAACTATTATGATTTATAAATAATGATTAATTGTGTTTTTAATGTGCCCCACCTTTAAGACTGTTGAGCCCCCCTTGAATTTCTCTCCAGCTCTTCTTTAATTTCGTCGCTGGCTACTGCCCATTCATACATTGTTGAATTGAATATCACTAATTGAAAGAATTAATATGCAACAATGTGGCGTTACCACAATGTAATGTAGCAATATGACGTTGTAAAAATGCAACGTTGTCAAAATGCAACGTCATAACAATGAGACGAAGCAACACTGTTATACAAGTAAGGACATTGTGAAGTAATCAATATTTGAAGGTGCACGACAACGTCACATAAATGACACATATACAAACCACAAAATTGAAGAGTATATACGTTATATTAGCAATAAAATTAAAGACACGTATCATAGATAAAAAGGCCATTTAATCAAATAAAACCATCCTATAAGACATACAAATGTTAAAAGGTCAGAGCTCTTTCGGGTATCACTATACCCTTCATCAGTGACTATATGAAAATTTGCAGTGGAAACAAGCTCATATGTAGACCAGACCGGCAGACAAATTTACATAAATCAGCTACGGAATTATGATGATATAAACAGGCTATAGAAGATTAATCAATTACAAAATTACAATAGTAAGTGTTATAAACGGGAGATTTAAAATTTAAACAAGTATTAAATACAAATGCAAAGAAAATACAATGAAAAATGTCCAAATTGTAGCCAAGCATTAATTGCAATAAACTGAAACGTCACAGATACTTTGCTATTATACGTATATACACACAATATACAGTATATACGTACAGTATTACAGTATATACGTTGCTATTACATTACAAAGCTAACCAGTGTGATGTGTGATTGATATAAAACAATATGACGTCCTAGCAGTGTCGCAAAACTGGCAACCACCCTTACATATATTATACAGTATGATTAAAGATCTAAAATGTAGCTACGTTGCTATTTATTCATACATTGCTGAATATCACTATGTAAAAGGATTAATATGCAACAATGTGATGTTATAACAAGACAACGGTGTAACAATGCAACAATGTGGAATTGTAACAATGTGATGCTGTAGCATTGCAACGATACAACAGAATGACATTATAACAATGCAGCATTATACAACAATGCTATACGAGTGAAGACATTGTGTAATGACTAATATATAAGGGTGCACTTCAACGTCATATAAATGACACATAAACAAATCACAGGCCAACGGCCCTACCGTGCTGAAAACACCGGTTCTCGTTAGATCACCGAAGTCAAGCGGCATCGGGCGCGGTTAGTACTTGGGTGGGTGACCACCTGGGAACACCGTGTGCTATTGGCACATTTCGGGCGCGGTATCCCGGTGGTTTGCGCGCTGGATTTGCACGCTGCCACAACTGCAGCCGTGTTCATGCGGAGTACGATCACGTTAAACATGTGGGTCCGTAAGTCCTTCCGAGAGATTGGTGATAGGGGAAGGAGGGTACGGTCCCTGTGGATGCCTCCCCCACTGGGTTCCAGTCTAAATTGGGTGGCACTTCCCGGCCATCCAAACAGTTACCTTATACCTTTCTGGTAGGTCGGACGGTCTGGGTCTCAACAACAACAACATAAACAAATCACAAAATTAAAGAGTGGAGACATTGCTATTGCATTACAAAGATAACTAGTGGGTTGTGTTCTTGATATGAGATGATGTGATGTGTGTGTGTGATGTGATGTGTTCTTGATATGAAACAATGTGAAGTTTTGCAACAATATCGCAAATCTAACAAACTTTTGCATATACTATACAGTACGATTAAAGATATAAGTGATAAAATAATTTGTAGAGATATTTAGAGCAGCAGGCTTTGGTCTGCTCTACAAGCAATAATGTTTATATATATATATATATATATATATATATAATATATAATACATATATATATATTATATATATATATATAAATATATATATATATATAATATATATATATTTATATATATAATATTATATATATATTATATATATAAATATATATAAAGAGTGGTCGTTGTTTGGTAATTTATTTCTTTATCGAATGGGCTATCGCCTAGCACCCCATCAGAATAGCGGTGAACTAAATTAAAAGCAATTAAACTTGCTATCTGCTGCTAATGTATCTCTTGCAACTAAATCAGCCTTAAACATAGCCGTCCGTCTTTATCAAAGAACTTGCAGGCAAAGCCAGGTCAGTATACATTCACCAAAACAGCCTTGATAGGCGAATAAGCAGTTACTTAAGACTTCAGAATCCTTTACCATATATGATATATAAATAGGGTGGGCAAGTTCTTCGATAAGAACAGCCACATAAAATGTTTTACATACACTTTTGAATCTGCAAGAGCGACAGAAAATATATATTCAAAATTTTAATTATAAATAATAAAAAATTCGATTATGGAAATATAGTAATGAAACCCATTATTGGCAGCCGCACAGAGTAGCTTCAGGAGCTGCAGTTTACCAACCTTTAATTATATAAAATACATACTGTATGGACCCCAAAATTTCTACTACTTTGGTCCCCAAACGGCAAATCAATCCCCTGATGGCGCAAGACCTGACCCGCTCAGAGAGAGGGAGTAGATAGGGAACCCACTCGAAAGGGTGATGATAACAACGTCAGGCAAAGGAGTAGGGGGGATGGGGGGGGGGGGGGCGAAATGCAAATTTGTGAGAAGACATATTATTTTTTTAATGGGCCCAGCTGAGGGTTCACCCATATTTAGAACCCTCAAATTGGCATTCTGGACCATAATTACAATAATTATGAAAAGAGAACAATATTGGTTGAGGTATCTAAATAATTTTGGACATCGTGTTAAACAAATCACTGGCCTTGCCCGCTGATTCGAAACATACGGAGTGATATGGAAGGGGGGGGGGGGGGTAATAAATCTTCCCAGAGATCTGATAAAAAAAAACCTGAAAATCACATAAGCCCGAAAATCTGTCTTTTGTTAGATTTATACCTCTCCCCTCCAATGCCTCATTCATAATCCTCACAGCGGATGTACAGTACTCATTACCTAAGAAGGGTAACTAGTTTGGCGGTCACCACATTATGCATTTTTATTATGTTTGGGATTCTGGGGCCCTATAAAATAACAAACCCTGTAAATTCCCCCCCCCCCCCCCCCTCTCTCACAGGAAAAATTATTAGCTGGTAGCACGTTGTTGAAACTTCAAGGAGATATTTATGAGCTGAATTGAAAATTCGCTGAGGCAAGGCGCTCCGAAGATTAAAAAATATTGCTTATATAATAATACAATCCTTCAAACATCGCAACTGTCAATAATCTGTTAGGTCCGAATTGCCCCTAAAATCCATCATGTTTATTATATCTTCGAAATTTTCCTGGAAAATTATTTACTATTTGATAAATGGTATCTCAACATCGCGGAAATTTATATATTTGTTAAACGTATTATATTTGTCTGAATTAATAAAAGCCAAATGATGATTAAAATTCTAAAATTTCCTGACATTTCTCCCAACTCTGTCAATTGCCTTTATTTCATTGTTTGTGGCGCCATCTAATAGCGATAGTTTAAAACAACTGCGCAATACAAATCTCTAATTTTGAAAGAAGATTAAATAAAAAGAGGTTTTAATAACGCCAGCTCTGGGTTAAGTGCGGTGAACCATAAGCACCCCTGTGACCCAGGGGGGGGGGGGGGGAGCCCTGAAGTGAGCCAAAGAAAATTATACCACGTCCCAAAAATAATATGTGTAATTCTTAAAAGACAATGATGTAGGCCGGGAGTAATAGTATAATACACACAATATAGTTAAGTGTTTAATACTGCAATATACTTTTTTTCCCAACAGATTATTATAAAATTAGACTATTATTTAAGACATTTCTGGCAATTTTCTAAATTTTTAATGAGCAAAAGCTGAAATAACGTTATCATATTCGATCTCCCTCAAAAGATCACTTCCCAAGCTCCTCTAGATAGTTCGGTAGATATTCATGGTGGTTCCAGTCTATTTTTGAGCAATTGAATTTTGAAGAAAGATCTTCGGCTGGTACAATTTGTAATCATAAAGACCACATACATTCGCAGCTCTATTTCTGTGTTCAGAAAATAGTTTTTTACTTGATTTTACATATACATCCAAAGCTCTTGGCTTATATTATTCTTGTCCTTGCTCTTCCTTTTCTTTTTCAGTTATTTGCAAAATGACTGAAAATGTATTAGTTTAATGGTAAGGTCCTTTTTGTAGAGGTTAACGAGATTTGTGGCTTCTTTATTGCAATTTACTTTAAGTTGAAATGAAATTGAAATGATTTATAGATTGCCCAGATATCCAAAACGGGAAGAAACTAATCCATACGCAGCAAATCTGGATTAGTCTGAGACACCAAATGGGTCAATAACTGGAATGAATGACTATGTGCGAAACTTTTCAGATGGTGTCACCGTAAATTAATAAATAAATAATTAAACAAATTTTCTAATGATTGTCTCTAAAAAATTATTTCCATATGGTGTGGGGGGCGGGGGGACGCAGGCTGCAGCCTGAACAAACTTCCCTTTAATCCGACCCTGAATAACGCTTATTTATTAGTTTTTTAACACTTTACAACATAGTTAAAAGTGTTTATGACTTTGTTCATTATGTCTGTCGGTCTGTCCGTTAGCACGTTAACTGCCGTAAAAATGGATTTAACAAAATGAAATTTTAGTATATTTTTCAGACGGTCTGTGGGACCTATTGGAATATAAATGAATAATATCACCCAATTAGTTTTTTATTGAACCCGGGTTGAAAAAATAAAATACATTGAACCCTATGGGACCTAATGTTTCACACATTTTTTAAGCAAATTTAAAATTCCCAAATTGCTTCGACAATTTTAGGAAATATTCAAATTATCGCATAAAATATATAAAAAAAATTTCAGTAAAATATGTTAGGTAGTTTTTTAAATAAAAATTATTTAATATAGGGAGAAAAACAAATTCAATTAAATTCTGACTCTCGTTATATCCTCCAGAAAGAAAACAGAGATATATTATATAATAAATATCTTTCCAAGAGTTTAACTATTTTATATATGAGAAAGGTTTCACGTTTTAAAATAAGTATGGTACATAACAATTTTTCAAATTTTAAATCAAATAAATTATTATAGTATTGTGATGAATGAAACGATTGGAAAAATGTTTATGAATGAAATGCTGCTTTTATATAAAGGCGATTTATATTTCGATGACGTCTTTTGAATAAAGTTCATTTTTTTTCGATGAAGTTTTCAAATATAATAAATTAATGTAGTATTGTGATAATTTTAAAAATATTACCGAGGAATGTATCGCATTTTAGAGATGTTTGTATAAAATTGCATTGAAGTTGGAAAGTATTTCATAATCAATGCTTTATACATGATTGCTCTTTCTTGTTATATTTAATGCTTTATATATTTCTGGAGAATATCAAATAAATCAGCATTTAAATATTTATATTTATAAAGATACTTATATCAAACAAAACTTGTGAGTAAAATTATATTATCATCTTCAGCCTCTTACTTGTAAGGATATTTTTGTGCAGCACTGTACATCAAAAAAATCTGATGTAGGCAACACATGACTTTCCTTATATAATGTAATGAATTTACTACTTTTACAGTAAAAAATGCAAAATGTAAACAGCAAAATATGTAGAATGAATTGTATTAGAATTGCTGTATTTCTTTAACACAAAATAATTTAGTCCATGGAGTCTGCATGGCTGATATGAATGAAATATTGATTGATTTCATAAAGATTGAACGATTTTTTTCGATGAAGTTTCAAGCATAGAGTTTAATTTTTTGTAGCTCCATGGTCTTAAACAAAATGTTTAAATAAAATAAATTATTATAGTATTGTGATGAATGAAATGAATGGGAGAAAGTTATGAGTGAAATCCTGTTTTTATAGAGAGATCCAGGCGTGTTATTTTTTCTATGACGCCATTTGAATTAATTTCAGCTGTTTTCGATGAAGTTTTCAAATATAATAAATTATCGTAGTATTATGATAATTCTAAAACTATTACCGAGGAATGTATAACATTTTAGAGATGTTTAAACCAGGCAATTTATATTTCAATGCCGTCATTTGAATATAAAGTTCATTTTTTTCGATGAAGGTTTAAGTTTTCAAATATAATAAATTAATGCAGTATTGCGATAATTTTAAAAATATCACCGCTGAATGTATCGCATTTTAGATATGTTTAAATAAAATTGCATTTCAGTTGGAAAGTGTTTCATAATCAGTGCTTTATGCATGATTGATCTTTCTTGTTATACTATTATATAGAATGAAAATTTTCGAATGTGAGACGTTGACGAATAAGCTGGTTTTAAAAGACCCCTGAACCCCTTTTGCACTATTTTAGAGAGATGTCCGTCTGTGTGTGTGTGTGTGTATGTGTGTCTGCATGTCTCTGAGGTGTAAACACGATAACTCAAAAACGAATGAAACTGTCACTATCAAATTTTAGGTGTGGATACATTATACGAAAAACTACAACCTGATAGAATTTTCAGTACTAATACCACGCAAATCGAAATTTGGCAACTTGGTCCGTTTTCAAACTGTCAAACCAGCGTTTTTCAAACATCGGAATTAATGGATTTTGGTGAAAGTATTCCAGGTATTTTAATTAAAAGCAAAACGAGTAAAATTTGAATTAGGGGACAATGGACTTTTTCTGAATTTGGGGTTATGCCACCAAAATGAATTTCAGAGGGTTTCTCGACCAAAAGAATTTGAAGTACATTGGTCTAAACAGAAAGACTTATTCATACTCATATGCAAAATCTTCGTCAAAATGAAATTTTACATTGATATTCAGTGAAATAAATTACTATTGATATTCAGTGAAATAAATTTTACATTGATATTTAGTGAAATATTTTACATTGATATTCAGTGAAATAAATGACTATTGATGAATTCTTTGGCGTCAAAATACAAAATTATCACAAAAAATAACGTGAAAATGGGTTTAATAAATTTGTTGCATAATATTGCACATAGAAAGGGAACCTATCACATAATACTTATTGCTTCTTTAATTTTATGTATTTTTTTAAAATACGTTTATAAACGTGCAATATCTCAAAAACGACTCATGCTAGCTTTCAAAATTTTGTATAATTCGTTTTCTAATGAATAATTACACATGAAATTAGCTCCACCTGGGAACACCGCGTGCTGTTAGCGCATTTCGGGCGCGGTAGCCCGGTGATTTGCACGGTGGATTTACGCGCTGCCACAACTGTCGCCGCGTTCATGCGGAGTACGATCACGTTAAACATGTGGGTCCGTAAGTCCTTCCGAGAGGTTGGTGGTAGGGGAAGGAAGGTAAGGTACTTGTGGATGCCTCCCCTACTGGGTTCCGGTCTAAATTGGGTGGCACTTCCCGGCCGTTCAAACGGTTCCCTTACACCTTTCTGGTAGGTCGGACGGTCTGGGTCTCAACAACAACAACATGAAATTAGCTGGGCGCGGTAGCCTAGTGGTTAGCGCGCGGGAATTGCACTCGGTAAACCAGGGTTCGATTCTCGCCACTGCCAAAACTACCGTTGTATTCACGCGGAGTACGATCACGTTAAACATGTGAGTCCGTAAGTCCTTCCGAAAGGTTGGTGGTAGGGAAGAAGGGTACGGTCCCTGTGGATGCCTCCCCCACTGTGTTCCGGTCTAAATTGGGTGGTACTTCCCGGCCGTCCAAACAATTACCTTACACCTTTCTAGTAGGTCGGACGGTCTGGGTCTCAACAACAATAACAACATAATTAGCTGGTTACTTATCATAATTAAAAGGCTTGAATTTTTAATGCATTTTTTAAAAATTCATTCGAAAATCAGAAGGGGGCCTCCGAACATTCGATTGCGCCTAAAATCAATAGAGACTGATTGTACTAATTGTAGTCCACTAATTGTACTAATCGTACCAAATTACGTTTGAATCGTATCAAATTTAGTTTAAAACGCTCCATTCATTCGTGAGATATCGCATCCTGAGACTCACGGATACGCATACACACACGCACACATCACCTTAAAAACGCTCGATTTGTGTTTAGGGATGCTTAAAACATTCTCTTCCGTCGAAAACTCGAATTTGAATTTTCGACTCAGCTATACAGTACATTCCCTATATATTATACTATGTATATGGGGAAAGTAATATATAAGGATCTAAATGCTACCAAATAAACATCGAAACTATATAAAAAGTGAAATTGTACTTGGAAATTTGTTGCAAAAATTATCTTGTGAATTTCTGAATTTATTATTAGTCTGAATTTAATAACGTTTGGCTCGGTAACATAAAATGTCTTCAGGAGATCGATGGTCGTTTTCGAGGGGAGCCCCCCCCCCCCCTCCGGATGTACATCTGCAAAAACACACTGCCACTGCCCCCCTTCCCCCAATAAATATATTCGGCCTCACCCCTAATGAAACGATATTTTCTATTTTTTCCTTTATCATATAAATTTTGTACTACTTTAAATTTCGTTTTGCTTATAAAAACACAAATAGATCATCACACAAGTCAGTTATACAGTGTGCAGTAATATTATCATTCGAACTTAATTAAAAATTTAAACAACTAAATAATGGGAGTGAAAGTACCAGACTCCCCCCACCCCCAATAAAAATGTTTGAATTCCCCACTAGCCCCCCCACAAATCACGTTTATTGTAGAATGTTCCTAAACTGTTTTGCTTCAATACAGGTGTTCAAAAAGTCCCAAAAGGTCTTTTTCTTCAAAATCTCGAATTAAAAGGTGTAAATTTCTCGATTTATTTATTTTTTTTAATTCGAGCATACACTCTCTACAATACATTCTCTATACAACAACATGAGAAAGTAAATACTTAGCTAAACGTATATTTTGCGCATTAATATTTATTCCTCGAAAACAAGTCTCTCGGTAATGTAGAGCGAAATAACCCAAATGTCGATTTCATCTGTGAAAGCCCGTACAACGCACCAATTCTGCCTCGATCAATAATGCTTTGTGCTTAACTCTCACTGCCGGAGTATTTGTTTACACAGTTACTATCAACACATGTCACAAAAATCAGCAAAGTTGAGCCTCTCGAAGGGATCGAGAAAGAATAGGCGGTCTGTCTGCTGTATGAGTCAGAGACAGAATTTTCACGCGAAAAGATTTCGTACAAAAAGAATTTTGTCTTTTTGTTGTTCGAGTCCACACAAAACTAAATAAAAGCTTGAAAAAATATGATGTGGGCAGCACATGGCTTTTCTTGGACTATCTTGTCCCACTTTGCAATACGCACATTCGCATACACAGACAGACATTATTCCAACAGTGTTCTGAACGTGTTTAGATTTAAAAAATATATAAAATAAGCATTAAGGTCAAAATTTCGAATATGAAATTTTCGGGAAAACAATAGTCTCCACAGTGGTGTCACCAAGGGAGTATTTTACACACACACACACATTAAGCTGCAGTAAGCCTTCGGGTCTGCCATGTGGTCTGGGTTTTGAACAACCCCACCCCCCTGGCCAACGGCCCTACCGTGCTGAAAACACCGGTTCTCGTTAGATCACCGAAGTCAAGCAGCATCGGGCGCGGTTAGTACTTGGGTGGGTGACCACCTGGGAACACGTGATGTTGGCATATTTCGAGCGCGGTAACCCGGTGGTTTGCGCGCTGGATTTGCACGCTGCCACAACTGCCGCGTGTTCATGCGGAGTACGATCACGTTAAACATGCGGGTCCGTAAGTCCTTCCGAGAAGTTGGTGGTAGGAGAAGGAGGATCCCTGTGGATGCCTCCCCCACGGGGTTCCGGTCTAAATTGGGTGGCACTTCCCGGCAGTCCAAACAGTTACCTTACACCTTTCTGGTAGGTCGGACGGTCTGGGTAACAACAACAACACCCTAGGGCGCGGTAGCCCAGTGGTTAGCGCACGGGAATTGCACTCGGTAGGCCCGGGTTCGATTCTTTCCGATGCCCAAACTGCCGCCGTGTTCACGAGGAGTACAATCACGTTAAACATGTGAGTCCGTAAGTCCTTCCGAGAGGTTGGTGGTAGGGGATGGAGGCTATGGTTCCTGTGTATGCCTTCCCCACTGGGTTCCGGTCTAAATTAGGTGGCTCTTCCCGGCCGTCCAAACTGTTACCTTACACCTTTCTGGTAGGTCGGACGGTCTGGGTCTCAACAACAACAACACACACACTCCCCTTCCACCGCCAGGAAGCCATCGAAACTCATTGAAATTCAGAGAAATGCTATAAGGGAAAATGGGAATTGCAATATTTGGTTACCATCCCCCTTCCCCCTCCCCCCCCCCTCCCCCCCCCCCCCCTCACTCCCCACAAGTAAAAAAATTCTGGCTACACTACTGAGTGTCTCTATACTAAAATAAAATAAAGTAAAAATATCCAATGAGTAAATGCATATTCTATTACCCCATAAATTAATATTTTGTATTGTATTGGTTCTACGTCTATCATTATCTGCATCAAAGTATTAAGAAAAAAAAAATACAATTTTTATTACCCTTCGCAAGTTATGCTTTTCAAAAAATTTCAAAATTGTTAAAATAATTATTTTTAAAAGTTGGCAATAGGTCTGCCATTCCCATCGATTTCAATCATGTGGCTGTGCTCTACTAATGACTATTATTTTAATACCATTTACAGTCATAGTGTAATTCAAACTATCATTTCGAAGCATTGACTATTGCTATGAATACCTAACATATCTCCACGACCTGTCTACCAACAGAAACAACATATTGAAGACAGACATTGTTATTATTGGAAGGTTCAGGTCAATCCCCGAAAGTTGTTTCATCATGTAGCACCATAGGGGTATACTGATCCATGACTTTCTATGAGACAATACTTCACAGAAGAAAAAGCGAAAAATTTACTTTCTTTTAATTCTATTCTGTTTCTCTTTTAATTTCAGTGCATTTGCATGCGCCGAAAACAAAAAAAATCTGATGTGGGCAGCACTTGACTTTCCTTATATAATGGAATGAATTTAATACTTTTACAGTAAAATAAAATAGGCTATTCTTATAGTAGATACTTATATTCTTTCCAAGATATGGTATTTTCATCAATTATTAGTCATTTTCATTGATTTAGCGTCATTTTTAGGGTGGTGTTTCTAAACGCAGTATAGGAGGCGCCCTTGTTTGATATCCGGATCTCGTCAATAGTCTACTTTATTAAATGTTAAACATTTTGTCTAATGCACTACACCAGTGTTTCCCAAACTGTGTTCACACTGGTGTTACACAAAATACAAATGGGTATCCGTCACAAAAAGATAAAACAAAAAATCTGATGTGGGCAACACGACTTTCCTTATATAATACAATGAATTTACTACTTTTACAGTTAAAAAAATGTTATTCTTGTAATAGATACTTATATTCTTTCAAAGATATTGAATTTTCTTGAATTAGTCGTCATTTTCATTGATTTAGAGTCATTTTTATCCATTTGGCGATATTTTCGTTAATTTGGCAACATTTAAAAATATCGCCAAGTTGGCGACATTCCGCTAAATTCGTCGCCAAAATCTCGCTAAGCGTTATGGATGGAGAAATAAGTTATTCTTATATCAGATAAATGACTATTGGAGTTCAAATACAAAAGTATTAATCAAAGTATCTTTTCTCATAAATGGAACGAGCTGGATCCACGAAAATGATATCACCAAATTTATTGCATGATATTACATATAAAAAGTGAACATGTTTCTCAACAGTTAATATTTTATTTTAATTTTTTGATAAATTTATTTGAAAAATGTGTAATATCTCGAGAACGGTTTATGCTAGCGTTCTAAAGTTTATATCAATTGTTTTCTAAGGAAAAATTACATAAGAAATTTGCGTAACTTTATTAAAGATTTTAATTTTTTCCTAACTTTTTCAAAAGTTCACTCGAAAATTTAGAGGGATTCTGAACACTCGATTGTGTTTAAAAACAATTGGCTTCCAGTATTCACGAATTGCATTTTGTGTACCAAATTTTATTCGAATCACTCCATTCGTTCGTGAGATATCGTCTCCACAGACTCACTGACACACAAACACACACACACACACAGACATCCAGTCAAAAATATTCGATTCGTGATCAGAGATGCTTGAAGCGTGATACTTTTCTTATACATTATACTATGTATATAATGAAAGTAATATACATAGAAACTGAAATAAGCATGAACTTAACTACTCATAAAATATACATAAATTTAGCTTCTCTGAAAAAACCATTAAAATTGCAGGAGACACGTGGAAGACAAAAAAAATTAACATCTCTACTGACATGGCAAACGTTATCACGATAGGAAATAGAAATAAATAAAGAGAGAATCAATATTCTAGGTCAACTATAATTCCAAGAATCCACAACGATAGCTATATATACTTCGCGAAAGCCCACATACGTTCAAAAACGAATCCCCGGTAGACTTGTCTGTTTATCAAGTCACAGTCACAGTTAGTGTCGCAAATATTGTGACTAGAACTTTCTCCAGTCTTGAAAACTTGGTTTTATCTCCCTTTCCATTTTCTCTACAAGACCTACAATATGTTAAGAGAAAGTACTGTGATAACGCAGCAAGTGCGACTTCAATTTTAAATATATTATTTTTATTCAAATCTAGTGTTAAGTGTAATAAATATTTTATTAATGTATTTGTTAAAAACATCACAAAATCTTATTTAAAAAAATGTAAGTTACACGATTTCAGTAAAATGTACAAAAAAGTAAAACACCATTTTACTTTCCCTGCAATACATGGTAATGTATAGGGAAAGTATTGGAATCATGCCGAAAATCACAACTCGAGTTTTCGACGGATCTACACGTTTAGAGACCTCTAGAATACGAAAAAACTATTTTTAGCGTGACTTCTGTATGTGTGTCTGTGTGTCTGTCTGTGTGTCTGTGTGTCTGTCTGTCTGTGCAGATATTGTATCCACTCTAACTAAAATACTAATGGACCGAATTTCACAAAATTTGGTAGGTAAGTCACTTGTGAACGAGTCTGATGCTGATTAGTTTTGGGTATGATTTGGAATAAGAGAACCCGCCTTTTTTTGCGAAATGGCCCGCAAAAGCTTGCATCCACTCTAACTGAAAAACTACTGGACCGAATTTCACAAAATTTGGTAGATGAGTTACTTGTAGATTACCCTGGTGCTGATTGGATTTTGATACGATTCGGGAAAAAATAACCTGCCTTTTTTTTGCAAAATGGCCCGCAAAAATCGTCAAAATCTAAACTAAAGGACTAGGTATACTCAAATATATCCATTAAATGCTCGTTTAATACGTAATTTTTAACGACGAAAAGAATAAGACCAACCCCATTACACTAGGACTAGCCGTTCTCGAGATATTTTAGTTTATCGTACTTTCCCTACGCCACCTTTGAAAATAAGCCCGGTTACCGAATGAGAACGAAAATTGAATTAAAAGTGACATAAATTTAATTAAAATAAAGAGAACGTTATTAAAAGTCTGCAGGGAAAGTCATGTGCTGCTCACATCAGATTTTTACTTTCCCTGCAATACATGGTAATGTATAGGGAAAGTATTGGAATCATGTCGAAAATCGCAACTCGAGTTTTCGACGGATCTACACGTTTCGAGACCTCTAGAATACGAAAAAACTATTTTTAGCGTGACGTCTGTGTGTGTGTCTGTCTGTCTGCCTGTGTGTCTGCCTGTCTGTCTGTGTGTCTGTGTGTGTGTGTCTGTGTGTCTGTCTGTCTCTGCAGATTTTGTATCCACTCTAACTAAAAAACTAATGGACCGAATTTCATAAAATTTGGTAGGTAAGTCCCTTGTGAGTGAATCTGGTGCTGATTAGCTTTAGCTACGATTTGGGATGAAAGAACCCGCCTGTTTTTACGAAATAGCCCGCAAAATCTTGTATCCACTCTATCTGAAAAACTAATAGACCGAATTTCACAAAATTCGGTAGATAAGTCACTTGTAGATCACTCTGGTGCTGATTAGATTTTGATACGATTCGAAAAAAAATAACTTGCTTTTTTTTGCAAAATGGTCAGCAAAATTCGCCAAAATCTAAAATAAAAAACTACGTATGCTCAAATATATCCATTAAATGCATGTTTAATACGTAATTTTTAACGAAGAAAATAATAAGACCAACCCCATTACACTAGGACTAGCCGTCCTCGAGATATTTTAGTTTTTCCGTATTTTCTCTAAGCCACCTTTGAAAATAAATAAGTCCAGTTACCAAATGAGAACGAAAATTGAATTAAAAGTGAAATAATTTTAATTAATATAAAGAGAACGTGGATATAAATAAGTCTGTAGGGTAAGTCATGTGCTGCCCACATCAGATTTTTAACTATCACAACATTCTTGGTCATATGCGACTAAAAATAAAACCGTTGGGTGCCTATAAAGGACATCAACAGAGTATTTGGACATTAACAGAATAGAAGTGATAACATAGTCATAACATATGGGCCATTTTTTCTAAACAGGCTTCATCATCTTTCTTGTTACAATATATTACTTTCCCTGCAATACATGGTAATGTATAGGGAAAGTATTGGAATCATACCGAAAATCGCAACTCGAGTTTTCGACGGATCTACACGTTTCGAGACCTCTAGAATACGAAAAATCTATTTTTAACCTGACGTCTGTGTGTGTGTCTGTGTGTCTGTCTGTGTGTGTGTGTGTGTGTGTCTGTCTGTGCAATGCATGTATCCACTTTAACTAAAAAACTACTGGACCCAATTTCATAAAATTTGGTAGATAAGTCACTTGGTGAGACCCTAGTGCTGATTAGTTTTTGGTGGGATTCGTATAAACAGAACCCGCCTTTTTTTGCGGAATGGCCCGTAAAAATTTCATGTACCCACTCTAGCTAAAATACTAATTGACCAAATTTCACAAAATGTGGTAGATAAGTTACTTGTAGAATGCTCTGGTACTGATTAGATTTTGATATAATTCGAAAAAAAAAAACCTGCATTTTTTTACGAAATGGCCCGCAAAAATATCCAAAATCTAAAAAAAAAAAAAGACTACGTATGCTCAAATGTATCAATTAAATTGTTTCATATGCAATTTTTGACGAGGAAAAGAATATAACACACTCCATTATGCTTTAGGACTAACCGTTCTCAAGATATTTGAAATTTCTTGCATTTTTGTTACGTCGATTTCGAAAAAATGAATTAAAAATGCAAATTTAGTGTTATTTGGTTCAATTAAACTCAATCTAACGAATTATTAAAGAAATAAATAAAATATGAATTTGAGTCTGCAGGGAAAGTCATGTGCTGCCCTCATCAAATTTTTTTTTCTATTTTTCAACCTGTTTTCTGCATTATATTTTAACATGGATGGTTTAAACTAAAAAAAAGACAGTAGCAGTGATCATTTTTGGGAAATTAAATAGAAAATGCAAACTTTTATTTTCAAGACGAGTAAATACAGCATGACAGGGGAATGATACGTAATATAGGCAACTGCTTTGTTAGTACGCATACTATATATATCATTAGAAAAATTAAAAAAATATTTTGTTTTAATTGCAATCTTATATTTAGAACAAACTTCTTATTTGATTTATCTTCTAAAAGGAAAATATAGTTTAAATGCAATTTTCCTGTTCTAATGTCATTCCCTTGTCTACAGACAGGTGAATGACGACAGGGGAATGACAAATCATGTGAATTTACTTTCTGAGTATATGAGTTTTATTTGCATTTAAGCCTAACTTGATATTCAATTTGTTACACTAACTAGGCACACATATATGTTAAAAAAAATTATTTACTTTTTTATTCTGAGAATAATTAATGACAGGTGAATGACAAGGAATAAAAATACTTAGCCAAAATTGTTCAGTTTTATAATATTTCAATTCACAAAATGATAGCTAGAACATAGTCAAAATCTTGAAATGGTAAATATGGACTTCAGTAAAAAAGAATACTAGTTTAATTATATTTTATTGTCATCTATGTACAGAAAGAGGTGTTAAAATTTAAAGACAGGTGAATGACAAAAAAGCTAGGAGATAGTTGTAAAAAATTAATTTAAAATATTGCTCTAATGCATAGTGGATTTTTCATTACTCTTTGTATTTTAAATTGTCTAATTTAATATCAAACATCAAATTAAAAGAAAACTAGAAAATGAAGGCTTGTAAATGAAGTTGTGATTTTATTATTTGGCTGTTGGGACACACAGGGGAATGACATTTAATAAAAAAACTAAATTTTTAAATATTAAAAATATAAATTGTTTCTTTAGCTAATGGTTGACAAATATGAACTACAATATAGTAAAACTAATCAGTGTCCAAAATCAGTCCCAAGTCATGCAGACTTTTATTAAAACACCTGGAACATGTAAAACTCCCGTTTACAGAAAATGGCCCAGATATAAGAATAATTACATTCAATTCATTTAAATTCTTCTTTGAGATTTTTGATTTAACAATCCGTCATTCTTACATTTATCATTTCACTTTACATGTGCAATATTGTGCAACAAATTTATTTGCTAGCATCATTGTCGTGGATCAATTTCTTTCCATTCACAAGGGAAGATACTTTGTACAATAGTTTTGTTTTTTAACGCCTAACTGATTACACTAATAGTCATTTGTATATAACAAAAGCTCTTCTCTTCGTTTGTCTGTAATGCTTGGCGATAAGTTTGGTGAAAATTCCGACTAATTTAGCAAAATATCGCCAACTTGGCAATATGTCGTCCCATATTGATGAAAATATTGTCAAAATTGCAAAAATGACGTTAAATTTACGAAAATGATGACAAATTAATGAATTAATTATTAAAATAGTTTAATATATAATTCCTCTATTGCTTATTGCAAATGATATTAATATTGATAATTGTCAATATTGAGTTACGCGAAATATAAGTTAATTAGGTTCTCGTAATTAGTTTCACATGTTTGTCATCCGAAAAAACTTAATAACATTATGCCATGGATCTTATACAGGACTTTTATGAAGTGAATTCATTGTATTATATAGGGGAAATCATATGCTGCATATTTTTATACCTTAATAAGCTCTAATTCACGTTAATGTTTTCCCATAGAATCGAAATTTACTCATAAGGACTTTCGGATCTACAGAATTAACGTGCCAGTATTCCACGTTAGCACGGGATTGTTTAAACAGAACCGTGAATTGAACTCGGGCCCACTAAGTGAAATCTCCGTACCTTAACCACTGAGCTATCCTCCTTGTATTAAGTTCAGTATGCAAGTATAGTGGCAATGCAGTTCGGTATGCAAGTATAATGACATTCACATTACATAATTTCGTTTCATACCCGTCACATTTCTTTCATGACGTCATGTCTCTCGCCCTAAGATGTTCCTCAAAAAAATAAAATAATAACATGAGTCTGCAGGGAAATTCTTGTGCTACTCCCATTTTTTTTTTTTTTTTTTTTTTTTTTTTTTTTTTTTTTTTTACTTTATAAAATCCCACTGTACATGATTATCTAACTGTGGCAGAAGTAAATTCTTTGCATCATATATAGAAAGTCATTTGATGCCCGTATCATATTTTTTTTTCAGCCACACGCAAAAAATCTATAAAAATCTGTCAAATATCCATAAAACCGGATATTAACATAAAAATCCCTCTATAAGTACTGTGTCACACACAAAACAGTCGCTTATCAAATTCATAAACCCACATTGACACACATAGGCTGAAACGTTCATGAAAAAGCCAGAAATTTCGCAATTCAAAGATAAAAAACAAGGTAGGGGGAATTTCATCACGAGATCAATATCGACTAGGACAACGATTTTTGTATTACCAATGGGAATTTTATTATTCTCTGAGGGTTTTACATCGGAAAAATATGAAACTAGAATTGGATCACGGCCTCTGGAGAGTTAGATTCTGCACGCGACGTTTGGGGGCAAAACATTTACGGATAGCTTGCTTCTCTTCGCTGAGGACTGGAAACTATTTCAACAGAAATGCAGTTCGCATGCATGCATGCATGCCACCTACCAAACAAATAGCTGCAATGTTTCAAGTTGATTAAGAAAAATGGGGGTGTAAATTAAATTGTACTAAAAGCAGACGATTGAAGTATAAAATATCGGGTCATCAAGACTGAAAAAAATTAATTTGAGTGTGGCTCTACTCGACTTTCTTATACCAGAATCCATTTTTAGTAATTTGTTTTTCCCTTCAAATTTTACAATTAAAATTTTGAAAAATCGGTTTTGTGGATCCAAATGATTACAAGTATGACGTGTTAACATCCACTTTAAAAGGCTGGAAAAAATTACCATACTTGACAGTGTAGCCCCCTCCCCCCCTCCCCCCCCTCCCCCCCCCCCTCCCCCCCGGAGGGTAACTTGCTCCCAAGGGGGGCTAATGACGCCACGAACAGAAAAAAATATTGTATCCCGGCTATTTTACACAACAATGATTGAAGCTATGAAAATCTCGTTATTATCATTGAGCCATTAATAAACCATTTCATGCGTAATTATGTCAAATTATGTCCTATGCTGCCATATCTTAAAGAAATATAAAATTTGGAATAAATTTCGAAGTTTTCACTCGAATTAAAAAAAAAAAATCTATCTAGTTCTAGATTATGTTATAGCAAAGATGGATATAAAGTTTCGTGAAAATCCACTAATATTTCGTATGCACAAAAAATCGACCACAGACATACAGACAGACAGACTGACTGACTGACTGACAGACAGGCTGACATTACTCCTAAAATAGTTAAAACGTATTCAAGAGGTCTTAAAACATACATTGGCATCCAAATCTCGAATTCGAAAATTTTCGTGAAAACAATATTTTCTCCATACTATATCACTTAGCATGAAAAAGTAAAAATAATATCTTCATTTATCACTGGATCTTCTTCAAGTTAGTGAGGGAAGGAGGGTCCTGTAAAAATAACATTTGTCTTCGTTTTTCCTGAGATGTGCAAAAAGTAATGAATAAACATTTATAAAAAAAAATATCTACATCATTTCAATACAAATACCAAAAAAAAGAAAGAAAGAAAGAAAGAAAGAAAATGGATGCTTCAAGATGATTAGAAAGGGAGGAGTGCTAAAATCTAGAGGTAACAATAAAATATAATAGAAATATTCGAGTGGTATATCAAAATATCGGACATCGGGAAGAAAATACTACAAAACTTTCTATTTTCGCAGTAACTGGAGATGAGAAGGACTGTTAAAAAACACCGAATTTTCAATGTTTATTAATTTTGTAAGGTGTGCGATAATTAAAAAGAGTATTGAAATGCTCCAGTGGGATAAAACAAAATCGGGTGGTGAGACAAAACTACAAATGTTACCGCCACTGAGGGGGGAGTAGTGTCACCATGAGGGTGGTTCTAAAAGTCATAACACTCCCCAGAGAACCATTCTGTCACAGTATTAAAATCATACATAGTAGACAATGGTGTGCAATATTCATTCAAAAACCTTTTTCAGTCAAATCTCCTTCCGAATACTAGACACCTCTAACCAATAAACAATATTTTTAATTTTCAGTCCCAAAAGTATATCCAACAAATTATATCTTGCGTATTTATCTACAAATAGCCTGTCATCCAAATAATGATCAATGGTTTGGGTCGTTAAAACGCATTTGCTAAAACACGTTTTTAATGCATAAATCAGCACTTTAATAATGCAGTTTAAAAATGCACAACAATAACGAACAAGAAAGATCAATCATGCTTAAAGCATAGATTATGAAACACTTTCCAACTTCAATGCAATTTTATTTAAATATCTCTAAAATGCAATACATTCCTAAGTAATATTTTAAAACTTATCACAATACTACATTAATTTATTATATTTCAAAACTTCAAATTTCATCGAAAAAAATGAACTTCATTCAAATGATGGCATTGAAATATAAATTGCCTGGTTTAAACAACTCTAAAATGCGATACATTCCTCGGTAATATTTTTAAATTCATCATAATACTACAATAATTTATTATATTTGAAAACTTCATCGAAAACAACTGACATTCATTCAAATGAGGTCATAGAAAAAATAACACGCCTGACTCTCTTTATAAAAGCAGCATTTCATTCATAACATTTTCCCAATCATTTCATTCATCACAGTACTAAAATAATTTATTTTATTTAAAAACTTAAGACCATGGAGCAACAAGTAATTAAACTCTATGGTTAAAACTTCATCTAAAAAAATCGTCCTTCTCTCTGTAAAATCAATGAATATTTCATTCATATCAGCTATGCAGACTCCATGAGCTAAATACTTTTGCGTTAAAAAAATACAGCAATTCTTATACAACTCATCCTACATATTTCGCTGTTTACATTTCACAAAAGTGAAAAATAGGCTTCGTTGTAGAAATAATTAAATTTGGATGTTCATTTAAACTCAAATATATTGTCATTGCGTTGTTTCAGTATGTAGATGCACAGAATTTAAGCAATAAATTTAAGAAATAAAGCGGGTTTAGGACGAATACAACATTCAATATGAATTAAAAAGAACTCTAAAAATCATTTTGAGACAAGATGGATGCCATATTTTAGTTTGAAGTGGGTCACGTGATCTTTTCGTATCATGATCACGTGATCGCTTCATATACGAGGTGTAATTATTATTTAATTTTTTATTTAAAAAACTACTGAATATATTTTGCTGAAATTTTTTTTATATATTTTATGGAATAATTTGAATATTACCTAAAATTTTCGAAGCAATTTGTGAATTTTAAATTCGCTTAAAAAATGTTTGAAAAATTAGGTCCCATAGGGTTCAATGTATTTCATTTTTTCAACTCGGGTTCAATCCAAAACAAATTAGGTGACATTATTCATTTATATTCCCATAGGTCATACAGACCGTCTGAACAATATACTAAAATTTCATTTTGATTAGATCTTTTTTACGGCAGTTATCGTGCTAAGGGACAGACAGCCAGACAGACAGACAGACAGAATGAACAAAGTCATAAACACTTTTCAACTTTGTTGTAAAGTGTTAAAAATGCACAACCACAATTCGATTCCTAATAAAGCAAAAAGAAAAAAAGAAATGCTTAGTTCTAATTTTGACAATCATTACGGAAGTATTTTCAATTACTGATGTACTGATGAATTCATCCCTAAATTCATTCATTAACTGTTCTGATAAATTCATCCAGGTATATAAAAAAGGCCGAAAATCAGTCTTAAAGTTAGCATGCAGTGTTATACCGTCTGTGTGTTTGTTTCATCATACCGGGAGAAAGGCTACACCGAATTTTACGAAATTTTGTGGATAGCTTTGGAGTAGTTCCACTTAAAATTTAGTCCATATTTCGAGTTTCTAGGACCAGGGGTTGTTGAAATATTAATAAAAATCTGATGTGGGCAACCCATGACTTTCCTTATATAATGCAATGAATTTACTACTTTTACAGTAAAAAAATATAGGTTTTCTTATAGTAGATACTTATATTCTTTCCAAGATATTGAATTTTCGACAATTAGTCGTCATTTTCATTGATTTATCGTCATTTTAATCCATTTGGCGAGATTTTCGTTAATTTGACAACATTTCAAAAAGTCGCCAAGTTGGCGACATTCCGCCAAATTCGTCGCCAAAATCTCGCCAAGCTTTACTGACGGAGAAATAAGTTATTCTTATAACAGATAAATGACTATTAGCGTTCAAATACAAAAGTATTACTTGAAGTATCTTTTCTCATGAATGAAACGAGCTAGATCCACGAGAATGATGTCACCCAATGTATCGCATGGTATTACATAAGAAAAGTGAACATGTTTATCAATAGGAAATACATTTTTAACACTTTACAACAAAGTTGAAAAGTGTTTATGACTTTGTTCATTCTGTCTGTCTGTCTGTCTGTCCGTTAGCACGATAACTGCCGTAAAAATGACTTAATCAAAATGAAATTTTAGTATGTTGTTCAGACAGTCTGTAGGACCTATGGGAATATAAATGAATAATATCACCCAATTAGTTTTGGATTGAACCCGGGTTAAAAAAATGAAATACATTGAGCCCTACGGGACCTAATTTTTCAAACATTTTTTAAGCGGATTTAAAATTCACAAATTGCTTCGAAAATTTTAGGTAATAGTCAAATTGTTCCATAAAATATATAAAAAAAAATTCAGCGAAATATATTCAGTAGTTTTTTAAATAAAAATTAAAATAATAATTACACATCTTATATGAAACGATCACGTGACCATGATATGAAACGATCACATGACCCACTTCAAAATGATATATGGCATCCATCTTGTTTCAAAATCGTGATTTTTTAAAGTTCTTTTTAATTCATTTTGAGTGTTGTATCCGTCCTAAAACTACTTTATTTTTGCTTAAATTCTATGCATCTACATACTAAAACAACACAATGACAATATATTTGAGTTTAAATTCTCATTCAAATTTGATTATTTCTACAACTAAGCCTATTTTTCACCTATGTAAAATGTAAACAGCAAAATATGTAGAATGAATTGTATTAGAATTACTGTATTTCTTTAACACAAAATAATTCAGTCCATGGAGTCTGCATGGCTGATTTGAATGAAATATTAATTGATTTTATAAACAGAAGGACGATTTTTTTCGATGAAGTTTTAAGCATAAAGTTTATGAATTGTAGCTCCATGGTCTTAATTTTTAAATAAAATAAATTATTATAGTATTGTGATGAATGAAATGGAGAAAGTTATGAATGAAATCCTGCTTTTATAGAGAGATCCAGGCGTGTTATTTTTTCTATGACGTCATTTGAATTTATTTCAGTTGTTTTCGATGAAGTTTTCAAATATAATAAATTATCGTAGTATTATGATAGTTTTAAAAATATTACCGTGGAATGTATTGCATTTTAGAGATATTTAAACAGGGCAATTTATATTTCAATGCCGTCATTTGAATGAAGTTCATTTTTTTCGATGAAGGTTTAAGTTTTCAAATATAATAAATCAATGTAGTATTGTGATAAGTTTTAAAATATTACCGAGGAATGTATTGCATTTTCGACTTTTTTAAATAAAATTGCATTGAAGTTGGAAAATGTTTCATAATCAATGCTTTAAGCATGATTGATCTTTCTTGTTTTATTTTATATGACTTTTTGATAATTTTTTTGAAAAATGTGAAATATCTCGAGAACGGTTCATGTTAGCGTTCTAAATTTTATGTTAATCGTTTTCTAATGAACAATTACATAAGAAATGTCTATTTGCGTAACTTTATTAGGAGTTTTGATTTTTTGATGATTTTTTCAAAATTTCACTCGAAAATTTAGGGAGGTTCTGAACATTCGATTACGTTTAAAAACAATAGGCTTCCAGTGTTTACGGATTGTGATTTTTGTAGCAATTTCGTTCGAATCGGTCCATTCGTTCGTCAGTTATCGTCTCCACAGACCCGCTGACACACACACACACACACACACACACATACTTTCATACACACACACACACACACACACACACATACTTTCATACACGCACACACACACACACATACTTTCATACACACACACACACACATACTTTCATACACGCACACACACACACACACACACACAGACATCACTTCAAAAGTGTTTGATTCGTGATCAGAGATGCTTGAAACGTGCTCTCCCGTCGAAAACTCGAATTCAAATTTTCGACCCCGTCACAATACTTTCCTTATACATTATGTATATAAGGAAAGTAAAAAAAACTAGACCTTCAATAGGAATAGAATTATGTAGTCGATAATTTTTCTGTAAATCTATTAGAGAAAAATGTTACTCAGCAAACATGTTACTCAGCAACATAATTAAAAAATCTGATGTGGGCAACACATGACATTCCTTATATAGTGTAATGAATTTACTACTTTTACAGTAAAATAAATAGGTTTTTCTTATAGATGATACTAATGTTTTTTCCAAGATATTGAATTTTCGACAATTAGTCGTCATTTCATTGATTTAGCGTCATTTTTATCCATATGGCGAGATTTTCGTTAATTTGGCAACATTTCAAAAACTCGCCAAGTTGGCGACATTCCGCCAAATTCGTCGCAAAAATCTCGCCAAGCATTATGGACGAAGAGATAAGTTATTCTTACAGCAGATAAATGACTATTGGCGTTCAAATACAAAAGTATTACTCAAAGTATCTTTTTTCATGAATGGAACGAGCTAGATCACCGAGAAAGATGTCATCCAATTTATCGCATGGTATTACATAAGAAAAGTGAACATGTTTCTCAAGAGGAAATATTTTTTTTTAATTTTATATGACTTTTTGATAATTTTTTTGAAAAATGTGCAATATCTCGAGAACGGTTCATGTTAGCGTTCTAAAATTTATGTCAATCGTTTTCTAATGAAAAATTACATAAGAAATGTCTATTTGCGTAACTGTATTAGTAGTTTTGATTTTTTGACAAATTTTTCAAAATTTCATTCGAAAATTTAGGGTGGTTCTGAACATTCGATTGCGTATAAAAATAATAGGCTTCCAGTGTTTACGGATTGTGATTTTTGTGCCAAATTTGGTTCGATTCGGTCCATTTGTTCGTCAGTTATCGTCTCCACAGGCTCACTGACACACACACACACACACACACATACTTTCACACACACACACACACATACACACACACAGACATCACTTCAAAAATGTTTGATTCGTGATCAGGGCTGTTTGAAACGTGCTCTCCCGTCGAAAACTCGAATTCGAATTTTCGACCCCGTCACAATACTTTCCTTATACATTATGTATATAAGGAAAGTAATAAATTGTTTTCATACGGCAAACGGTATTTTTTACTTTTCTTATATACATAATGTATAAGGAAAGTATTGTGACGGGGTCAAAAAATCGAATTCGAGTTTTCGACGGGAAAGCACGTTTCAAGCATCCATGATCACAAATCAAACATTTTTGAAGTGATGTCTGTGTGTGTGTGAGTGTGAAAGTATGTGTGTGTGTGTGTCAGTGAGTCTGTGGAGACGATAACTGACGAACGAATGGACCGATTCGAACGAAATTTGCTACAAAAATCACAATCCGTAAACAC
Source organism: Amaurobius ferox (assembly GCA_951213105.1). Lineage (NCBI taxonomy): Eukaryota > Metazoa > Arthropoda > Arachnida > Araneae > Amaurobiidae > Amaurobius > Amaurobius ferox. The sequence continues at coordinate 102,904,916 of OX578144.1, forward strand.
TGGAAGCCTATTGTTTTTATACTCAATTGAATGTTCAGAACCCCCCTAAATTTTCGAGTGAAATTTTGAAAAAATCGTCAAGAACTCAAAACCGCTAATAAAGTTACGCAAATAGACATTTTTTATGTAATTTTTCATTAGAAAACGATTGACATAAATTTTAGAACGCTAGCATGAACCGTTCTCGAGATATTTCCCATTTATCAAAAAAATTACCAAAAATAATGTAAAATTAAAAAAAATAGTTCCTATTGAGAAACATGTTCACTTTTCATATGTAATACCATGCGATAAATTGAGTGACATCATTCTCGTGGATCTAGCTCGTTCCATTCATGAAAAAAGTTACTTTGAGTAATACTTTTGTATTTGAACGCCTATAGTCATTTATATGCTGTAAGAATAACTTATTTCTTCCTCCGTAACGCTTGGTGAGATTTTGGCAATGAATTTGGTGGAATGGCGCTAACTTGTCGACTTTTTTAAATGTTGCTAAATTAGCGAAAAACTCGCCAAATGGATAAAAATGGCGCTAAATCAATGACGACTCATTGATGATGACGACATGGAAAATGACGACTCATTGACGAAAATTAAGAAAAAATATAAATAACTACTATAAAAATAGTCTATTTTTATTTTACTGTAAAAGTAGTAAATTCATTGCATTATATAAGGAAAGTCATGTGCTGCCCACATCAGATTTTTACTTTCCTTATATACATAATGTATAAGGAAAGTATTGTGACGGGGTCGAAAATTCGAATTCGAGTTTTCGACAGGAGAGCACGTTTCAAGCATCCCTGATCACGAATCAAACATTTTTGAAGTGATGTCTGTGTGTGTGTGTGTGTGAAAGTATGTGTGTGTGTGTGTGAAGGTATGTGTGTGTGTGTGTGTGAAAGTATGTGTGTGTGTGTGTGTGTGTGTGTGTGTGTGTGTGTGTGTGTGTGTGTCAGTGGGTCTGTGGAGACGATAACTGACGAATGAATAGACCGATTCGAACGAAACTTGGTACAAAAATCACAATCCGTAAACACTGGAAGCCTATTGTTTTTAAACGTAATCGAATGCTCAGAACCCGCCTGAATTTTCGAGTGAAATTTTGAAAAAATCGTCAAAAAATCAAAACCGCTAATAAAGTTACGCAAATAGCATTTCTTATGTAATTTTTCATTAGAAAACGATTGACATAAAATTTAGAACGCTAACATGAACCGTTCTCGAGATATTTAACAGTTTTCAAAAAAATTATCAAAAAGTCATATAAAATAAAATATATATATTTCCTATTGAGAAACATGTTCACTTTTCATATGTAATACCATGCGATAAATTGGGTGACATCATTCTCGTGGATCTAGCTCGTTCCATTCATGAGAAAATATACTTCGAGTAATAATTTTGTATTTGAACGCCAATATTTATCTGTTATAAGAATAACTTATTTCTCCGTCAGTAAAGCTTGGCGAGATTTTGGCGACGAATTTGGCAGAATGTCGCCAACTTGGCGACTTTTTGAAATGTTGCCAAATTAACGAAAATCTCGCCAAATGGATTAAAATGACGCTAAATCAATGAAAATGACGATTAATTGTCGAAAATTCAATGTCTTGGAAAGAATATAAGTATCTACTATAAGAAAAATATATTTCTTTTACTGTAAAAGTAGTAAATTCATTGCATTATATAAGGAAAATCATGTGTTGCCCACATCAGATTTTTTACAAACGGGACCAGGGTATTTTCTTCTTCAGATCTGCATGTAAAGATAATTTTGTATAGCATTCTTGTACTTCTTTTAAAAGACTTAAATTAAATAGTTTAATAGAATGCTTTGAATAACAATGTCATTTAGAATACAATAGGAATTTGCACATAATTATAAGTTTTAAGTTTCTTTACATATATATATTGTGAACGAAGAATGGGTATACTGTTAGTCATATGTAAATTAGAGGGCAGCAAAATCATATATAAAGTATTGAAAACTATAAATTTTTCTGTTGCAACCCCATGTAATTTTTTTTCTGTCGACGCCACTGGAGTGAGAGGGAACATTAAAGTTTTGTATATATATATATACTTTTTTTTAATTCAAAACATTCCGCATATTATCTCAAATTTTTATATTAAATACAGAAAGTGCAAAAGGTCCAGGGTCTAAATTTAGATTCTAATCAATACGAACTTATATTTTATTAAATTTTGCCCCTCCCTTGTCTAGAAAATGAAATTTTCCATAATCACCGAACCAAAATAAAATACTTAACGAACGGGGAATCAAACTCGCGTTTTACGTGCCTAACGGATGATGAAAAAGGTGAAATAATTTATGACATGGAACGAACGCATAGGAGTGAAGAAAATATAACCGGAAATGGTTAATAAACTGAGCATTATCGTGAGTAATCAATGCAGAGCTGTGCGTGAGATGGCCTTCAAATATCCTTCCGATCTTTTTAAATATTTATACCGGGTCGTTTTGATTTAACGTTGAGCTCATGGAGTTAGAGGGAAGGAGATAAAAACTCCCATGGATGAAAAGCTTGAAAATACTATAATGCTTTGAGAATTATATGTAGGTATCGCTAATTGCTAGTGTTAGTTAAAGTCCCACCTGCTCTCATTTGATACAATGGGAAGGCGTAGTGTTTAGTATATGTATGTTTGATTATTTTTTAAATTAAAATTCCCTCATTATAATTATATATGTTGTATCTTATTCCTCCTGCCCTAGCCATGGCTGGACCACTTTTAAATAGAAGCGTTCGTTATCCAGAAATTACGACTCATTTTTGTATCCTGAGAGTACACCCACCGTTTGGGAGAATACATTGTAACAAATTGGTATCAGAAGTGGGATTTCGGAAAAGTTAATAAGCGGTTATGCCCCTCTCCAACTAGAAAACGATGGAGAAACAGTTAAGAGAGATGGTAGCCGGACAAAAAGCAATGAAAACCAGTCAAGAGGCTATGAAAGAAGAGATGAAATAAGATGTGAAAACAATAAGAACTGGAAAAGAAACAATGACAAAAGAGATGAAAAAGATAAAAACTAGATAATAAGGGATGAGAAAAGACATAAAAGCCAGACAAGAAGTCATGAAAGAAGAAATGAAATCCAGACAACGCGAAGAAATAAAAGATTATAGCTGGGAAAGAAGATATTAAAGAAGAAATGAAAGCGAGACAAACTGATGAAAGGAGAAATTATAGATGGGAAAGAAGATATTAAAGAAGAAATGAAAACGAGACAAATCGAGATGAAAGAAGAAATTAAATCCGAGATGAAAGAAAAAATTAAATCCGTTCAAGCCGAAATGAAATAAAGAATAAAAATTGTACAAAGTGTAATGAAAACTGTATTAAAAGAGATGAAAGAGGACATGAGAACAGCACAAGAGGCTTCTTCTTCTTTGACTCAGACCGTCTGACCTACCCGAAGGTGTAAGATATCAGTTTGGATGGCCAGGAAGTGCCCCCAATTTAGACCGGAACCTAGTGCGAGCGGCATCCACAGGAACCCCTACCACCAACTTCTTTGAAGGACTTGTGGACATACATATTTAACGTGCCCGTACTCCGAGTGAATATAGGGACAGTTTGGGCAGGCCAGTTTTCGAACTCGGGCTGTCAGAGTGCAATACCCGCTCGCCTACCACTGGGATGTCTCCCTCGATCCAGTACAAGAGACTGTTCAATGGAATTACAGCGCCTTGAACGAAACTGTGAAGAAGCTTGGAAAGATATTAATGGCTGTAGAGCGAATACTGTCAAACGCCAATACGCACTTTTCCATACAATCAGTTATACCATCTTTCATAACGGATAAAGCATTTGGACGGATTTTCGGGTGCAATTAGTTGTTATGGCCGAAACGAACGATTATGACAAAAATTCTAAAGTCTGTCAACTCGATTTTTCCTCTCACAGTCTTGTGGTTGATATTTTACGGACGCTTCCGGCAGAAAAATGTTTGCAATAGTGTCTCTGCAAATACCCTAGAACTCCACTATGAGAAAAATGGTTTGAAGGAAAGCGTAGAGTTCAATTGAAATCTTGCCGCAAAAATTCTGGAGAGAGTCTACAGTAGGTGATGTTTGATATTAATAGACTTTCACAGCTACCCTTTGCAGACTGTACTATGGATGTTAAAAAAGTCTTTCAAACCATTATTTTACAGATGCTATTCGTGATGCAGAAATTCAGCATGTCGTTCTCATGCCCGAATACAAAAATTTGATAGCTGCACCGGCCCTTGCCAGCAAATTTGAAGCATCTCGACAGGTATTTTGCGGGTCTCACCAATCCATCGCACGTAGTGCTGCTCCTTTTGATAGCACATTGGAATTTGAGATGCAGCATACTGTAAAGTAAATAAAAGCCATGATTCAGAGACAAAGATACGAAAAATTCAAGCGGTCATCTAGATCGTTTGCAAAAGAACTAGTGTGCTGGACGTGCGGAGAATGAGGACACATAAGGAGAAAGTGCCCTTTATCTGAGCAAAAGAATAACAAGGCATTACCTTCAGAAAATGCCCCAGTTAATACTCTCTATATTCCATCATCATATGGAAGAGATAATGGACTTTACGTCATGGGTCGTATAAACAACATCGAATACCAAATGATTCTAGACATGGGCCGATCCAAATGCGATTATCATTAAATGCGCAGTCAGTGGGAAAATAGCAAATGGGCATTTAAAAATATAACTTGCTATATCTGTCGGGCCGAGTCTATATCATTCTGTTATTTATGTAGCGGACATCTGTGATCCATGTATTCTCAAACTGAACATTTCTGGACTTCCAAAACAACGAAATATGGAGAGATTCCTTTGTTTGGAACAGAAAAGGGAACATCCTAGAGTATAACATAGTTACGGCAGAAGATGTCTTATTGTCTGCACGTAGCGTGTGTTTGGTGAAAGGAATCCGGGAAGGCCAAAGACCATGTGGAATGGCTATAATATGTTTTCCATCTGAGTATAAAGAAAAAAGAATTCTTGTGGCTGAGGCTCTTATGATTATGTAAAGGACTGCGTATTTGTCCGTATATTAGCGACATAATAATCCATAAAGGTGTGCATAACATAGCCTCATGCTCTGTGGTGATCAGCGTAATTTCGTGTTGTAAGGAAGAAAGAAGCAGCAGAGCAGTCTGCGCGGACTAAATCGTGTGGAACAGGAGGTGCATAAAAGCCTCACTTCTGAATACAGTTAAATATTCTCGACTGCTTTAAAAATATATGGTACGCATCAGACAAACTCAACATAGAATCGATACAAGTCACCTATTTCCGATTAAACACACTCCCCGAAGACTCCCCATTCAATAAGAAAGAAGTTGACAAACTTTTAAAAACATGCAGGAAAACGAACCATCACCAAACCATCAGCGAACAATTGAAAACCATCATCAAGTCCTTGGTCTTCAATTGTTTTAGTGAAGAGAAATGATGTTTTTACAAGATTTTGCGTCGACTATCGAAAATTTGACTACGTGACAGCTATCCCCTGCCGAGAATCAACGACAATTTAAATACTCTCTATGAGAGTAAGTTGTTTTCGACTCCAGATTTCAAGAATGGATACTAGCAAGTAGAAATCTATCCCGATGATCAAGAAAAGGCAGAATTTATCATTGGGCCTTTTGGATTTTGTAATGCTCTCCATAACATTTGAACATCTGTTGGAAACCGTGCTGAAAGGACTTTAATACGAATCTTGCTTTGTAAACTTGGACGATATAATTATTGTTGAACGATCATTTAATGAATATCTCTAAAATCTTATAGGGGTTCAAAATACAAACTATTCCAGAAATAAATCAGTTATTTGGTACATATCATCTCCTAAAAAGGTGTAATGACCGATTCTGACAAAATGAATGCTGGGGAGGGCAGCCCAGTGGTTAGGGCGGGGGATTGAACTCGGACGACCTGAGTTCGATTCCCACCTCTGTCAAAACTATCGCCGTGTTCACGCGAAGTACGATCACGTTAAACATGTGGGTCCGTAAGTCATTCCGAGAAGTTGGTGGTAGGGAAGGAGGGTAGGTCCCTGTGAATGCCTCTCCAGCTGGGTTCCGGTCTAAATTGGGAGGCACTTCCCGGCAGTTCATACAGTTACCTTACACCTTCTGGTAGGTCGGATGGTCTGGGTCAAAAAAGAAGAAAATTAATGCTATCAAAGCATGGTATAGACCACTGGATGTTTACCAACTAAGGAGTTTCCTCGGACTGTATACACATTACCGTCGTTTTGTTAAAAACATCTTTAACATTACCAGAAAAGAAGAACGAATGGACAATAGAGTGTGAAGACGCCGTCAATCGGCTCAAGGAAATGCTAATTTCAACTCCCATTCTGACATATCTGCAACCAACGGAGTGCTTTATAAGTCGAGTAAACTATCAATCGACAGTAAAAAGACGAGCTGAATGTCTAAATACTAGGACCGAGATGTGAGACTGAAATCAAAGAGCTAAAATGAAAAATTGTGTAATAATATTACGATGGTCTTTTGCGCTTTTGGCTCAGAAAAGGATCTGATCATCAGATGATGGTTTCTTACAGAACCAACCTCGGGCCGCTTTCTGAAGCGGAGTTACAAGCAGTGGCGTATCGTCCATTGTGGCTAAAAAGCTGAGCCTCCCCAGCTTCAAATCTAATTTAAATAATTATTTAAACATACTTTTATTTATTATAATTTTTTAAATAATTTTGCGTAGATATATGTATTATTTAGAAAATTATTACATTTCAAAGTGTTTTTTCATTAAAACGCATATTTTAATCCTTTAGAAGCTAAAATCACCCAGCCTTACTCCCTAGCCTATTAACTAACATGGGAAGCTAGCTTCTAGAAGGCTTGGCTATTGCTTTCTCATTTTCAACCCTTTATAAACAATCAATGATTGGATGTGGGACCTGACGTTTCATCAGTGATGCGTAGGTGAGGGTGGGTAGTGCAAACCTATTGGGTCCTCCATTTTGGGTCAAACATGATTCCATTAATTACTATTTGTAGAAAATAATCATTTTGTAATACTAAAGAATTTGAGTCATTTTTCAAGAATAACCTAGGATATATCTAACTTTCAACAATCTCAAGACGAAGAAATATACTAATAATGACTACCAAACATTAAACTTCAGTAGTTTGCAAAGTAGACTTAGCTCTTTATATAGGCATCAATATGGCGAAGCATGCGTTTGTGTATTTCGGAGTTTTAGAAAGAACAAGTTTCATTTCCCTTTGAAATCCCCTGTTAGACAAGAATCTCAGTTAAATAAAAGTGGTTAATAATTTTTAGCGGATTCTTAGCATATTGCAATTATAAGATATTTTCATAGTACAGTATTTGTAAATAATTAATAAGCAATATTGTTTAGGGACATTGTTAACTACAGTGATTTTCAACTTAGTTTATGTACCAGATTTCTCACAATTTTTTAGTGCACTTTTTCATACATGGACGCATATAGAACTTTTGCGGAAAGGGGAGGAGGGTGTAAACTCAAGAATAAAATGTATAACATCGTCTAGATTGATGCTCGCCTTTGTTATCTTGAATATTTTCCAAGGGTAGAGTGTCCTCCCCTATAAGCGACCAAATGTTATACTTTGTATGTATGCATCTTACATAGGTAATATATTTTTAAATATTTTGCATTTCATTCATTTTTAGAATTTTTATGTTAAATTATTTTATTTTATTCACCAAGGAAATAAAACTTATTGAAAGTGCGAATTCCAATGTTAATTCACTTATTATACAAAAACATTTTCCAAGTTAAAATGACAATCGCTTAGCCTCCCCAGTCAAGAATATCACGATACGTTACTGGTTACAAGACGTGGGGAGTTTCTCATAAAATGAAAAGATAGTTTTTGATATTTTAGTGAATGACTTCAAGTCTAACTACTGTGGATAGATGTATATCAACAATGGCACATTAGATTTGAGTTGTGTGAGAACTTTCTTAAGGTAAAAAAATCCATCTTTTCCCGGCTGGTCAATCTTGCGTTCGTCGTGTTTGTTTGGTGGTAAAAAATATCAAAAAGTTTTTAAATCACAGTTTCATTCAAAAAACTACTAAAAGTATCATGGAAAGAATTTAAATATAGTAGGTATATGTGATTGTAAATAAAGTAGCAGTAGATATATATATATATCCATCTCTAAACACAGACATATTGTCTAGCCGCAAGCCTCAAGTATCTCTCGTAATATTAATCGAAATCGTTTTGCACTGGTTGCCACTGGTTACCGATTGGTACCTGCGGCGTTAGTGACAGAATTTTCTTCTCTGTTATTGTATAGCAACCTTTAGCTTTTTCGTTCGCCCTTCAATTTTAAGTTCACCCGAAAAGTGTAAGGCCCGCTTTTAATACGTTTCTAAGCACAGTACATTTTTAGAGTTTTTGTCTTTTATTCTATCAGTATGAAATGCTATGGAGAACGAAAATTCTTGGTCATCGCTATTTTTGTAACCCAGATTTTCTGTTTAAGGTAAATAAAGATAACTTTTTTGATAAACATTTATTTAATGTTGAATTATGCTTAGATTTTATGTACTCATTTTTTATATTTTAAATACCATTTTTAATTTTGGTTCCAATGCATGTAACCATTTACAAGTAAAAATATCATTTAGTATGTGTTTACTAAAATGTAGTATGGCTGGTTAAAAAAAAATGTTTTGTATCTCTTTTATAATTTATTAATAGGTTTATTTTGTACTTCTATAACCAATGTCATTATTTACGAAAGCCAAAGCTGAATTCAGCTTTGGCTTTCGTAAATAATGACATTGGTTAATTATTACCAAGTCTAAAATTCGCGACTTTTAGGAATTTGTTGGTTATAAGGTAGTATTTCAGGTAATGTTTTCAGATCTAAAATACAACATAGGTTGGTGAACTAAAAATAAAATCTTAATTAATGCTTAAAATTTAATACCAAAAAATAAATATTTTATTTTTATACTATAAAAATGTGTAATGTGGATTAGTATTATAATTGTAATATTAGACGTAAAAACAAATGCATTAAAAGCAGCTCATTCCCCATTGTTTACATTATATATATATCTAATGTGTTTCAAATATGTTTTTGTTTTAAAAGTGACATGTAAAGCCGTAAACATCTAATTAAGTATTTGATTTATTTATATCTTATAATTTTGAAGACAAGAAAAAGGTTACATATATTTGTTTTGATTTTCAACTAGTACTGTGTGTTGAAAGATATATCTTCTCTAATCACTTATTATAATGATCTCTGATGAAATCCTGATTATAAATGTCACTACCTTCATATTCTCCTCATATAAATATATTTTCACAATTATCAACAGTATACATTTTAACCAATTTACTTTTTAATCTAGTGGTGAGCTGCTAACATTTTAACAATCAGTACTCTTTTAAAAATATATTCCTGATTTGTGTTGAAGATACATAAGAATGAATCATTATGTGAAGTTTATTTTGTTTTGCATTAAATTTCTGGTATTTTAGTTTTCTTAAATGTTTTGATTCGGGCTAGTTTTAGACAGTTAGCTATCCTAAGCTATAGGGTTATAACTTAAAATAATAACTTAATTGCAAAATTTAAAAAATACAGTATTTTTTTCATTTCATTCAGTCAATAATTATGATACTAGTAGAACTAGAAGGGAACTTAGCCAAACTTGATTATTTGATAACCCTTTCACCTTCAACTAACAGAGTTGCCAATTGTAATTTGCTGCCTAATGTTTAATTGCATTTTTTCCTCAAATGAAAAATATTTGAATGCTCTGAAAATTTATTAGTTTGGTTTATCACAGACACACTGTATGTTGAGCCCTTTTGTGTCAATCCTACTAAATATGGCTATAAAAACAGTATATATGTAGAAAGAAGGAATAAAGAAAATATATTTTTGAAAGCATTCATTTTCTGAAGACAGGGTGTTGCCAGAACAGAGGCTCTCTTAAATGTAAAATGGTCATTAAGTCAGGAGTTCACCACCTTGGAAAGTTGGAAACCACTGCTCTAGAATTTGATTCTATAATTTAGATATAAACTCATTATATTGCTAAGAGTAAAATGCCCACAGGAGAAGAAAATGTGTGATTCTAGATGACTGTCTAAGTTCAAATTTTATCCCGGGATCATAGCATTGACTTAAAGATGTCTCCAGCGAAGGCATTTTTAATATTATCTTATGAGCGTTCGCTACAAAACTCTTCCTGTCAGTGAGTTTCATCGAAACTGAACAAAATTGTCACTGAGTTGCAGATAAGGCGGTGAGCTCCTAAGTTGAAGTGAAGGAATTGTTACAAGTGGCCTCGTAATGAGTCACAAGGCCCAATGATGTACAGTGAGTCGATGTCAGAAAATTGAGAAAGTGTAGTGGCATCATCTCATGGGATGTATTTAAAGTATGTTTATGCAATGCATATATAATACTTGGTAAGCTGAATAACTGGAGATAATTAAGCAAAGTATGCTTCGTGCTTGTGTCTAAGGTCACCAATGTAGCGAAAAAGTGTATTAACCAACTTGGCGGTGCCAGCGCTTGATCTCAGGGCCAAAGCGTGGCAGGCCAGCATCATGGCATTGATCTAAAGATGCATCCAGCCCAAGGTATTTTTAATACTGCTTTATGAGCGTTCACTACAGGGAAGAAAAACCTAAGCACCTTCAAAAGTTTGCATTAGCACCCTCAGTGATTTTTTTAATCATTCTAAGTAGTAGTAACCAATGCTGCTTAACTAGTGTTTCGACATGGTACCTTTTGGTACTAATATTTTATTTGGAACAAATTTATTAAAAGGTGAGTGTTATAGTTATACATTTACAGTTAATATACCCACTGTTTCTGTATTTCTTAAATTTTAATTAATTTTTATTAAAAAAGGATTACTAGATTTCCTACTTCCTCAGAAGTAATATATATTGTAAAATAACTGAATCCAATTTCATCGTATATTCTTAGAAATATGATATACAGAGATTTTTGCTTCAGTTTTTCTCCATGTATTTATATATAGCTCTTAAATGTTTATTTATTTTAGTTCTATCAATATTTTATTACAGAGTTATTGTATAAGAGCTTTTTTCAAGAGCAAATATTTATCTTTTCTGTTTGGTGATAGATGTAATCTTAAGAGGTATTAAAACATTCAAAGATGTAATTTTAAGAGGTATCAAAATATTTAACCTGCAGATTGTTTTTTGTCAATCTCTACTCTGATTTTGATTAGTCATTGTTTTATAACTTCTTGTAAATATTTATTTTCTTTAATTTTTAGGTAATATTGAAGTGATTATAATGTTCCATATTCAATTATAATTCAAGAATATATTAAAGAATGAACGAAACGTTTTATAGTAATCTTATGGATTAATCTAATAATTCAGTAAGTATGTTTATGTAACATATTAAATATTTAAAGTTATTTCTATTTAATTAAATTTATATTGTAAAATAAAATATTTAAATGTTATAAGTTTCCTAAAATAGAATGTATGCATATTAATTTAATTTTATAGTTAATATGTTTGTATTTTACAGTTCAGAATAAGGGTAGAAATAATAAGAATTGTAAAACTTTTAATAAGCATTAGTTATTTTAAATTTTCGATGCTTGTAATTTTGTATGCTGCAGATGTTTCTTTTAAAATCTTGGAGGTGATAAAATAAATTTAATGTTCAGCAGACTCAATTTCTAAACTTATCAAAGGTCTCAGAATATTTAGGTGAAACTTTCAATATGTGTATTACAACCTGTCTTTTCAAATAGTTTCTTGTCTGAGACTAAAGCTATAGAATGTACATGGTATATTTATGCTATTCGAGGATGACTCCATATTACAGTGTATAGCTAATTTTATACATAGTTCTTAAACAATATGCATATCATACACTTTCTTTGCTGTATAATTAATAATAATATGCTTATATTGTCATATTTGCACCACATAAATCTTAAATAATTATTTGTTTTTCTAATATTTTTTATAATTTTATTGTTATCATATATTATGTAAGTTTGCAACAAATTTTGTTTTGAACTTTAAAAAATAAACTTAAAAGGTTGAGCAAGTGTATTTTATATTTTTATTACTTTCATTCAAAATATTTTTGAAACTATAAAAAATAGATATAAATAGTAAACAACAAAAATGCATGTTATGAAATTTAGTTTCTAAATCTATATTTATTTTTTAAAAAGGCTCTTTTAGTTTTCAAATAATTATCTTATCAAACTGAAGAAGGTTGAAAATTTTTCGTTTTTCAAGTTTGTAATGCTTATATATCAAAAACTAAAAGTATTAGCTCATCTGAACAATAGCAAAAATTTGTAGTTCTTTGAAAGCCTTACAAGTGCATGCAATTTTGGATCACGTTCTGGATTTTGGATCAATTTCTTAGTTTTTTAAGTATAAGACTTGTAATTTCAATATTATAATATTTTAACCTAGGTTTTTCAAGGGGTGGAAAACCTGTAATATTTAAAATGTCATGATTGTTGCAGCTCAATCTGTCTACTTACTCTTTGGTGAAATATTGATGCATAAGCATGATATATTTTATTTTTATTTTTTTTTAATTAGAAGGTTAAATGAACTTGGGCATTCTGAAGATGTTTAATTATTGGTAAGGTTTGAACAGCATATGTATGCATGTATGCATATGATGGAAGCATATGTATTCAAGTATTATTTATGTGTGGCCAGACAAGTTTATAGATTAACTTGAATGTAAAATTGTGTCAGATATATTAATTATTGTATTGTTTGTGATAAGATATTAGAGCCTCAGAGCAAGTTAGTATAATATTTTGATGTGAAGTCTATGGTAGAAGTTTCCAGATGAAATTGGGGTAAAATTAAAAGCTATAAGCAGCTTTTCTTTTGTATACATTAATTTTAATTTTATCACACAAAACAGATGTGCTTATTTGAAATATTGTGCTTATTTGATTTTACTTATTTGAAATTACGTCAAATTCACAGGTTAAAAAAATTCTATGTTTCCTCAACACATTTTGAAATGGTGGGAAATTGCAAAAATTAAACTGAAATATTTTATAAACAGTTTATAGAGTAACAAGATCGATTTTATTTTATTTTATATTTTATGTCATAAAAATTTATAAAACTATAATTTTAGTAATATATTTAAGCATAATTATTTTTTTATTTCAAATTCTGTTTGATTTTTGCAATCTATTTAACCAATTTAATAAATATCAGTTCTATTCTTTCTGGTGGTACCAAAATCTAATCAGCACCAGAGTAAAATGACTTTATTATGAAATTAAAAAAAAAATGTTTTTTTAGAGTTTTTTTTTTTTTAGTAATACATACATTAAGAAGTCTATTTGAATCCTAGAGTGTTCAAAGCACGTGAATCCACCAAAAACATGAATTTCAATTTTCACTACATTCTAATATATCCTTGTGCATTATTATGTATGGCAGAAAAAGTAAAAAAAAAATATATATATATTTATACATTTTGGGGAGAAAATATATTTTTTTTAAAGGGACTCTGTCACATAAGTTCATTGAAGTATGTAAAATAAATATTTTCCAAACATGAATACTGAAACAACCTGTCACTTAAAGAAATACTTAGTAGTATTATACTGATTGTAAGATTGTTGACATATAGTTAAGGGTTTATAGGCTATATCAATAGCCATATAAGATATTGGCCAAGCTCAGTCTGTATAATACTCATGTTCTCAAAAATGCTATGTTTAAAGCAAATATAGTGTTGGTTTCAATTTTTCACAAAACTATCATATGTTAATAATAAGTTTGTGAATAATTATTCATGAAACACAATTTTATATCAATAATAAACTGGACCACAGCATAAAATTCAGCACAAATGAAAGTAATCAGCATACATATGATTCAGATCTGTTGTTTATAGCCATTTCATTTTGACCGATATAGTCTTGGGCATTCAGGTCTTGAGTTTTTGCACTAAAGAAGGAATAATTGATTTACAAAACATACATATGCTGATTTATCTTGATTCATGCTCCATTTTATGTTCTGAACATCTTTCTTATTGATTATGTGCAATATTATGTACTTTTTTTACATTTTTAGTTTTTACATCTTTTATATGTAATATACTATCATGTTTACTGTATTATTTCTTTTGCCCTGTAGATATGGCAGAAAATCGCATGGAATTATTTATCGAAACCCTTACAGGAACTGCATTTGAGCTTAGCTGTTCACCTTTTGAAACAATAGTATCAATTAAAGCTAAAATTCAGTATTCTGAAGGTAAGACATGTTCTGAAAGTATTTTCATAACTAATCATATTCATTTTAAAATTGTAATGTGCAAAAGTATAGATACTATATCTAGTAGATCTGGAAGGTTTCAATATTTTTTATGGTTATGTATTTGTAGACGTTTTATGAAAAATTACACATTTCAATCTTTAGTATTTTTTAGTGCATTTTATTGAAAGAACCATTATGTGACTTTTATGACAAATGTTTTCAACAATAAAATATTGTTTTGTTAACGAAATATTCAACTAATTAAAATAACATATTTTGAATTTTTTAATTATAAAATAATTGCTTTTTAATAGTAAAGTAAGATTTAATATAAGACAATTTTAATCAATAAAAGAAAAATATTTCACATTTACCCCTTTTCTGTTTTGTAAAATATATTGTAGAACATGTTTATAATTAGCCGACATTTAGCAAGATTTTGAATATAATGAGGAAATTATTAACTTTTAATTTGTACGGTATACTAATTGAAGTCTACTTTTACCGAGCCAAATTTTTAGTTTGATATAATGAACATACAAAATTGTAAAACTGAAAATGTATATATATATATATATATATATATATATATATATATATATATATATATATATATATATATATATATATATATATATAATAAAACTAATAGAACAACAATTTCATAAAACATGGATACACACATACGCATATATATATATTTATATGTGTGTATAATGAAAAGAAACAGATAAAACAAGAAAGATCAATCATGCATAAGCATTGATTATGAAACACTTTCCAACTGAAATGTAATTTCATTTAAAAATTTCTAAAATGTGATTCATTCAGTGGTAATATCTTTTACATTATCACAGTACTACAGTAATTTATTATACTTAAATATTTAAAACTGTATCGAAATATAAATCATCTGATTCTTTATGCAAAATCAATGAATATTTCATTCATATAACTTGTATTCCAGACTCCAGAGCTAAATAATTTTGTGTGAAAAAAATTCAGCAATTCTTATGTAATTCATCTTACAATCACTTGAGATATTTGCATTCTGCATATGTTAAAATTAGGCTTCCTTGAAGAAATAATAAAAGTTTAGGGATCATTTAAAATCACAACTATTGTAATTGCATAGGCACGGAATTTAGATACACAGATAATACACAGATAATATATATGTGTATGTGTATGTACTCAAAGTATTGGAATCCTGCCGAAGATCGGAACTCGAATTTTCAAAGTATCTACACGTTTTGGGACTTCTAGAACACGAAAAAACTTCTTTTAGGAAGACGTCTGTGTGTGTAAGGGTGTATCTGTGTATGTTTCTGTGTGTCTGTGTGGATATTACATCCACTCTAATTGAAAAACTAATGGACCGAATATCATACAATTTGGTAGGTATGTTTTTTGTGGGAAATCCTGATGTTCATTAGATTATAGTACGATTCGTAATAAAAGAATCTGCCTTCTTTGCGAAATGGCCGCAGAAATTGCCTTTATCCACTCTAGCTAAAAACTAATGAACCAAATATAACAAAATTTGGAGTATAATATTTCAATAACCTACAAGTGATTTATATACCAAATTTAACAAAATTTTGTATATAAATCATTTGTAGGTTATTCTACTACGATTCGGGAAAAAGGAACGGGCTATTTTTGCGAAATGGCCAGCAAAAATCGTTATATATAAAAATAAAAGACTACGTGTGCTCAATTATATCAATTAAATTCCTATTTTATATGTGATTTTTGACAACAAAAAGAATAAGACTAACCCCATTACTCTAGGACTAGCCGTTCTTGAGATATTCTAGTTTTTTCGCGTTTTCGCTACGCCACCTCTGACAATAAGTCCAGCTATCAAATGAGAACCAAATTTAAGTTTAACGTGTAAATTCAATGTCATTTAAAATACTTATGTTGTGCAGATAAACTCAAATTATCATTGAATAAATAAAGAGAACGAATATGAGTCTGCAGGGAAAGACATGTGCTGTCCACATCAGAATTTTTAACAATATTACACCAATGATTTATAGAAGTGAACGGGGATTATTTTCAGGCCATTTCGAAAAAAATGTATGATCTATATTTAAAGATCCATCAAATTTTTGTCGAATAAAATGTTCAACAAATTTAAGCTGTGTACCAAATTTTAACTCTCTAGGACGTAGGAAAGTGCATTTAAAATGCCATCAATTAAATTTATCATGAAGAGTTATATAAAATTTTTAAAAAAAATGAAAAATTGTTATCTACCAAATTTATTTTAAAATATGAAGCCACTCCCATATGCAAAACGTTTAAACAAATGGAGAGATATTTATTATATAATATCTCTCTCTTTTCTTTCTGGAAGATATCCCAAAGTCAGAATTTAATTGAATTTGTTTTTTTCCCTATATTAAATAATTTTTTTAATTAAAAAACTACTTAACATATTTTACTGAATTTTTTTTTATATATTCTATGGGATAATGTGAATATTTCCTAAAAATTTCGAAGCAATTCGTGAATTTTAAATTTACTTAAAAAATGTTTGAAAAATTAGGTCCCATAGGGTTCAATGTATTTCATTTTTTCAACCCGGGTTCAATAAAAAACTAATTGGGTGATATTATTTATTTATATTCCCATAGGTCCTACAGACCGCCTGAACAACATACTAAAATTTCATTTTGATAAACTCATTTTTACGGCAGTTATCATGCTAACGGACAGACAGACAGACAGACAGACAGACAGACAGAATGAACAAAGTCATAAACACTTTTCAACTTTGTTGTAAAGTGTTAAAAAAGTCTTGACTTCATGATTCGTTGTAGAACTAGGTAAGATGATATAAATTAGGGTGCTGCATCAGGTACCCTGGTGAAATTATTTCCACCCACTCCCCTGAAAGTACATATAAACAATTTGTTGGCTATGGCGACTGCAGAGTTGGAAATTAAAATATTGGGCAAAGTTTTTGTGGATGGGCTTGGAGGAAGGAAATGGAATATATATATGTTCCAAAGGAAGCAATTATGCTAAAAATAAAAGAGTTCATGGAATGGGATATTCAATGCCTGAACCACAATTTTTCTTGCAGTATGTAAATGGTTTTTTCTAGGTTGTTTGGAAGAGATGGGGTGAGGAGCAAACATATAAATTGATGCACATTATAATTCACATTACTTTTATATCTCTCTGGGCATGCCCTAACTAAGCATTTTTCAAATTATAGGCAGTTTTAACATGTAAAATGCGGATTTAGTGAGCATCCTGGGTTAACGAACAAATTAGTCGATCCTGTGCTGTTCATTATAACTGGGCCCTACTGTATATTCAAATTTGTAAATAAATAGCAATTAAATATTGAAAATTCTGATGTGAGCAGCACATGACTTTTCCTACATAATGCATGGCCTTTACTTCTTTTAATGCGAAATAATGATGTGCAAAATCTATGGCATAATGTTTTTAGTGTTGAAAAGTATACTAAGATTTTGGACCTTTCTGTATAGCAAAATGTAAAACTATTTCTTAGTACCAAATTAACTTATATTTCATGCAAATCTAACTTAAAATTTATCATTATTGATAGCATCTGCAATAAGCAATATATTTCATATATTAAAGTAAGAATTAATTCATCAATTTGATGTCATTTTCATTAATGTAGCATCATATTTGCAATTTTGACTATATTTTTGTTAATTTGGCACCATCTTAAAAATAGTTGCCAAGTTGGTGATATTTTGCCTAGTTGCCAAATTTTTAATTTTCATCAAACATTGCAGATAGACTAAGAGAAAGGCTTTTCTTATTATATAAATAAATTATTATTTGCTAATTGTTTGGTATAAAATTGGCTCAAACTGCTGCTAAAGAATAAAATTAAAATAGTTTCATTTCATTAAATGCAGCATAAAATATAAAATGAATAGTATTACAACGAGTGAAGGTTGTGCTTCTTGTGTGTTTTGTTGGAGAAGGATCTTTTTGTCTTTGAAGCTGGTCAATACTATTAATTGTGTATTCTATGCTGCTTTTAATAAATTTATTTTAATTTTATCTAATATAAAAACAGATCTTTCATAAAGCTTCAAATGATGACAAAATTCAATGTCAGCTAACATTTGTAAATCATACTACCTATTCTTAATTGAATATTGTTTTCAAGAAACTTAAGGCATACTTTTAAAAGAAGTAGACAGTCAGTTCACAATTGTCTTTGTTAATGTTGGTTTGCAAAATCAAGTATAACAGGTTTAGATTTGTCAAAATTTTATATTATTTTTTTATCAGCAATAAATAACTTTTACCCCTAAAAGAGTTAGTCTCAATGATACCTTTTATTCATGAAGTTACTATTTTTTATTCTGAAATAGAAAAGTAATGCATTATCCAGATTTGAAAAGTTATGCTTTGATAATTATCTTCCATAATAAAGGAAAATATATGTCTGTAGTGGGAAATCTAAGCATCATATGGCCATGAAATTTGATAAACAGGTATTTTGGGACCCAAATAGCACCTATTCGAACACCTCAGCATTATGTTTTTAATTTTCAATTAATTTTTTAGTTATTTTATGTTTTAGCTCAATTTACAACAATTTTGGCCAATATTTAAACAAATTGAACCCTTAGCAACCTAAAATATTATCACAGAGTTTCCATCTTGACACCATCAGAAAGATTGAAAAGCATTCTTTCCAACATTGTTTGAATCAAATTCATGGGCCAATTCCTTCAAATTTATTATTATTTATTAAAGTATATTGAAATTTGCATTTTTTACATGATCTCATATATATATATCGCCACATCCCCAAAACTAAGATTAGCATAATTCTATAATTTGGCTATAAAGTTCAGCATATATATTAGCAGTCTAACATTTCATGGTAATTTTAAATTTTGTAATTTTTTAAGTAATTGCATTCAGTCATTACTTATGTACCATCTCACACTGCAACAGAGAATCTGCATTCTCCTTCTCATCAGATCCATTTTAAAGAGGGGTGAGTGGGTTGCACATAATGGATAGGTTCTTGGCATTTGGAAAGAAATTTCCTGACCTGTCCTAGGGATTTTGAATTTGTTATTTGTTTATGTTTTGCAAGAGAGTTTTTTTTTCTTGCTTTATGGATAGTGTATTTAGGGAATTGAGTAGTAACAGGCATTTATTTGTGATCTGGATAATGCCAGGTATTCTTGTAATACATACAGGAGCGATTTAGTATAGGTTCCTATGTAAATCAGCCTTAACTATTAAAAATATATGAATTAGCAGTGTTCTTGTGATAAACTTTATAAATTTTACAATATTTTTACTAGTTTGTTTGAGCTCATCTCTAGAATTGATGTTCTATTAGATGATATTTATTACAGAAAAAATATCAATTTCATCTCTGTGGATTCTAACATATTTAGTCTTAAATGTATTTTTAATAGCTTCATTTAGAAACCCTTGACAGTAATATACTGTAGTCAAGCAAATGGGTATCTGAAATGTAACTTTTTCATTACTCAAATACCAATATCAATGTTATAAATATTATCTCCAGCAATTAACATGTAAATTTAAATTAATCCAAATGTGATTTTTATGTAGCTAATCATTATAACTTCAATGTTATATAGATATTAATTCTAAGCATTTTGCATAAGAGTATAATTGCTGTTTTAGGCATTCCTGTTTCTCAGCAACATTTAATATGGAAATCTCAAGAGCTTAATGATGACCTCTGCCTTCAAGATTATGAAATTACAGATGGAGCTACTTTAAAACTTGTTCTTGGCATGAGAGGTGGTCCTATAAATACTAGGCAAAGTATGTATAAGGATAGTGAATGTGATTTATAATGTTCTGGCTTTTAGCTAACTTTGTTTTAGATTGAAATAAAAAAGCATGAAAAAAATCAGCACTAATGCAAAATATCTGGGGATATACAAAATTTGTTAATTTTATGTACAGACCAAGAGATATGCTTTTGCTATAAATGATATCTAACATACATTAACACAATTCAATTTGGATGATTTATCTACAGTGAATCATCTAAATTAGTATGCAGTTAGATGTGCTCAATTTCTTTCCAGACTCACTTCGGATGATCTCTTTTCATGCATGCACAATTTATTTACACATTCATCATTCAAATTGGATAACATAAATACAGCTTATCATAATGTCATAACAACTCAATGTCATTTTATTAAAATATAATTATTTAGAAAAACCACCTCTTGATTCATAATATAGAATTTCATTCACTATTTCTGTGGCAGATTCATTTTGTTAGGGGATTGAATAGTAATTATATTGATCAGCAGAGGTGTGCAATGAAGCCGATGTTCTGGGATTTTATGATCATAAGCATAAGTCAAGAAGGTGGATGGGAAACAATCTTTCAACAACTTTCTTCACTCCCTCATACTCACTGAAGGGGGGAGGGGAGGGGGTCCAAAACTAGAATCATACTCTCATTGCAGATAACAGCATACTTGGACTGATGTCACTTTTTTATGCACTCTGCAGTATGGAAAATAACCAATATCTGCAATGGCCATAATTTTATGCACTCCATTCTATGGCAGGTTGACATCTTGTTTGTATTCATTTTATAAAAATCTTGATCCTGTAAATTGTCTTCCTTCTATGTAATATTTCCTTTCAAACAATGTTACATAGAAGAAAAATTAACAAATTTTGAAAGGATATCTTATCGACAATACAGAAGCTTTCACTTATATTATGAATTTTTATATATTGTGATATGACATAGACATTCCTATGGAAAGTGTTCTGCTATAATTGTATTATGTACTATACATACACATATAATGTTACTACTATATATAAAAGTTATTATCCCCATTTTTTTTTGTTTTTGTTAAATTGGAATATGTTAGTTCTTGAAGTGCAAAGTTTTGTCAACTTTTCTTTGAAATGAATTTTAGCACCTATTATGTTCACACATGCTTTGTTCTTAAAATCATCATTATTGTGATTGGTGTAGTATCATACATAACTATAAAACTAAGCAATAATACACTGCATTACTGTACATTTATCTATGAAGAATATATATTTTGTATATTAACATTTTTTTATAATATAATTATAACCATGTAAATACATGTCATATTTTTTAGTTTCAGATACTAAAAAGTTAAAAGATTTAGCTGATTATGTTGAAAGGAGAAGGTAAAATAATAAACATTTTTTTTTCTGCTTTCTACTGTCAATGCTTTAATTCAATTGGACTTGTGACAAATGTTTATAACTCTGCATTATAGTTTATATTTTTAAAGTACTCAAAATATTGTAAACATCTTTTTGGTTTTGTGTTTAAATAAGAAAATATAGTTTTACTTCTTGAAAATGCAGAGTGTTCATTATACTGATCTAGAATAATTGTTTTTCAAATATTTTACTTTATTTGAAGTAGAATGATATTTTTAGTTTCAATCTTTAGTTAGGTATGTTTTAAGCAAAAATAAATAAATAAACATGTGTTCTGCTGGGGTTTACAAAAAATAAAAAAATTCAAATGGGTTCACAACCAAATTGTTTAATAATATTATTATTTTGTTTTACCAAGAATATACTTTAAAATCTTTCACAGCAGAGGTAACTGATCTAAAGGCATTTATTTCAACAAAGTTGATTTTTAGATATTTTGGTACTATTGCCAAATAATAGAATTTGCTTAAGTTAAACTCATAAACTTTTACTTTAAAATTCATATGGATTTGTTATCTATTTATAATAATTGAGTAGAAATTTTATATGAAGTTTTAAATTTAATCCAAAAAATATAAAAAATGAGATAACCAAATAAAAAATCACTTTGCTTAATAGCTCCTACACTTTTATTTCAGGATGATATGAATGCAATATGTTATGACCTGTGTACTCTGTTTAGAATACATCTGTTGATTCACATCAATTATAAAAAATTAAATAATTACTTTAATTATTTTCTTAATCATTGTTTTGGACTATACATTTCTATCCTTCTATCTAATTAACCACATCCAAAAAAGGGGTGAACGTTGTAAAAGTATACAAATAACTATAAAAATTTCTTTACTTTTTTATTATTATTTATGACATGATTTTATGTGGGTTTGATTCAACAATGAGCAAAAATTTAAAAGCACCCCATAAAAGAAACATAGTATGAGTTTAGAGTGTTTTTTTTTTTCCTCTAAAAAAAATTAAAAGAAACATTATTGGATTTAACTCTGCCTGAACAACTGGATATCCATGCACACTCAAGGTTTCCTTTTGATTCAGGATTCAAACCTTCCACTTTGTAAATCAAAAGGTAGGACACTAACATTTAGCAACAGGCAGGCCTACTGTATCTTTGTGTGTTTCCTTGGGAGCCTACGGTATAATTTCCTTGTTGTTCGATTTAAAAATCTTCCTCTAAAAGAAGTTTCACTTCAATATGTATTTACTATTTCAAATGTTCCTGAAAGTTGTGAAGTTTAAACATCTATTGCTGTTTTCGTTGTAACAAAATATTTAAATTTAAAACATTTTATTTAGTGCCATTTTGATTTATACAAGGTAGAAGTATTCCTATATATTTAGAATTAAGGAAAACAACTTATATTGTGCCTACAGCTTACATTTGTCCTCTATTTCTGTGTGGTTTTTAACCTATATTTTTCTTTTCATTCGAAATCTCTGTGCTTTTACATTTTTTTCCCATTCTAAACTTTTTGCCATCACATGCAGAAACTCAGCAATGTTGCAGGAGGAGAAAGTTTTCCTTTCCTGTCGTTCTCACCCTATCATGATGGAATCAGAGATTTTCTGTTATTCTCACCTTAATCAGACAGTATCCTATTGGAGGTAGAACACCTATATTAGAAGATGGATACATCTGTCCTCCATGATCAAAAATCGCTGTAGACCAGTGACACTCTTGTTTATTTGTTTGAGACCCAGACCATCCGACCTACCAGAAAGGAGTGACACTCTTGTAAAAATACTTTAGAAAGTAACACATTTTTGCTTAAAAATTTCTCCTTCATCAACAAGGTAAATGAAATGTTGCTTAAAATAATGTTTAATCACAAATATTTTCTGGAAATTTGAATTTTAAAATATTACTTTGTAACAATTACTTTTATACTATATTCAAGGTTTCAAATGCAATACGAGGTGCCATCCAAAATTTCCCGGATTGGTGCTGTGAAAATTTGAAAACTAACCATATCATTTAATGTTCACTGTCACTTTCAAAATAGCTTCTTCCTGCAGCTATACATCGGTCCCAGTGCTTTTGCCAATGCTGGAAGGCTTTATAGAAGTCTTTTCGGTAAGCATATCAAGCGCTGCCTACGATTGTGTTTGAATTTCTTCAATGGTATCAATATTCTGGCCTTTTAACTTAAATTTAATTTTTGGGAATAAAAAGAAGTCACAGGGGGCTAAGTCTGGTGAGTACGGTGAATGGGGGATGATGGTCATCGAATTCTTGGTCAAAAACTTTTGTGTGTTAAATGAACAATAGGCAGACGTGTTATCGTGATGAAGAACCCAGTGTTTTGCTCATCACAATTCCGGCCATTTCCTTCTAACATCTTCACAAAGGCGTCTCAATATCACAGTTAGACTGTGAATTGACAGTGTGACCCACCGGCATGAATTCTTTATGCACAATTCCCTTAATGTCAAAAAACACAATTAACATGCCCTTCACATTGCTTCTCACTTGTTTGCATTTTTTTGGCCTTGGTGAACTTTGGCTTTTCCATTGTGAAGATTGTTGCTTAGTTTTGGGATCATACTCATAAATTCAACTCTCATCGCCAGTAATTGCTCTGGACATGAAGGTTTCATCATCCAAAATGAGTTGCCGAAGCTCCACGCAAACATCAATTCGGTGTTGTTTTTTATCCGTTATCAACAGCCTGAGAACAAATTTGGCGGCGATGTGATGCATTCTGAATTCTTCAGTGAGAATTCGCTGACATGTTCCATATCCAATTCTAACATTATCACAGAGATCTAGAATGGTCTGAAGTTGATCTTCATGAATGAACTGTCGAATTTTGTTGATGTTTTCCGGTGTTGTGCTCGTTGAAGGTTTTCCTGTGTGTTCGTCATCATCAACTGATATTCAACCAGCTTTAAAACGCTTATGCTATTCGAAAATTTGGGTTTGACTCAATGATTGTTCACCAAACACTTGTTGAATCATTTCCGCAGTTTCTGTTGCACTTTTAGCAAGATTTGCACAACATTTAATGCAAACATGTTGTTCTTTTTTTTCATCCATTATAAAAATCGCAATGCAGTGTAAGCAACTTCAAACAAAATGGCGTCTATACTAGCGAGAACTGCTTCATTCACGATGAAATTTTGTACACAAGCTTACAAAACAAGTACCTACTGCCATCTATCGGTGCGGTTTGAAACTATTTAACATTTCGGTTATACAGCGCCAATCTGGGAAATTTTGGATGGCACCTCGTATAACTCATAATTCAAACAAAGTATTCCATTCAATTTCTTTATATCTGGATGGTACATTATACTGTCTATATTGCAAAAAAAAAAATGAAGGTATAAAATATGAAAAAACTGACAGAATATATTAAAATAATAAAAAATTTGGCTCTTTTTTTTTTTTTTTTGTAAAATTCTCCATACAAACTTCTCTTAAAAATTATGCAAATTTATTTTGAAACATAGCATCAACTGTATGGATGTTTGTTTGATGTCAATGTGTTTCATTGTCCTATATTTGAATAAATATCGTATATATCCTCCCTTGGTCCGTTCTACCCCCTTTCTACCCTTATATATAATTTTATAATTTTCTTATGCAATAGAAAACCATAAAATTCTAAAAATAAACCTGTTTATTGTGCTCATTTGAATCATATCAGTTGTTGTTGAGACCCAGACCGTCCGACCTACCAGAAAGGTGTAAGGTAATTGTTTGGATGTCTGGGAAGTGCCACTCAAATTAGACCGGAACCCAGAGGCATCCACAGGGACCGTCCCCTCCTTCCCCTACCACCAACCTCTCGGAAGGTCTTACGGACCCACATATTTAACGTGATCGTAATCCACGTGAACACGACGGCAGTTTTGGCAGTGGCGGGAATCGAACCCGGGCCTACCGAGTGCAATTCTGGCACGCTAACCGCTGGGCTACCGCGCCCTTGAATCATATCAGTAAAATATTTCATAAAATTCAAAATGACTTAAGTTCACTTATTAAGATTTTATGCTAAATGTAAAGAGGATTTACTGTATTTTAAAATTAATGTTAAGAAATAGATTTTTAAAAAAATGTCTATGTTTTGCTACCAACTATAATTTACTTTACAGTGAAACAAGTGGATCTGGTGGCAGACCTTTCACTGTCCTAGTTTTTCATGATGGTGATAAAGTTCACATGTACACTCTCATGGAAAGAGGAGATTGTGCTGTGTCACCAATTTCTGGTACAATTAGGTAAATATATATTCTATGGTGATTGAAGTTTATAATGTCAGTGATATCAGTAACAAGAAATGAAATAAAATAATATGAGTGTAAAAACAGTAAAATTTTTGTGCCAAAAAGTTGCATAATGCTTGTATTATGAGATAGTCTTTTTTTTTTCATTTACATTTATATAGAACTGTTTTATTGAGTGATACTTTTACTATTTACTGCTAAATTCTAGTAATCATCAGTAAATTCACCAATTATATGAATTAGCTTGTTGCTGTTTTGTGTTATTAAAATTTTCTGTTCTTTCTACACACTTTTTGTCTGATTATATATATTTGCTTTTTATTATAATAAAATATTGTATTTTTGTTATGTATAATAATAAAAAAAATATATATGTTTATCGCTACTAATTCAAATTACTAGACCTAAGAATAAACACTCGCCACAGGTTGATTAAACAATGCAGTTTGGTGATTAAATAAAACAACACTAGCCACCACTCCTCCCATTCTGTTTTAAGCAAAAGATTTCCTGAAATTTACTAAGCATGTGTTTCTTCCTTCCTTAATTCTCATGTATATAAATATTACATATTAAGTATATATAACCATACATATTGATTTTACAAAATATCTGTGATAGAGTAGCCATTGAATTAAAATCGCCTTTTGGCCACTTGTTACTAAGCAAAAATTCCAATTGTCGGGTCTACAAATTACTCTTTTTCTTTAATAATTTATATCTATTAAATTGAGCTTCATTATACTAAATTACTTATAAAGAGCAGAATTATTGAGCTTTATGTTGCTTATGACATTAGATACAAAAGCGAAGTTGAATATTTAACTGTTTTTTAACTTATTTACAACAATGGATATTATAATGCCTACTTTTGTGTTGTCACTACGCAGAGATTGAGTGTTGTCTCTTTTATTATAGTAGATATGCCATGAATAAACTTTTTTTTTTTTAAATTATGGGTAAAATGTCCATGGTTCTTTTCTTAGTAATCATAAAATCAATACTAATTTCAAATTACATCAAATTCAATTTTTTTTTTTTTTTTTTTTTTTTAAAGAAATTTCTACATTATTTTGTACTTTGCATTTTAAAATGACATTAACTGGCAAAAAATACAAAAAATAGAAATATCTTAAGAATAATTTATCCTAGCACAATAGTGGCAATGAGAGTGGCTTTATCAGTTATGCTATCAACATATAAAACAAGCATTTTATTTATATAGTTAAGCAATTGTTATATTTTACTTAAGAAATTGTTTATTTTTTGTAGATTAGTTTTATTTTTTCTATTTGTATACTAAAATTTAATTAGTCACCGAATAATGCATAAATGATCAAGCTTCCAAATTTCATAAAAGTTTAACAAATAGGTTTTTAGAGCAGATACATACATTGTGCAGATGCACAGAAACATCTTGTTAAAATAGTTCGTTCGTGTCCTAGGGTGCCCAAAATGTGTGAAACCATAAAAAAGAACTTGCATTAATTGACACAATTTACAATATTTTCCCTGTACATATACTGTGTATTCTAGGGAACATAAACATTTTTTAAGTATAACTGAGTATTTTGCTTTTAAACCCAATTTTTATGATAGAGTAGTTTTTAATTATTCAATAATCACTACTAATATTTGCCCCAGCTTGTTCAGAACATAACTGTTCTACAGTGTATTTAAGGGTGATATCAAGGTTCAATGTGTGTCATTTATTTTACCTGTGTTAGTTTTTATTATTTATTACATAGAAATACTGTGTCATGAATAGTCTCAAGTTCTTAAAAGCTAGAACATGGGATGACCTACTATAAAAGCAGCACCATAAGATTATGATGTGTTTTGGGTCCCTGCAGGATATAATGCGAAGCATTTCTCAAATCCAGGGAAATTTGTTTATCAAAAAGATCAATTTTTGACACAATTTTATATTTTTGAGCTTTAGAACAATTTCTGTATTTTCATTATCCCAACTTAAGTCAATTGTAAAGTTTTTCACATAATCATATATAATGCTTGCAAAATTGAATTTTTAGTTGTAAATGAATTTTTTAAGTTTAATAATACTGCAGCATTATTGCTGTTAAGAAAGAAGTATTTATGTGTTTTTTATTTTATTTATTTATATTTTTGGTGGAAAATAACTTTTGCGCAATTTACTGCCGAATATAGTACACTACCTTCAGCTGTAGGAACATTGTTTGGTTTAACAACCAATTATGTTTCACTGTTTGCTTAAAAATTATTCATTTATATTCAAAATTAAAGAAACTGACTACTATAAATTTTGTTTCTTGTTACTAAATGAAAATTTGTCAACTTGATACAATAGACCATAAATGTAATAAAGGATTTTCTCTAAACTTGTAATCGCAGTGGGTGATCTGTAAATAAATGCTACCTGCTTAATTCTTTGAGCTTCATAAAAGCTAGATAGATAGAGTATTGTATACACCCAACTCTTTTCTACATGCTTTTTTTCAACACGAATTTGAAGTTACACGGTTAAAAAAGTCTTCTTTTTTTGAAAAAATTATTTGATCTAACACGATTTCAAAGTCATTATTTTATACTTATGTATACTTATTTTTTACATGAATTTCTGAAAAACGTATCTACCGTGTAAAATAAGAGTTGGGTGTATATTGAATGATGTATCTATATTAATAACGGGAAGACTCTGTCTGTCCATCCGCAATATCTACCATACTTACAGGTCTTAGGTTTTGCACACAATAGCATCTATTACCTAAACTATACACCTCAAAGCCCTTTATCTAAATTAATTAGATTTTTTAAAATTAAATTTAAAAACTTTTTCAAAGTGTTTAAATTGGCCATTTACCACCAACAATAGGCAAAATTTTCTTTCCCCGGTGCATATCCTTTTAACATGTGACAATGCAAAATTATAATAACCATTGTTGTCACCATTATTCATAGATAAAAATTAGTTCAAAATCCACCTTCACAACGCTAAAAATGTATTTTGGGGTGTTTGATTTCCATGCAGAGACCTATTGTTAAAAATTTCATAGATGCCTAGAGCGTAAATGCTCTGTGTGGATACAGTTACACAAAATAAAGAAATATGTCACTGTGTATGTGCAGTCTGCTTCATGCGGAAAGTTTAGCTTCATGCGGCCATGAATGTTAGTATGCAGGTACTTCAGGACCCGGAATGATGCTTCTGCGAATACAATGACAAAAAATAAAAAAGTCATCACAGCGACTTTTTTTTTTCTTTTTATCATTGTAGTTGTTATAACTGGACACATTATTTTATTTCATTCACTGGAACTTATATCTAAATCTCGAAAACCAAAGAACACTTTATCAATACACCTGCTTATAACAAAAAATAAACAAATACACTACTATGTAGGCACACTATGTCATGATCTCTGGTCAATACCGGGTACATTTTCTAGTATAAAATATATATATAGAGATTTGTTTGTACCAAAAACAAGAAATTTATATCTGTAGAATATTTTTAAATACTCAAAGCCAGTTTTATTTCTTGACAGTGACACCTCATCTGTAGCCTCTTTAAAACATGTAGAAGAACTTGATGAAGAAGTCATGAGAGAAAATGAAATAACTAAAGAAAAAATATCTCAACTTCAAGAACAGATTAGAGCTTTAAATATCAATAGGGTAATCTTTTTTCTATTTTATATGCCGGCATTTCTTAAATAAAGTTTCTTCAGTTGAATAGTAATTTAAATTGATTTTAAGTAGGAACATATCTTGTCTAATCATATTTTATTTAAATGAGATTTATATTTTAGACAATGCAATTTAGTTTGTTAACCACTAGCTTTTTCGAAAGCTTGTTATATGTTTCACTTAAACTAAAATGATATTTTTTGGCCTATTACTTTTTAAGACAAGTTTATTTTGGGGTAATATCTATAGTGTGAAGCTTTAGACTTATTATTCATATTTCTGTATTTATTAAAGTATTATTATCAATATCAGAATGAAAAACCATTGATTTTTTATCAGTTCTTTCACTAGGTATTCTTTTAATTTTTAAAAAAGTTATTAAAAAAAAAAAATCTTTAAAAGTTTTATAATTTTTAATGAATTTTTAAATGTGTTAAAATAAATTATATTTTGTAACAATTACTGTATGTTTTTATTTCTATTTCCATGCACATACCACATGAAGTTCTATACTTCATTTATAAATATCTGGTGACACAGAATGTTATTAATTTGCATAAGATAGCAATTGAGGTAAATTTAAAAAAGAATAATTTAAAAACTAATCATTTTGTGATGCTATTCGATTTATTCTAATCATTTTAAGACTTCAGACTAAGAAATTCAACACCTTTTTAATATTAAAATAATGTATAATATTATAACATATTAAAAATGACTTTAGGGATCTTATTGAAGTAAAAGCAAGTTCTGAGCATAACTTCCATAACTCTGACTCAAATCTGATTTTGTGCAAAAGTTTTGTTGACATAGTAAAACTCGGCCAATTTTAATAAAATTTTGTACATAGCTTGAACTGACCATTTTTCGATCATGATAAAGCTCGAATTTTAAATTTGGATCTATGTACTTTGATATCTGAGGTTAAAGGTTTTGATGTTAAGTCTGTAGAGAAAAATTAATTTAAAAAAATATGCATACTCAACAAAATTTTCTATTTGTTTAGTATAACTTGTACAAGTTACTGGGTTGTTTTTTTCATGAATTATTTGGAGTTTCTATTACTTTCATGAAATAAATATCTCAGTTGTTAAAGGGATACAGCACCATTTATATTTATTTTCTATTTTCCATGTTCGAATTCAAATAATGTTTTTTATGCTGTAAATTAAATAAAATATTAATTCTGAAAAAGAAATCATATTTGACTGACAGTTCAAAAAAAAATTATATAAATTTTTCTATATGAACAGTATCAGAAATTGTCAAAATTTTAAAATTAAGATTTTTTTTTTTTTGTTAAAACTATAGCACACAGAAGTTAATCCATACCCAGTTTTGTTCCACAAACACCTGAAAGTATTTATAAAAAATTTCAAAACTGTATCTTAAATATAAAAAAAAGCCTTAGCATTTTGAATATACTCTTAACACAAAAAAAATGAAGGCTGAGAAAAATGTATTTAAAGTTTCTAACTCATATAAAATAGTATTAATAGGATTCAAAAAGCAATCAAGATTTAATAATTTGTTTTTATACTATTTAAAGTATTTTAGCACTTTGTTTATATCAATTTTCATTTATATAATGAAAGTATACTTAAAAAGAAGTTAATTACATATTTGACATTTTAAAAACATCCTGCTTTAAAAGAAATACCTTCTGTTTTAAATTCTGCTTTGTGTTATCACATTCCAACAATGTTAATTTTCATCTATGCTAGTACATAAGCTGCTGTTTTTTCCTATTTCTTAAATACAATTTTCGATATTCTTTGTGTATAGCCAAATGTTTTGATAGTGCACCTAATTGAAGATAGTTCTCTAAAAATTGTAGTGCTTTCAACGTTCCCACATTGAATTCAGTAATAGCATCACAAACCACAATTTTGATACACCGCAATAAAGCACAACTCTTTTTTGAACATTTGCTTCAAATAGTACTATAGAAGCTTTTGTTTGAATTCTGTGTGGCAAATCTTACACAAAATTCCAAAAGTTCATTTGAAGTGAGTCTTTGATATATATATATATATTGGTTACAGTGAATTACTTCACTTCACTTTAAATCATATTTTACTGGGGGAAAAAAAAAGAAAAAGAAAGAAAAACAATTAAATTCTCGCAAGGATTTATTTTCCAAGAACAATTAAATTCTTGCAAGGATTTACTTTCCAACAAACTTGCCTACACTCACTTCAGTGTCTTTTCATTTCCGCTCTTGCATCAGACAAATGTCTATAACTTTTTACATAATGAAAATACAATTTTAATATTTTGCACACATATTTGGGAAGGCAGTAGCTTTAATTTGATGTAATAAAAAATAAAATTGATATTTTGAACATATTTTAGGTTTCGTATTCCCTTAAGCATCTATTTAGATATCTTGCTTTGTTACATATCACAAAAGACAACCCAGTTTTTCAAAGTCATTTATTAATTGAAAATGTTTTTTATTAACTATCATTTTAGTAAATATATATTTTGTTTTGCTTTGCAGTCCAAAAGGTTTCCAGCTCAAGTGTCTCAAGTAAAAGAAAATGTTGTGCCACCCAAAGCAGAAGAATTTCACCTTCCTCCTCTACAAAGAATTAATTCCATTGATTCCCAAACCAATCAGTATTCACATTGCGGTGATCATCCAAACATTAAAAAACCTGAAAAGCACTATTTTTCTCGTTTTGCACCTGATGCTGGTAGTAAGCATAATATTCGAGAAAAACTAGCTGAAGTAAATAATGAAAATGAAGTAACATGTTCTGTGAAAGCCAGCCAAACTTCAACTTTAGATTCAATATCTGGTAAAACTTCTCTAAAACTGTCTTCTCCACCAAATAAAATTTCGCCTGATCCTGTAAGCCTTTCTTGCTCAAGCTTTCTGCCTTATATCGATCCTTTACCTGATACAGGCGTCCAAAAGAAGCCTTTTAGGAGTTTAAACACCCCAAATGCTCAATATGTTGGATTTAGTATGAATCCATCTTCCTTAAACCCTGTAATAAAATATGATATTTCAAAAGTAAAATGTGCTAATAAACAGTGCCCACTGACAAGCAGCCAAGCTTTGTCTTCAAATAGGTTCCTGGATCTAGATCATTGGATTGAAAATAGACCCAAAACAACACCAGAAGGAAGGGTATCCAAAAGTATATTAGAAGATGAATCATTGTGCAAAAATAAACTTATTCGAGGTAGCCATTTTAGAAACAAAGTAAAACGGGGTGTAAGAAACCCATTATCAATAAGTTTAACATCTGGGGAAAAGTCTAATCTGATGATGGAAGCATATACTAACCATAGAGATGTGGCTTTTAATCTTGCATCATCACTACCTAGTAAAAATAAATCAAGTTTTGTCCATTCTAAAACAGATGTTGAGACTTTTCTTACAGCTGGCATTAGAGGTAAGTTTGATATTTGTTGAAAATTGTGGTTCAAACTTTTTATTGCTGTGTGGTAAACACTTATAAGGTGGTATTATATGCCATAAGCTAAAGATGTCTCCAGCTCAAGTCATTTAATACTGTTTTATGAGTGTTCATTGTGTTCAAAAGTTAGATTTGTAATTTGAAATAGATTTGTCTAGGTCAGTTTTTTTATCTGGTAAAGCATGCCTCCCCAGGAGGAATGTGTAAACTTTCTACCCCAAAATTTATCCTATTGGTCGATTTAAGGAAAGAGGGGAAGTGTAACAGTTGAAGTTTACTGTCAAGGCAGGTGTAATAAACACTAAAGTTTACATTTATAGAAAGTAAAATGTTAAGAACTCATGATCTAGTTGGTGTCCACCACTTACATGATATGAATAAAAAATATTTTTAAAATATGACTGTATCTTCAAAGTGTTTTTGTTGTGTAGCATTTAGGTGAATCATTTTTATTTTAAATATGGTTATTGGTTAAGTTAATATTTTATAAATTTGGTGATGATTTTTCTATCAATTTTTTTCTCTGAAATACAGCATATTCAACATAATTAAAAAATCGGCTCTGTTCCTACAAAAATAATAATAATAATAATATTTGATTTTAAAATGTTAATGTGGATAAATATGAGCTCTCTCATAATCAAAATATTTGAAAACCTTGAAATTTTCTATTTCTCATGTTTTGAGTTAATACATAATATGGATGCTATTTAGTTCCCAAAACCTACAATGAAATTCCTAATAGAAAAGAAAACAAGTACTTCTTTCAAACGGATATACGGAGGCACAATGTTGATCACTTCTTTCACAATTTGTGATTGATAATTATTAAAAGTTAGCCAAAATCTTGATGATAATTATTTCTTCCCTTGTCTTAAACATAGTTTAATGAAAATAAAGTAATCTTGAGTGTGATTAATTTATGCACATTATTATTGTTTGCAAATGACAACAAGCATATGCACATGTTTGATAATGTAGGTTTGTTTACGCTATTTGCTTTTAATAAAGTAAAAAATTACATTATTTTAAAATACCTTTTTGCAATAATAACACTTTATACCCAATATTTTTGTTTTATTTTATAGCTTTCAGCTGATTATTTAAATGTTAAACTAAAGTAAAAATTTCATATGTTCACCGTAAGCGCACAGATAAGCCTAACGGACACGTAGTGCTTCCGCCATTATTCTCTGGTCACTTGAGGAGGAAAATATCAAAATTAATTTAATGGAATAATTTTGAGTTCTTTTACTAAGGTAAATAATACTATATAAAATGTATGCTAAAAATGTTCTTATTAAAGATATTTCTGACATCAAAATATCAAACTTAAAGATATTTCGCATTTGTTAACTTTCAGTGAATAAAAGTTTTCCTGTGATTTTTCATGGGTACTCACTAGTTTTTAAAATGAAAATATGACTTGCATCAAATTTCATAGAGTGATATAAGCATTAGGTTTTAACAGTGTGTCTACATGATTCAATTAAAAAATATATGTATCTATTTCATGCACTTTTCATAATATATGCATAAAATTCCACTACCATTAAATTTCTATCTCAAGTACATTTTACATATATAATGATGGTATTTGTTAATACTTTCTAAATTTTCACCAGAAAACATTTTATATTATTTCGATTTATTAATATTTGTTTAAAATGCTTAAAGAGTATAAAATATAGAACAAAATCTGCTAAATATAACTGGTCTAGATTTTAGTTTGACATATATATATATTAAACTTTTAGCAATATTTTGGAAATCTGAAATAGGCTTGGTTCAGACAATGCCAGATTTAAGAAATTGTACTATAATTTTTTTATGAAATTAAAAATATTATGTTAAAACTATGTTTAAGAAAAAGGGCAATTCTACTCAAAGGATATTTTCCTTGTAAATAAAATGATCTGCCTTATCTTTGTGATAATCAATAATAATAGCTTGTGTCATGATGTCAAATGTTTTTACATAATATTTACTATAGTATATGTTTAACTTTTATAACTTTATTTTACTTAGTAGTGATTTGGGGAATGTCCTTTCTGCTTATCCTAAAACTAACATTTTTCTTTTATCTCACATAATAAATGATGTCTGTGTGTGTTGTCTGTAGCTGAAAATCAAAGTTACCAACAGCAGCAAAATTTGATACAGGGGTACTTCAGGTTTTGAACGTTATCATCGAGTTTTGCCTCATTAAGTTTTTTAAATTAAATTTTAAATTAGTTTAAAAGTTATGAAATTTTAGAGTTCAAAATCTTTCAAAATTTTGGCTTTAAAATCTTATTTCTAGCAGACAATAGTTATAGAATCACAGAGACATTTCTAGACACAATCACAGATGGAAAAGCAGGTGTTTAGCAAATAGTGTCTACACTTTAAGTAAGTTAAAATTATCGGCCTTCTAAGATCATGAATTTTAAAGATAATGCTTAAATTTTTAAATGTACAATTATTTTATCATAAGCATTCTATGAAAATTTCACTTTAATCTTTAGAATAACTTTTAGAAAATTTTGAAAGAAAACATTTGGAATTCTAATTTTACTTTTTTTTTTCTCCTGAGGTAGAGCATGTATTATCTGCTTGTTTCCCTATCTTTGTTTGTTTTATTTTTTGATTTTCTGGGTTGCTATGACTGCAGATGCAGAATTTAAAATATTTAATTGAGTAGTTTTATATGCATTATTTATGCAACACCTGCTTATTCAGAGCACTGCATCTTAAATCCCAATCAACTGTAGTATTCATGCTAGTTATGAATAATAATTAACTAAGTGTTAAATTTGAAAGTTATATTTAATGTGTTATATTTTGTAATATTAATTATTTGTTTTAAATTTCATTTTAGCATTAAAAGCATATTCACCAAATAAAGCTGATGTACAAGAAAATGTGTCAAAAGTGTGTATTCATTTTTCTGTGTAATTATGTAGTGTATGTGTATAATTACAATTTATTTTATGTTATACTCTAAATCCATAGTTTTTACTGCAAGTGCAAAAATATTAACTAATTTTAAGTATGACTAAAAATTAATGTTTATCAAAATTCATTTTTTAACTTTAATGAATTATTTTTATATTTTATCACATCTATTATTTTTTGAAGTATTACAAAATTTGATAATGCAAAATTCTCAGTCCATACATATACTCCCTCAAGGTTTTTTAAAAAGAACTTTAATATAAAGCTGCCATATATTTTAATTTTTTTTTAAAAATGTAGTCAGAGCTACACAACTGGGAAATAAATATGTTATTTCGTATAGTGTAAGCCAGAAGTTCCAAACTTTTAGTCACCTAAATCCATGTTATTTAATTGTACATTTTTGACTGTACAACTTTTTCAAAGTGTTCAAATCAGCCATTTACCACCAACAATGAGTAAATTTACTTTCCCCGGCACTAATCCTTTTAACACATGATAACGTAAAAGTATAATAACCACTGTTGTAAGTTAGATAATAAGTCCAATAACCAGCATTAGTTCTATATATATGTTTAACGTTCAAAAACACAAAATGAGATATTTTGGGACTCCCATGCTTTTTGCGTTATTTTTGTTGTACAGATGTAATTTGCTATAATGCACATATAAGGGCATGGAGTGCTAATAAAACTGAGAAATTAAGCTAATAGATTTTGATGAGCCAAAGGAAATATTAAAATAAATCTCAACAAAGAATAAATGCAAAACTTAGAGGCAATTAAATTGTTATTTTCAGAATCCTATCGTTAAAAATTTCACAGATGCCTAGAGCACAGATGCTTTACACATGTAGAGCTATACATAATAAAATATGTCTGTCTGTGTGTATATGCAATCTGTAGCGGGAAAACTAAGCATTGTGTATCCATGAAATTTGTACATAGGTACTTCAGGATCGGGACAATGTGCCTCAGTGAAAAAATTTTCTGTTGTGGTTGTTATAAGCAGGCATATTATTAAAGTATTCTTTAAATTTTGTTCATTGAAGTTTGCAACAAACTTTTGAAAATCAGAGAACACTTATCAATATACCCAATTATAACAAAACAATAAATAAATACATAAATAAACTGTTGTGGGGGCTTGCTATGTCATAACTTCCGGACAACATTGGGTACATTTTCTAGTGTTGAATAAAAGACATGACAAAGAGCCTCCTTGCCAAACTTATTTCTTATAATGAGATCATCTGATAAATTAATAAACATTAATTAACAAAAAAATTATCATAATAAGAAATTTATGTTTCTATATATCTTCAACTTAAAGTTGGCATAAAATATAAAATAAATTTAAAATAAAAATATTGCTTATTAATTTTTACAATTCAGATTTAATTAATTGTTTTGAATAGTTTTATGCATTTTAAGACATTTCTAAATTGTTTTAGCAAAAAAGCACCAGAGGCTCTCCTAAAACAAATGATGAATCCTCAAGACCTAGCTCTGGGAGAAAACTACCTTTAATAAAAGCAAAAAAGAAATCATATAAAAGATGTTCCTTATGCTCAAAAAAGACTGGTCTTGCAACAAGTTACACTTGTAGGTAAGTCAATATGTTAGTTGAATCTATGAGTCATTCCTCATGAAATCATCAAATATTTTCGAAATTTGTAATTGCATGATTTTTGTTTCCAATTAGTTTTTATGAGTTATAGTATAACATAAATGAACTCAAAAAAAAAAAAAATTGTTGAGTTGTACCTTTGATTCCTTCCTAGATAAAGGTAACTGAATGAGGCTATTGCAAAGGGTTAACCATTGCGATTTCTAAGTAACATTATATGTAAATTCTACAACATAACCATAACGGAAAGTTATAGCTTATATTTATATAAAGGTACACTTGCAGTTTGAACAGCAGATATGATGCTACCACGGACGTAATAGTTGAACAGTTAAAAGGAGTTTTATTCCTACACAGGTAGTGTCAATTACAATTTTGATGCTTGGATGGTGACGTGTGTACAAGGTTTGTTTGTCTTGTTATATATTTGGTTTTTTAAAATTGTCATTTGTGTTACTGTTTTGTTGTAATGAAACTTGATGATACAGTTTTTGTGGTATAGTCAGTATGGGTCTTTCACCTTTTTTTACATTTTTAGTTTTAGTATAGTGTACTTGGTTTACGACAATGAGTCCGGGAGTGTCGTCATGACATCAAGCTGGCTTAACCGGGAAGTGGGGATCACAACCTCCCCCCCCCCCCAGTGAAATCTTGATACATTGTCGTTCTTTCTTCATTCTCTTTTGTTTTATATAAATGTACTTGGTTGAGCAGCGTAGCGCCTATAGGTATATTTTCAGTTGGTTGATTTCGATATGGTTGATAGATTTATTTATTTGTATATATATATATATATATATATATATATATAATTGTATGGCTGTCCTGATGAGAATGCAATTTCGAACTAACCGCCATTTTTTGTGTAGTTTCAATTGATTGTTCTCTATGTCTTCATCTTTTATCTTGAGCTAATTATTATTGCCTTTTCTCATTTTTGCAGTGTTTTCTTTTTTATTTTTATTTATATACTTTTAGTTGTGAATTTTGTATCCTTATATTCTTCTCATCCCCCTTTCCTTTATAGTGATATGTTACCTTCTATCTTTATCCTTAGTCTTGGTCAATAGTTACTCATTTGTAACAGATATGCTAGAGATGGGTTTTTTTGTACATACAGTAGTTTATGCATAATTTATGATTAAAATCTTTCATTTTATATATATATATATATATATATATATATATATATATAAAATGGATGAGGTATGGGTAAATATATTCAAATCAGTGAAAGTGGTGGCAGTTAAAGTGACTGCTGAAAAGGCCATGGGTAATCTAGTAAGCAATTTGTGTAAAGAATGTTTTCGATTATAGAATCAGTGTGATGTGCAGATTAAAACCGCTTGGAATCGAATTAGTGAAATCAATACTGTGTACTTGTGTAAATGAATTCCTTATAACTAAATCCTTATAACTATGAAAAATATGAATTCCTTAATAACCCTGAACAGACTCCATATTTAACACTTTACAACATAGTTAAAAAGTGTTTATGACTTTGTTCATTCTGTCTGTCTGTCAGCATGATAACTGCCGTAAAAATGACTTTATCAAAATGAAATTTTAGTATGTTATTCAGACAGTCTGTGGGACCTATGGGAATATAAGTGAATAATATCACCCAATTAGTTTTGGATTGAACCCTTTTTTAAGTGCATTTAAAATTCATAAATTGCTTCAAAAATTTTAGGAAATATTCAACACGTGAAAACCGATTTTTTAAAATTTTAATTATTTTTTTTGTTATTTAATGTTTTATGCGATTTCAACCGTTTTTTTGCCCTTTTTTCTCTACGATCCAGACGTCATAGAAAAAACAAATCACACCACCGGAAAGAGCAGACAATTGTGAGTAAAAATATATCAATTTCAATTCTCAATTTCAAATTCTAATATTTTTTAAAGATTTTAAAACAAAAGTCACTTTCGTTTTTAAATCCTACTATCGCAAAAACTACTAATAATTTCAACTAATAATTTACATTTTTAAAAAGCTCAAACATCTGGCTTTCTTACAAGCCCAATCTGGTCAAGAAATAATTATAAATATCTGCAGGATCGCGATTTTAATGAACTAAGGATTTTCAATTTCTCAGCAAACCGTGTTTTCACCCGCAGAATTTTTTTCCCCGTTTCCACGGAGACCACACTTCTGGTTTTAAATGAATTAAGAGCTTAGCATATGTGTTGTATACATCCGGTGAAATTATTATATTTATTTGATATTTTAATTTATGGATATTTTAAATGGATAATTTAAATGATTGAATTATGGTGGTTTGAATTGCGATGATGTATTTGAAATTGGATAGGATTGGTGGAACGATATGGATGATTGATGGAACGATATGGAATTTTTAGATGGATATTTTAATTTATGGATATTTTAAGTGGATATTTGAATTTATGGATATTTTAAATGGATATTTTAATTTTATGTATATTTTAAATAGCATATGGTCATTATAAAACTTAAATTAGTGCATGGGAATTGCACTCAGAAGGCCTGGGACCGATTCCCGCCACTGCCTAAACTGCCGCCGTGTTCAGGCGAAGTACGATCACGCTAAACATGTGGGTCCGTAAGTCCTTCTGAGAGGTTGGTGGTAGGGGAAGCAGAGTACGGTCCCTGTGGATGCCTCCCCCACTGGGTTCCGGTCTAAATTGGGTGAATGAAAAGAAAGTTATGGAGATCGTCGCGGAGGGCGCGGTAGCCCAGTGGTAAGCATGCGGGAATTGCACTCAGTAGGCTCTGGTTCGATTCCCACCACTGTCAAAACTGCCGACGTGTTCACGCGGAGTACAATCACGTTAAACATGTGGGACCATAAGTCCTTCCGAAAGGTTGGTGGTAGGGGAAGGAGGGTACGGTCTATGTGGATGCCTCCCCCACTGGGTTCCGGTGTAAATTGGGTGGCACTTCCTGGCCGTCCAAACAGTTACCTTATACCTTTCTGGTAGGTCGCGCCAGCAAGTTTGCCATGGTCAGAATTTTCAAGGGTAGCGAACAGGCTGGTCTCCAAAGGCAGCTAGTAACATAATAAAAACATTTTATTAGTTTTTTTTTTCCATAATTTTGCATAATAATTTTTAAATATTAATTTCACTAATGGCAAGAAAACTTGTGGACTGTAGCTTTTACTAAACTTTTCAAGTTCATAGTAATTGAGAAAGTCAGGCTTTCTATACATCTGGCATCAAATATAACATACTGTTATGTGCCATAAGTATATGTAATTCATTATTATATTTAATATATGTTATAATATTTTTTAATTATCTTGTTTTAAGTGCAGTTTAATGGCTATTTTATATGTATCTGTATCTGAACACTGTTAAATATAAAACTGATGTAGCACAAAAGTATTTTTTTTTTCTACTTTGAATTTCAAATTTTAGAAAATGACCTCTAAAAGTTTTCCTAATTATATACCAGGAAATTTATTTTGAGAAGTAGATATATCTTCTTTATAATAAAATTAAATTTTTTAATAGCTTTTTAATAGTTAATGTTGCTAGTTTGAATAATAATGTATTGTATTATAAACATTAAGGAATTCCTATTTCAGATGTGGGAAAAACTTTTGTGCACCACACAGGTATGCAGAAGTTCATCATTGCTCATATGATTATAAAACTGAAGGGCGACGATTGCTTCAATTAAATAACCCTGTTGTTGCTGCCTCAAAGCTACCAAAGATATAATAGATATTTATAGTTTAATAAATGTTCATTTTGTATATTTTAATATAATAAAAGTTATATCCTTTTTGAAGTTGAATATGATTCTTTTAAACAAAACGCATATTCTTAGCATTTTTTCCATTCATAAACATTGAGAATTTCTTGTCCTCCACATTGTGTTCAGAACTTGGAAAATCTTCATATTACCTATATGCACATCTTTTTATAACACTTTACAACATAGTTGAATACTGTTTATGACTTTGTTCATTCTGTCTGTCTGTCTGTCTATCTGTCTCTTAGTACGATAACTGCCATAAAAATAACTTTATCAAAATGAAATTTTAGTATGTTGTTCAGATGTATGGGAATATGAATGAATAATATCTCCCAATTAATTTTGGATTGAACCTGGGTTGAAAAAATGGAACACATTGAACCCTATGGGACCTAATTTTTCAAACATTTTTTAAGCAAATTTAACATTCACAAATTGCTTCGAAAGTTTTAGGAAATATTCAAATTATCCCATAAAATATATAAAAAAAAATTAGAAAAATATATTCAGTAGTTTTTTAAATAAAAATTAAAGTAATATAATTACACCTATTATATGAAGAGATAACGTGACCTACTTCAAAATAAAATATGGCATCCATCTTGTGTCAAAATTGTAATTTTTAAAATTCTTTTTAATTTATACTTAGTGTTGTATACGTCCTAAAACTGCTTTATTTTTGCTTAATTTCTGTGCATCTATATTCTAAAACAGTGCAATTATAATATACTAGCAGCATACCCGTTCTTCGTACGGAGTATATAATATAAATAAACTTAAAATTCACAATCATGTGCAAATTCCTATAGTATACTAAATGGCATTTTTAATCAAAATATTCTATTAAAATATTTAACATAATGCTCCTAAAAAGAAGTTAAGGAATGGCTGTTCTCGTTATTCAAAATTATCTTCACGGGTAGATCTGAAGAATAAAATATCCTGGCCTTTTTGTAAGCAAATTTATAAAAAGTATGGAATTGAATCAATATATGCAAAATAATAGCGTATTGTATGGGACCCGTACTACTTATATACGCGAATATTAGAAGATATAACCTGTATTAGTAAATTACATATATAAATTGAAAATATCAATAAATCCATAATCTTTAAATCAATAGGCAATAATTAATTCCAATATGTGCCCAAATGAAAGTGCTAAAATTATTTGGGAAGATAAACGCGTACTACTTATAATGTCATAGATTAGAAGATATGTCCTAGTGTTAGTAAAAGATTACCCGTACTATAATATGTAGTCTGAAAATTTTTTACCAATATATAACAGATTACTTAATAAATAAAAAATGTCAATAATCCCTGCCATCTTCATACCGGAAGGCTTGATTCCAATATATGCCAATATACATGCACTACTTATATTCTCTTAGATTAGAAGATATACCCGTGCATTTGTAGAAGATTACTCGTACAACGTACAATATATGAGTTTCAACAATTTTTTCCGCAATAAAACAATGAAGAAATTGAACATATCAATAATCTCTGAATCAATAATCCCCGAAAACATCAATAATAATAATGTTTAAACATGAAGATCGTAATTGATATTACCCAGTCAAAAATACGATGGCAATGAAATTTATTTTATATACATATCTTCATCATTAAAATCGTAAAAGATTTAATAAAAATCTTCTTCCTCATAAACACATTAAATTTCAATCCGTTGTTAAGCGACATGTTATGATTTGCTTCAAATAAATTGGTGGTCAAAATATCGTCTGAATATCTCTAATGAAAGTTTGGCGACATTTTAAAAAATCGCCAAATTTATCGCCAAGAGGGACTGTAGAACTGACAGTCCCACTTGGCGATAAATTGACGGACCATCATCAAAATATTATCCCCTAAAAAAACACAATTTCGTTTATATAGGGCAATTTATCAATTTCAAAATATGTTTATGGATTTATAAATATTTTTATCAATTTGGTGACATTTTAAAAATTCGGTAAATGTGTTACAAGTAGGGCGGATGGACTGACAGACAAATGCTAACGAAACACCATTTCAGTACTTTCTTTTAACAAAACAAAATAAATTTCATTGATTTACGTCATTTTTATCAATTTAGGGACATTTCAATCATTTTGGTAACTTTTATGAAATTTGCCAAGTTAGCGATATCCAGCCAAATTCGTAGCTCTAAATTCGCAGATCTGAATAAAATATCGTTATCCAGTTTGTATATACTAAATGAAAACACTAAAATATTGTTAGAAGATATACCCATTCTACTCTTTTTCTGTTTAAACAATTGGATAAATGAATTTATTGGGTAAACAAAATATGAGTTTATTAGCTAAACACAATATATAAGCTTAAAACCTCTTTGCTAAAATAAATGAAAGTGGTGTATGCAGTTCGCAATTAATATAATTAAAAAAAATCAAACCGTTCATTTATAAGATATATTTTAATACCCATTTATTTAATATTCAAATCGAAAAAATAATAATAATCATTAGCAAACATATTTAATTTCATTCCTTGGCCGAGCAACACGATATAAGATAGAATCTTCCTCATAAAATGCGAAATTAAATAACCATTTTAATATCTTTATACTTCTAATCGTTGAGTAAAAGCTTGTGAAATACAAAACATGGAGGTAGATTTTTCCATTTA
This sequence comes from Amaurobius ferox, assembly GCA_951213105.1. NCBI lineage: Eukaryota > Metazoa > Arthropoda > Arachnida > Araneae > Amaurobiidae > Amaurobius > Amaurobius ferox. Next base: position 102,948,793 of record OX578144.1, read on the forward strand.
AATTCATGTTTCAAACAATTCATGCTTTCAGATAGTGACTATTTAATGCAAAAATCCTGCATCAAACTCAAAAATAAAGTTTTAATTCCCTTTGACGTTTTAAACAAACGATTTTTATCCTTTGCGTTTGGATAAACCACGGAGTTGGAGAGTAGAACTCCTATAAAAAAAGTTCCGTTTTCCATTAATATCTCGACAACCCCAGGTCTTAGAGACTCGAAACTTGGACAAAATTTATGGGAGGATATTTCAAGGCTATTCACCAAATTTCATTAAATTCGGTTCAGCCGTTTTTCCGTGATGATGAGACAAACGAAAATTTCGTTTTTTACTAATATCTCGAGAACCACTGGTCGTAGAAACTCAAAACACGGATATAATTTTAAGTGGGGCTATTTCTGGGCTACCCACAAAATTTCATCAAATTCGGTTCAGCCGTTCTCCCGTGATGGTGTGACAAACAGACAGACAGACAGATTTTCATTTATATAGATTTGAGTTTAAATGATCATTAAACTTTGATTATTTCTACAACGGAGCCTAATTTTCACTTATGAAGATGGTAAACACATCAAACTATAAGATGAGTTGTATAAGAATTGCTGAATTTCTTTAACACAAAATTATTTAGTGCTGGAGTCTGCAATATAGTTGACATGAATGAAACAGTCATTGATTTTACATAGAGAACAGACGATTTTTTAGCAGACTTTTACGGTGAAGTTTTAAGCACAGAGTTAAATTACTTTTACCTCCATGGTTGTAAGTAAAATAAATTATTGTACTAGTATTGTGATGAATGAAAGAAATAGAGTAAAAGCTTATGAATGAAATTTTTACTGCTTTTTCATAGAGAGCCAGGCGATTTATATTTCAATGATGTCATTTGAATAAAGTTCATTTTTTTTCAATGAAGTTCTCAAATATAATTATTGTAGTATTGTGATAATTTTTAAAATATTACCGTTGAATGTATCACATTTTAGAGATGTTTAAATAAAATTGCATGGCAGTTGGAAAGTGTTTCATAATCAATGTTTTATGCATGATTGATCTTTCTTGTTTTTACTGTAATCATCTAATGAGAGTTGTAGAATAATTTCATGTGTGTAAATTAGTATGTACCAATTTTTTATGTATAATATCATATAGAGTGTTTTAAAAGCTATCTTGGGTCTATTTCTTTAACGGTTGATTGCACACACACGTTTTCAATTTTAAAATATTTCAAAATTAACTGTAGAATATTTCATGGTGGTTCTTCCTTCCATGGGTAGGCTTAGGAACTAGTTTTTTTTATATAGTTTTTATATTTTAACATGTCTCTAAAAGTCTCTTTTTAATTTGAAGTATTTTTCTTAGCTGCAGGAAAACTCCCATCGTCACTCAAGCTCATTTTGTAAGGCTGCAGCACAGGTAGAAATTCCAATTTGTCATACCAGATTTTCTCAGCAAGAATACTTAATTTTTGCTTAGTAACTGATACATAGTACATACTGTTACAAAAGTTTGTTTTTTGGTATAAACTGCACCATTCTGCACTACATTTCTGTCGCAATCAGTTATGTAAAATTCATTAAAATATACCCAAGATTTCTTTATTGGCAATCTAAAAGTTGTCACATTTTTATTCTATAACAAAATCTAAAAGCGATTTCTACAAATCCAAATGTATCAATTTAAACCCATGTTTTGAACCAAAATATTTTGAATTAAAAAAGCAGAACTTTTAGATTTACATAGTATGTTTTAAGTATTAATATATATTTTCAAACAATATATATATATTTTTTTTTAAGTACGGTAACATCTGCATGTACACATTGCATTTCTGTGCAATGTTACTAATAAAGCACCCTTTTCCATCTATGCTCAAAGAAATCAAATATAGAGACACATAATTTTTATATTGTGTTTATAAAAATGATTAACTTGAAAAGAAAATGTTTCTTCTTAAAAAGTGTGACTCTGCAATTCAGTTTATATTCTGAACAAAAGTATCTATTTCAATTCATGTTTTGTTTCAAACTAATTAAATTTAAATAAGCAGAACCTTCATTTTTTGCATGGTATAAGAATCATAAACCTCTTACTTCACATACTTTTTAATAGAAAACATTCTACTTTTTAAATCTGTTATATTTTTCTTAGTTTAGGTCAAATTTAGAACTTGTTTCTTGCACGTTGAATTGAACTATTGACATATTGGAATTGAACTATTTCATTAGTGCAAAAAAATCTAATGTAAAATTTTAGCAGTGCGTTGCAAATTTAATCAAGACTGAAGGATCAAAACAGCTTAAAAAATTTCATTAAATCAAAATCTCTAAATTTCTTTTATCACAAAATACTCATATATTTTGCTTTTTGTCGAAAAATCATTGAAATTTTGCTTTTATTTTGCAATTTATGAAACTGTTCAAAATAGTTTTGAAAAAGTTTGTTTCAATTTTTACTTTCTTATAAATAGTATTGTTTTCATGAAAATTTTAATTTCAAGATTTTGATGACAATATATGTTTTAGGACCTCCTGAATACGTTTTGACTATTTTTAGAGTGATATCCACTTGTAGTTGATTTCTTGTGTAGATGATAACTGCCACAAATATTAATGGATTTTTATGAAACTTTATATCCAGCTTTGTTAACAAAAAATCTAGAACTTGATAGAATTTTTTGAAATTAGAGCAAAAACTTTGAAATTTTATATTTTCTTAACATGGCAGCATAGGACAAAATTTGGCATAATTATGCACAAAAGAAGTTATTTATGGTTCAATGATCATGAAACTTCATCATTGTTCACATCAACTTCCCAGCTTCAATCATTGTAGTGAAAAATAACCATAATACAATTTTTATGTCCATGTTGCGTTTTATGCTCATTAGACCCCCCTGGGGGAGGGGGTACATTGTCAAACTTAGTACCAATTAATATATATTAATATATTTTTTCAAGCCCTTTAAAATGAAGGGTAATATGCTATTATTGAAAAAAAAAAACCTATCTTTTGCATTCCACACAACGGTAAATCATCGTCAAGGTGATTTGATTGGTCTTACTGTGCACACGGCCGTAAATCCCAGTTGTAACAATTTGATTGGCAATAACGTCCATGTGGCTATAAATCCCTGTTGCCATGTTAATTTGATTGGCATTAACGAACATGTGGCCATAAATCCCCATTGTTATGTTGATTTGGTTAACATTACCATGCATGCAGCCATAAATTTACGTTGGCCTTCAGAGAATATAATATTTCCATAGAAAACTATGCAAATTCCGTAATCTGCAGTATGAGGAAGTTTCCCATAGAAACTATGGAGAATCCGTAAGTTGAAAATTCCCCGATTTTTCCAGAATTTTGAACAAAAAATCGATTTTCCCTGCATTTTCCCTGACATTTTAGTCCACTTCCAAATTCCCTGTAAATTCCCGATTTCCAGAATGTGCACGAATCCTGTATAATACTTTTAAAAAAATGCTAATCGGATACTGTGTCCCCTTAAATGTGTTTACAAAGAAAGAAAATATGATAAAACATTACAAACATTTCTTTAAGAAATCCAATTTTATCCAGTTAAATTTGAATTTTTTTTTTTGGGGGGGGGGGAGGATCCAAAAAGGACTCACTGGGTTTTTTTTTAAACCCAGGGTCAAACCTGTTTGGTACTTTTTTTTAAATTGTAAACTAATTTTATTTATGAAACCTTTATTCATTAATCATGAATTTTATAATTGTTTTACATGGAATTATTCTTCAAATGTTATAAAATGAGAATATTTTCCAAAGTAAGTTATAAAATGAATTATTTGGGAACTTAGTGCATCTATTTTGAGAACATGAATTAGAAATTTGGTATGATTGTGATGTGAATAAATGATGGAGTGTCTCATTGTACAAAGTGATTTAGCAAGTTAAAATCAAGATTCGATTAATTGTAGATTTAGTTAGTTAAAAAGGATAAATGAATCCTTGACAGATTTCATAAGTTATAACTTTTTAAATTGTACATTATGAAAAACCAGGTAAATTTTGAGACAGAGACCCTTGAATTGTCATTTTTGTTTTAAAAACAAATATACTTCATGTATGTTTCATGTTTCAATATAGTGTATACCATCAGATTTTTACATAATTTTTCTTAACTGCAGGATTCTTTTGCTTTGCAAATTAGAAATTATTAACTATAACTTAACTACATAGTAGTTTTATTTAATAACTAAAGAGAAAAATATTGGGTTTAATATTTGATGTGAAACGTACTTAAAATATCTGTCATGAAACTTTAATTTTGGCACTACTATAACTATAAACTAGTGGGTTTTTTCTTCTGTGATTCTTTACTCATTTTGGTTTTTTAGACTTGCGACACCAAAACTTATTAGCAGAACTTGATGTGTAAAATAATCCTTTAGATGCAAGAATGCATTTGTTTTCTTTTACTTTATTTAACACTAGTCAATTAGAAAAAAAATGTGCTTTCTGCTAATTAATAAGAAAATATATTCTTCCAAGCTGCATAAATCACAGAGACATTCTTATATCTTTATCTAGATATTATCATATGAAGATCCACTATAACACATAAGCAGGATGTTTCACAGTAAAGTGGGCTTTACAGTGAGGAATTTTACCAAAATTCTTATTGTCAAAACTCAGTAAATTATGCAACTAGAAAGGCCAGGTTGATTTTTTTTAAACAAATTTGAAAGATGCATAACTTTCTAATTGGACCTTTTTACAAAAGCCACATATAAATTTAGATTTTCTATATTTTATTTACATAGGGGGCTTTCCTGCAATAATATAGGTTAAAATAATTTTTACAATGTATAGCAACTGTGAAAATTTGTTTTTATGTAGTCAATACACCTCTACATGCACTCCTGGTAGCTTGGAGTATATCTAGACAAGTGTTTTTCAAACTTTGTGAGACTGTGGCCAGGTAAATTCCTTTTTCATAAGACAAGGGCCCGGCCCCAACAAATTTACTCCACCTACTAATACCTTTTTTAGAAACTAATCCCTTTCTAATTTTATGTTTGTACATTAAATTAACATAAGTATTAATAATTAATCATGACATAATCATAAAGAACATTAGTACATTTACGTATACGGTGCAGCATATTGGCAAATATAAAATTTCATTTAAATAAGCTTTCCATCACTGGACATTCTTGTAGCATATTGCAATTTCCTCAGGCCAACATCATTAAATTAATTTGGTCTAATTTTCATTGACTTACCCCATTCTGATCACCAAAAATGTATAATATAATCCAGTGTCAAAATTAAATATTGTATTGTTAAACTAATTTTACTGATGTTGGCTTGAAAAAAAGAAAATGGTATTGAAAAAAATATTTATGCATTGTAATTCACTTAGAAGTTAGCTGAGCAGAGGAAGCAGCAGCAGGATGTCAAAGTGCTAGTAAAACACTTACTATCACAATCATGCTAAACATTTATATATGAAAAGTAGTAATTTAATAAATAAATATGTATAAATCTCTCAATTCTAAACACTAGTTCCAATGTTAATTAATATTTTTAATTTAAAAATGCACTTTAACACAGCAATTATAAGTTATTGAAAAAGTTAAACTTAGTTTCTTTTATTACAAGAGTTTTTGAAAGTTTTATTTAGGCTAGTGAGACATTTGTAGTTGTTTTTTGTCCATTAGCTTATTAATTCTGGGATGAATAGTTGTGATAGCCAAATGGAAACAGTCAAAAACTTGTAGTCGGTATTCATAAAAATTGCTTAGAAAACTAAAATGACAAATTACAAGAGAATCTCTTGCAGCCTGGTATAATTGATGCCAGGGCCAGGCCATAGCCCAACGGTTGAGAAACACTGGTCTAGACTATAATATAGTTCAATCCATGTATGCTGCAGAATGTCGAGTGTTATATAAAAGGCTGTAGTGATGTATCTCATGAGTAAGGCAAGGACTTTGATGACATTTTTATTTGTTTGCATTTTTTCAAAATTTTCCCTTTTAAGGGCATTTTTGAGCATTTTCAGGGAATTTTTAACACTTTTGAGGTTTTTTATAAGCTTTCCTATATTTAGGGATTTTTTTCATATTTAGTTCGCTATACTTTCTGTTGCAATGGGTGTTTTTGCTAATTTGCGTCTTAGCATCTTTTCAGACAAACCCCCAGGGCCGCAAAACTTCCTCCCGCTTTGTGGTGCAAACAGATATTTTACAATATAGTCTTCCCCGCCCTGGTAGTAAATCAACTCCTTTCAAGACAGAATTTTGAGAAAGATAATGGTGAAGAAAAACCATTTCTCTTCACGTGACTATTGCTACCAATCAGAAGTGGTATTAACCAGTTTAAACTGGATTTCAAATTTTCTGGCAAGGCGAAGGACAGCTGCAGAGAAATTTAATCATTATTTCCAATTTGTAAAGGAAGCATTGCTTCAGATATGCCTAAATGCAAACCTTCTAAATCTTGCCATTTGCGCAAGTTCGTTTCTGAGTTTGGTGTAAATGGATTTTCTATGAATGGAGTAATTTTATTTTGTAAACTGTGCGAAACAAAAGTTGCAGCCGAAAAGAGATTCACAATCGTACAACATATTGGATGAGAAAAGCATATATATACAAACTGCTAAACATGCAGAGCAAAAAATGCAATCGTCCCAACTTTTACTTTTGTAAAGTACTTCATCGATATCTAACAAGTCTCCATTTTGCAAAGAGTTGTGTGAAGCTTTCGTATTTGCAAATATTCCTCTGAGAAAACTGAATGACCCGAAGTTTTGCCTTTTTTTAGAGAAAAACACTGGTCACATTATACCCAACGAATTGACGTTGCTCAAAAATTACATAGATAGGTGCTACAAGGAAATGTTGGATAAAATAAGAGAAAATGTAAAAGGGAAAAAAATATTTGATTCAATTGACGAAACAAGTGATGCTGATGGTTGTTTTGTTGCGAACGTGACAATAGGAACACTGAAGCCAAACTGTCCTGGAAAAATATTTTTACTTGACACTGATTGTTTAGAAAAAGTAAATCATTCTACAGTTTGTTAATTATTCGATAAATCTTTGCATCTTTTATAGTCGAATGGTATTCAATACAACGATGTGCTTCTTTTTTTATCTGATGCAGCCCCATATATGGTTAAAGCTGGGAAATCCATTAAAGTATTTTATCCTAAGGTAGTGCATGTTACTTGCCTTGCGCATACATTATATCATATTGCTGAAGAAATATGTGTAAATTATTCTGAAGTAAATAGATTAGTATCTGTTAAGAAAATTTTCTTAAGCACGCCATAGCGAATCGAGTTTCTTAAATCACAAGCTCTTAGTCTCGCCTTGCCACCGAAACCTATGAAAACATGTTGGGGAACATGGCTGAATGCTTGAATGTGCTATTGTGAAAATTTCAGAACCGAACCATGAAATCCATTGTAAATGCCTTTGACACCAATGATGCTGCTTCAATTCAAATTGCACAAAACGTGCTATCAACATACAACATAGAAGGAAACTTGGCGTACATAAAATCCAATGTCAGCATTTTATTCTCGACCATTAAAGTAATGCCAAGAAAAACAACATGTGCAACTGGTTGATGCAATAGGTTACATTAACAATGTTAGTGAGGTCATTCAGAAATTCAGAAGGTCAAAGGTAAGGTTGGACATTGTATAATTGCCTAATTAAATGGTGTTTTGGGTAAAAACCAGGGCTTCAAAACTTTGAAGAAAATATCTCTCATCCTAACTGGTGAAGATGAAACTTTTGACATGCAGGAAGAATTGGATGCAAGCAAATCCGTTTTTTTTTTCCAATTATACATCTATCACATCCGTAGATGTTGAAAGAAGCTTTTTGCGGTATAAAATTTTATATTATGATCATAGAAGATCTTTTACATTTGAGAACATTAGGAAACACTTAATAATTCAATATAATTCCAATGTAATTAAATTGTTACAGTTCAGGACAATAAAAGTTTTAAATCAGGTATGTATACATATAAATTTTTTTATTACAGCAATTTAGATTATTTGTATTTAGCCAAAACTTTTGAAATTTGTATCATGAATCAACTAAATTTATTTTTCATGTCTTTTTTTTTAAGTAAATTATTTTAATTTCATAATAATGTAAAATTTTAAGGGCATTCTTTTACTATTTTAAGGCCATTTTTAGTGAAGTTTTAGGTCATCAAAATCCGAGCTTTACTCATGAGATTAATGAAAGATATCTTACTTAGCTTGTAGACATGTCATTAATAAAACTTCAAAGAAGTCAAATGGGGTAATATCAGGGAAATGAGATGACCATTCTATCAGACCCCAACATCTGATTCACCCTCCTAGGAAATATCAATCTGATCAACAACCATGAACATTAAAAAACCAATGCGGGGCAGCACCATCTTGCTAGAAAACTGCCTGGAGTATCATCAATTTGTGAAATTATGAAAAGTTGTAACATGTTTTCTATGTCACCGGAATCTTTCTATTCATTCTGCATGCAAAGTTGCATGATATTTAGTGCCGTTGATATACATTGCATAGCTGCCAACTCACCCGGTTTTTCTCTATATTTCCTGGTCTCCCGGCTAAGTGGTTCAATCTTCCGGTTTTTACTCAGCTACCCTTATTTTCCCCTTTTCTACACAGAAATAATATGAATGCAAGTCGTGACTTTCAGTTGTTTTCCGTGTGTCAATTTTTTGCTACTGCAGTGTAGGAATGAATTGCGAGTGACATTTGTATTTTTGTATTTAAATCTACAGGACACAAAAGTAAAAAAAATCGGAAATAGATAACGAATGTTACGAAAATATCATGAAATGTGAAACGAAGTCACAAATTTTAAGATCAAAGCTTTCCTGTTCTTTCATCTAAGAATCAGTTCCTCAGCTATTGTGTAATCGGAGCTCTCAAATGGCGATTAATCAATAATATATTATTAATGAAATGAAAGACTTCTTTTGCAGCAATTTCACTAAAAATGGCATTTGTGTAGGATCCTCCTTATATTTCGTTTTATTGTGAAACTATTCTTCCACTTTTGCAATCTATTTCCATCGTCGAAATTTTTTACAATTATTTTGTATTTTATACGGAAAAACTATTGTTTAAACGTATTATTAATGAAATGAAAGGCTATTTTGCAGCAGTATCGCGAAAAGCAGCATTTGTACGTGATCTTCCTTATATTTCGTTCAATTGTGAAAATGATTTCCACTTTTGCAATCTGTCTGCATTGTCTAAAATTTTTGTAATTATTTTGTGTTTTATACAGAAGAACTATTTTTCAAACTTATTATTAATGAAATGAAGAACTATTTTCTGAATAGCAATATTAAAATAATAATTTGGGTACTTAAGAAATACAACCATTTCAAAAGCATAAATTAGAATTTGATGCATTTGTATTTAAATTTAAATACTTTTAGAATTTTAATTAAAAAATAACATTTGTTTCATCTTTTAGTTTAAATTAAAATAGCATAATAATGTTAGTTTAAATTATTTCTGAGAATAATAAACATTAAGAAAATATAGGTTCAGAATTATTAGAGCATGCTGAGAAAACTATATTAACTGCAATGAATTTTAGCACTTAATAAAAATAATATGATAAAATTATGCCATTTCATTGCTGTGTATGTGTTAAATAAGTCCAATATATGTGAGTGTGAGTTGCTATATACAAATTAAGGTTTAATTGCATTAATGAGCCCCGTTAGTGCGGCCAAAAATCTTAATTTTTTACCCCTCGTGAAATGTGTGCCTATTTTTCTTTCTTTTAGATAGGCAGATATGTTATTTTGAAATTATCTAAAGGTAGTGAATTTTAATATACTTTTTGTTAAATCTGTGTAATGGACTTCAAAATTTCACAGCAGAAGAGGGGAATATTATTGCCCAAGCCAAAACCAAATGGCATGTGCACAAAAAAATTTTAATTGAAGGAAATGTAGACATTAAATGCAGTTTCTTTGCTATTGGAAATGAAAGTGTGATACCTGCTGAATGTTATAATCATTGAATATTTCAGTTTTATTTGTTGAAAAGTTGTCATTTTTGTTTAGATTAAGTATAACAGTAAGAAGTATAGATTACATTGTCATGCAAAATCTCCCGGTTTTTCATATTTGAAGGTTGGCAGCTATGGCATTGTAACAATTACTGAAAATTATCTATTGCCATTTCTGTGTAATTGTATACTTTATTTATGAACACCCTGTATATTAATATGTATATATTATATAGAGTGTGTTTCAGAAAGTTCTGGAGCTACTTTTATTTTCTAAATGGTTAATCATACATATATATTTCCAATTACAAAAAATCTGATGCGAGCAGCACATGACTTTCCCTGCAGACTCATATTCATGTTCTCTTTAATTCTTCAATAATTCATTCAATTGAGTTTAATTGCACAAAATAACAGCCATAGTTATTTTAAATTACCCTGAATTTGCATTTATAATTATATTTTCGTTGTCACTTGGTAACTGGACTTATTTTCAAAGGTGGCGTAGCGAAATTGCGGAGAAACTAAAATATCTCGAGAACGGCTAATCCTAGGTCCTAGTGTAATGGGGTTGGTCTTATTCTTTTCATCATTAAACATTATGTATAAAACAAGCATTTTATCGATATATTTGAGCATACATAGTTTTTAATTTTAGATTTTCATAATTTTTGCGGGCCATTTCAAAAAAAAAAAAAAGCAGGTTAATTTTTTCTCAATCGTATTAAAAAATTAATCAGCACCAGGGTAACCCACAAGTAACTTATATACCAAATTTTGTAAAATTTGATCTATTAGTTTTTCAGCTAGAGTGAATACAGGCAATTTTTGCGGGCCATTTCACAAAAAAAGGCAGGTTCTTTTATCTTGAATCATACCCAAAACTAATCCAGCACCAGGGTTACACACAAGTGACTTACCTACCAAATTTTATTTAATTCAGGCCATTAGTTTTTGAGTTAGAGTGGATGTATACATTGCACAGACAGACAAACAAACACACACAGACATCACGCTAAAAATAGTTTTTTCGTATTCTAGAGGTCCCAAAATGTGCAGATCCATCGAAAATTTGAGTTACGATTTTTGGCATGATTCCAATACTTTCCCTATACATTACCATGCATTGCAGGGAAAATAAAATGTTTGAAATAAGGTTACACACTTGCAATTACTTTTTAATGCAATTATTTGTAAAACTATTAAACTACTTTTAGAATTTGATAGATTTTGACATAATTATCATAAAAATAGATTAAATTTTTTTCTGAAATATATCCATTCCATTAAATATTATAACTATATGGAATCATCAAATATTTAAAACTCATTTCTCTTCCAGAGAGATTATAGACATTATATTTTCTTCTGTTTACCTTTAAAAGTAAACAGAAGAAAATCTTGAAAAGGAATTATATATCCTAAGAACTTGAAATTGGTTGTTTTACATAGTTTTCTGATGAAATGCTTTATACTTTCTATGCACATATAAATCTTATGTGTAAGAAACATATTTCATTTTAGTTAATGTTATATATATATATGTTTTAAAATTACTTGCATCATACATGATAAGTTTTATTACATGCTGCATTTGAAATTACAGAAAAAACATAAGTAATACAAAAACTAATTCTATTTAAATGATGAGTTCTATATTCCAAACCAACTAGGAATACCAGGTCTATCCCAGTTCTGCTGTCGTTGCTTTGTTGCATCTTTTAATTGTTTTTGAAGTCTCTCAGTTTCTTCTTTTGATTCTATTTTCTTTTCTTCAGGAAAAATTTCAGGAAACTTAAACTTCATATCATCAGGCTAAAAAATTGAACAAACTTTTATCATACTCATGCAATTACATTATGCATTTCTATTAATTTGAAACCTGTCTTTACAATTCTACTAACAGAGTGTCTCACCACTGGTTAGCACATGCCAAAAGTTCCATAAAATGTGTATCTGCATACATAACCATTGAAACAAAATACAAATAAATATATATTAGGGTGGTCCTTAATTCAATGGAGAATTTTTTTAACGGCTTATTTGGTTTACAATTCCTCCGCTTGTTACATTAATGATATTATTGAATGGTGCAAAATTTGAAAATGAAAAAAAAAAAAAAAATCGTTAATATTAACCAGTTCTACACAAGCCCTCAAATTTAAGAAAATTTAATTCATTAAATGCTTAATAATAGTTAAAAGGCTCATATATTATTGCTATGATCTTGACATAAATACTCCCCAATAAATTGAATAAACATAGTAAAAGATAGCTTTAGTCAGTATCATTAATTTTCTCAATTCTTAATGGCAGTATCACTTGAATTATGGTGTATTATATCAACTTTATTTTTTTTTACTTAGATTTGTTTCCTGGACTGCTGTGGATATTTTTGTAAAGCTTATTACATCTGTAATTTATCTTGGTTAATAATCAGCAACAATGCCTCATTATTAATAAGGATTTATAATTTATATCAGCTATATATGCAATAAATCTTGGAGTTACTGCCAGATCTTAATGACCAGATTCTAGGTCACAATTGTTTAATGATTAAGTGTTAAAAGTATTTTGATAATTCTCAAATCTATGGCATTAATTAGCTAAGAAAGTGTCGATTTAAGTATATATAAAAAAATTATTATTTTGTTATAAAAACAGATCCTTGTGAGTCAACCTCAATATTACATAGAGAAGATAGGATTTACATGAAACAGTCAATGGAACATCAAAAGGAATGCATAGTAACAAGAATAAATATTAACAAATTTTAATAAAATTTTGCACTGTTCAATATATCACCAATATAATAGCAAATTTAGAGGGGAAGGGAGAAAGACCAAAGATACCACAATTTTTTTTTTTCACCACTAAACTAAGGACTACTTTAGTGCTCACAGAATTTATTTTTGACTGCCAGATATATTTCTGGATTAATTTGTTCATGTGAGCAAAATCGTGGCAAAAATTTGAAGTCATAATAGGTAGCTACAACAAGAGCTCAAAACTAAGCACTGACATATACTTAGATTATAAAGATGCAATGCATATATCCCTTAGGATATTTTTTTCATATGTTGTCAATGTTAATTGTTCAAGAAAAATATCAAATATCTTTACAAATACTGCTTAAATTCAACTTGCATTTAACAATCATCTAAGGCGCTAAATTGATTGTAAAGTAATTGAGAATTTTAATATTTTTAATCCTAAAGATTTACTATGCCGATTGACATACAAAATTCAAACACATCCTCACTGATGCTTGGCCACTTTCAGACAAAAACCTAGTCAATGAATACTTAGTGCAACATAATTTGGTGCTTACATGTTAACAGATATCCCATCTGGAACAAAGATATGTAATTTTATGAAAATAAAGCATAACACATGAATAGGTAAGTTCAAATTTAATGTTTATTTAAATAAAGATTTCAACATTAAATATTTAATTAAATATAATAAGACATAAATGGTATACTAAGTACCCAATGTCATTTTCAATTATCAATTTAACACACATACATCATGCAACATGTAGCAAATATGCTCAAACTATACCTCATAGTTTACTGAAATGGAAGAAGCAAAGGGAAGCTCAGAGACTGAAATAAGTATGAAATATCAGCACTTAATATTTATACGTTATTTTAGAGTGGATGTTCCAGAATATACAAATTTCATGTCTATGAAAATATTCGAAATCAGGAAGCATCTTAGACACAACTTCCATGATACTTGCAATAATATAAATCAGACAGTAAAGAATCAATCGAGAAATCATTTAGAATGAATTTCGACTTGATAAAAATTTAGTTAATGATTTATCACCCTGTAATTGTTTACATTCACCCCCCCCCCCCCAACAATTCGGCTTCTTCACAGGGCCTGATTACCAAAAAGGCATGGTAAGCACATGCTTCCCTTCAAAAAATTCAAAAAGGCCCCCAAATTGCATCCCCGATTTACACTCTTTTTTAAAATGTAAGTTATTTGTCAAATACTTAAATTAAATAGTATCTTATCTGTACAAGCAAACACAGAAATATTTTGGTTGTCTGAGCCCAAATTTGCATTGCCTATATTTTGTTTTACATTTAAATATTAAACTGTTAACAACAAAAGGTAAGATGGCAGTTAATATTTAAGTTAGAACTAATTGCAAAAGTAAACATGGACCACCTTTGATTAAATAATAAAATACACTGACTATGGTTTAGGAATTTTGGTACAGGCAAACTGTTTAAAAAAATCTGTTTGATGAAAACTGTTAGTTGACTAGGGCAATGCGGTAATAGAATTTTTCGAGCATTGATGAGTGCATGGGGAATTTCTTGGGTCATGCTCACAAAATTAAAATGGAGCCCCCCAAATGTGGTTATGATTCTCCTAAATTGGTTGGTTAATCAGGCCTTGCTTTTTTATAAAAATTATGATGTCAAAAACATTTAGATACATTTGAAATACCAAACATTGCTACCTATAGTACTTTTACTCTATAAGCAAAAAACATGAAAGACTTATAGTGTATATAAATTTCATGTCTTGTGAAGTACTGTTATGACAAGTATAACAAAAAAATTTGTAGTATACTATTTGAGGTAGGTCGGACAGTCTGGGCAGAAAAAAAGGGTAAACATGAAAGATAATGCCCCTGAGGTTCATGGGTCTCCAGTATTTGCCCGTGTTAGTGCTAGATCTTCACCTTTTCCAATAGAAGGTTTTGTATAAGTTCTGTAATTAACAATATGAATTGCTATCAGCTATATTTTCTGAGTGGATATTATTTATAAACTTCTCTCACTTAATCCTTTAAAACAATGAGCCATGTCTAAAACTAAGAGAATAGAAGCATGGAAGCGTATGCTATTGTCACTACTCTAAAAATGCTTGAAACTAGGAAAACAGGCTAGCCTAATGATTTTATCGCCAGAGTCATATAAGATGTGCAAGTCAGAATAGAAAACTCAATCCAAGCAGGAATGGGAAATCTAACAATAGAAGTGCCCAACGTATTTATTTGGAGACAATAAGATTACCCTTTTCAGTAAAAAGGGATGAAAAACACTTGTACAGCATTTATACCAGAGGTTTACTGAGAGTAGCTTGTCAGAGGTAGAAGGTTATATCACTGCAGTTAAAAGGTTAAAAAATTGAAATTTTGTGAAGGCTTTGAAAATGGTTTATTTTTTTAAAACAAATTTCTAAAAAATATTAAAAGCAACATAATGGATAAAGTAAGAGTAAAAATCATACATTTTTGTTTTGGAAGCCCACTAATTTTTTTTACACCAAAGAAAAATTAAACTTAGAATGTCACAAATCTGCAAAGAATCTTTGTAGTATAGGAACTATATTTGATAAGGGCTCAAAGTAACTGGCTTATGGATATGTGCTTTTGAAGTCAAAAATCACACTTTGAAATTTAGAAGGGGTGAAAGGAAAGTGTAGAATATTTTTAAAGAATAGTCTATAAAAACTTACTAAAGTAACATAGGCCATTTTGTAATCAGGATCTTTTATTAAATAATTCTTGTGAGTCTTCTTAATTTTTCCAGTGATAGTCTTTACTATAATTTGAGTACAAGGCACTTCATATATTTTTTCTAAATAATTTTTTACATCATGCTGAGACATTCTAAAATAAAAAAATAAATATTATAATAAAAATCATAATTGTTAAGCAATGAACAACTAATACAGTAGACTCTCTCTAATCCATACAGCTTGGGACCAAAAACTGTGTGAAATATAGACTATTGCTGCATAAATTAATGTGTAAAAATGAGACATTCGTACACCCTGAGTTATTTGATTAAAAATCTCTCACTACATTTAAAGTAAAATTAGTTGCTTGTTTCTAAAATTTTCAACGACAGGTGTAATTGTCATTTAAGGATTTTAGTTTTAATATTTTTTCTTACAGTCTATGAATAGTCATTATTTCTTGCTCTGTAATAAAACTTTGTTTCTGTATAAAGTCAAGGCATTTAAATATGCCAGAGCTAAGCCCTACTAAAAAGCAACTATTTTCCTTTATCAGCAGAATCAATATCAGAATTAACTTTTGCAGAATTTAATTGTTTATATTCAAAATGTAATGCTGATTATAGGGTTGTGGATTAACGAGAGTTGACTGTAATAAAAATAGAAATTTGAAATTCTAAAGCATAGAAAAATATGTTTGTAAGATTTTATACTCCACCTAAATATCTTTAATTCAAACTTTTGGCTTATAACAATTTAAATACTAAATTAATTCTTTTCTAAAAAAAAAATGGTTAAAAAATATCAAAGATATCTATTTACAAATCTCCAGAAGAGAATATATTTAGAATTAAAGAATTTCCCTGAACTGTCAACATGCTATGATGCTAGACTGGAAACATAAGAAATATAATAAGAGTGGCTATATGTCAAAAGGTAAAAGTATGAATTAGATATCCAATAACTAGAAAAATATCAATAATAATGAGTCCCATAAGTAGCAATTGAGTCAGTGGACAATTACCAATGGCTTTGCGGGGCAGTAAATGAAAAGATTACAAACCCCTACTCTAGATAGTAAACAATTAAATTTAAATATTAATAGAAGTCTAGCAAAAGAACAAGAAAATGACAAATTTTGTTAATTGACCTATTTATTAATTCGAGCTTGAGTACTTTTTATGTGGTTCTTCATGGTTTTGGAAAAATACACTCGGTTGCCAAAAAATATATGCACCCATAAGAAATTGAGCTAAAGCTGCGAAACTTGACAGGTATGTGTCATTTGGGGAGATTACAAATGATTAGAATTTGGGAGCAAAAAACAATGTATTATTAAGAAATGATGGCAACAAGAAGATGACATTTTAGTAAGTGTCAAATCCACAGCTATACAAACTGATATTTGGTGTGGCATAGAATCAATTAAGCAGTTTATGTTGTTCTGTGGAAAATTTTGCTGCAAATAATGTTGAATCTGGTCAGCTAATTCAGCAGTATTCTGAGAAGGCTGCAATCGCCATCCCAGGCATGTTCTATTGGTGATAGATTTGGGGATCTGGATGGCCATAGAAAGGTATTAAATTTCCAAAGACATTGCTGAGAAGGTGGTATAGTATGGGGTCCAGCATATTCAGGCATTTCAGGTAATGAATTGGTTAGAAAAGGTTCGAGCACTGAACTGATTAGAACTGTTTATGACATCTTTAGAAAGCAGCAGTGAGAGAACTGGCGCAACATCAAGGGCCAAAGGCAGGCAAAAGAACTGAACTGTAAGAGCCCTAGTGTGAGTCATAGGGAGCTATTCAAGCTCAATAGAACTGGCATTAGAAGGGCTGTTGGGCTCCTTACTGGGCACTGCACCCTTAAATGACACCTAAGCATTATGGGTATCACTAAGGATCTGATCTGCAGAGGCTGTAAGTACAGCGAAGAAACTGCCATACACATACTCTGTGAGTGTGAAGTGTTTTCTGCCCAAAGGTTCGAGCATTTGGGTCGGCATGTGATCGAGCCCTGGGAGTTACAGGGTATTCCTGTCAAGTGCCTGTTGATCTTTGCTTCAGCTACTAGTCTCTTCTCTTAGAGACTATTTCATCTTTTGGAGAAGTATAATAGACCTCTGGTCGCTGTGCTAGGCTCTGTTTGAGCCATACACCTCTAAGTCATAAGTCATGGGGTCCAGCATTGTCTTGTTGGTAAATGGAATCTGGACAGCTTGACAGTATAGTCAGAACAAGCAGCTGCAGAATAATATTTACATACAAACAAGCGGTCAGATTAGCTTGCAGCACAACTAGAAGAGAAAAGCTGTCTGACGAGATGGTTCCTCCAGACTGTCACACCACACGTGCGATAGCCATGTGCTGCATGACAACAAATGTGGGACTGGAACGCTGGCTGGCGGTCATCAGCATTGTGGTGGTCATCAGCATTGAGAGAGAAGTGGGATTCATCGATAAAAACAACATATTTCCAACTGGACACTGTCCAGGCTGACTGAGCTTCTTCTTTCTTCGAACCAGACAGTCCAACCTACCTGAAGGTATAAGGTATCTATCTGGACAGCTCGGAAGTGCCACCCAATTCAGACCAGAACCCAATGGAGGAGGTATCCACAGGGACCATACCTTCAATCCAACACCACCCAAGGTTTATAGACACTACAGGTTGGTCTATGCACTGGTCTTACGGTATTGGCTGGAAGAAATGTGGAATGTTGATGTCAGGGTTGCCTCAGCCGCACGCTTCGCAATATGAATCAATGGTAAAACTATAAATTTTGAACTTATTCGGAGCTATTTCCGAATTGTTCTTTTGCTGCTACTTACATTCTGAACAATAGAGAACAATGAACATAAATACCATCTAACTATGAAATAATTTAAATACATGGAATGCAGTTTGAAAATATCATTTTCACATGTCTTAAACACAAATACAAAAAGAAAATTTTACAAATATTTTAATAAGTTTATTCAGATATTTAGCTTTAGCTTAGTATATATTTATGCAAGCATTTAGCTCAGTTTACATTTATATAAATATAGCTCAATTTACATTTGTGCAAATATATGGCTCAATGTACATTTATACGAATATTTCGCATATTTACATTTAAACAAATTAGCATCTTAATTTATGTTTCAACAAGCAATTTAGTTTATTGACTCAAAATTTAGATCAAAGTTTTAAAAAAATAAAAAAATTTAAATCGATTAAATAATACTTCAAATTTCGGAAGTTTGCTACTTGGGAATATTTAAAATATGTTTATGGAAATAATGATTTTTCAATAAAATATTAATTGATTAGAAAATGTTAAGTACTCAACACAATTGCATTAATATAAATTAATAGGGTAAAATGAGAATTAGCTATCATGAATTTGAGAATTTGGTTTCCAAAACATTTTATTTTTTTACACTGCTTCATTTAGGTTGGTTTCTCTGTTTATTTGTGTCAAATCTTGAAATCAATTTTTAATGCACTTCTACCGAGTCAATATTCTTGAAAATTTACACACATACGTATTTGCGATGACAATACAAGATGTCATCAAATTTAAGTTGATCCCCCTTCCCTGAAATCATGCCTAGAATGGCCCGTAAAAGTCACACTGTTTTGAGAAGTTTTGGAATTTTTTCTTTTATATATATATATATATAAATGAAATCACACATTAGACATTTTTTAATTATCTTACAATAAAATACATTTCTGAAAGAAATACAAAATATAAATTTTTATACGGTCCCCCGGTCCTACCAATTATATTTAGGAAAATCATCCTCATACAATTTCTTGCAAAATAAAAAAATAAAATCTTCCTTTTACAACCAAAAATCACCGAGTTATGAAGCATTAAACTTTATGACTTAAGTTGTTTTTTCACGCATAAAAATGTCCTGTTTCAGGCAACCAACCAATCAGGGACCGTATTGACCATTTTTCCAGTCCAGGCAACCAAGCAATCAGGGACAGTATTGACAATTTCTCAGCACAAAAAGTGCTGTAACTTTAAACAGCTATAAGTCGGTCAATTTTGGTCATAAAAGGATGACTTTTTTTTTTTTGCATAAAATTGTATGAGGATGATTTTCCTAAATATAATTGGTAGGACTGGGGGACTGTATAAAAATTTATATTTTGTATTTCTTTCAGAAATGCATTTATTACTCTTTCTAAGATAATAGATTTAAAAATTTAAAACAGTTTTGAAATTGGAAGTGTATCTCTGTGACTAATGGTTGAGGAAATAGCCATTGGGCACCAATAGCACTAGACACCCTGTATATAGAAATAATGCCACATATTGAACCCTTTTAACTACCTTACAACAATGGGATTATATAAAGGAGATTTTTCATGACCCATTTTGCAGAAAAATGCCAGTTCTATTTTTTGAGGCTGTGTTAAAAACTAAAAATTGCAAGACTAATGTATAAAATAAAATATTTAAAAAAATATATTTCTAAGTTGCAGTGCTTTAGTAAAATGTACTGAAAAGTGAAAAATCATTTTTAGCTATTGCAACATTCTTGGTCATATGTGACCAGAAATAAAATTGTGGGGCACCCATAAAGGAATTATATTTAGACATAAACAGAATTTTAGGAACAATAACATAGTGATAACATAGAAATGACATATATAAGAATGACGGATTGTTAAATCAATATTGTCAAAGAAAATTTTAAATGAATTGAATGTAATCATTCTTTTCTTTTGCACGAGTGAATTCATGCAGCCCAAGACTTTGGATTTGGGAATCCTATGAAACCAAACATCACAAGTTTTCTCATCATTATAGCAATTAGCAATTGCACAATAGGGAATCACACTTCACAAATACAACACTTTTTCAGAAAATACAGGAAAACACGTCTGAAAATGATTTTTAATTATTATAGCTCACGAAAAATCTACATGGAAGAAAACAAGCAAATAGCCTTTCAACACTCTGATGTCACAACCTTCCTCCCCTTTTAGTGAACCCATCTCCTCGGATGGGCCATCCTGTAGTATCTATAAACCTTGCTACCACTAACCTCTCAGAGGGATTTACAGACCCACATGTTTAACGTAATCGTATTCCATGTGAAAACCGCAATAGTCTGGGCAGTGGCGAGAATTGAACTCAAATCATCCGAGTGCAATCCCCACAAGCTCACAACTGGGTTGCCATGCACCAGGCTGATTGAGCTTGGCACCAATCCAGATGGCTCTGCCTATGTTGAGGGGTCAGAGTAGGCACCTTAATGGACATCGACACCTAATCCCACTTTCTGCCAGTCGTCTCTGAATAGTATCTCTTCATACAGGATGCATGGAGAATGGCAAATGCCTTCGAATGGCTGATAGAGTGTGTGGATGTTACACTTTGCCTCACTGCCTGATCCTCTAGTTCGTCTGTAGCATCCTGAGCATCTCAATAATTATACGTGTTCTCTGATCCACTGTTGCCAACACTGAGCAACTACTATATCAATATTAACTATCAATATGGTTTCTGTTGGACCAACAAGCTTCTCTAGGGCCCATGATGACACCTCTCTCTAAATCCAACAATTGTTTGTAGCACTGTCAAGTACATTTCAAAGCCATCTTTGTACACAACTTGCAGTATCAAAGCAAAATATCAAGTTCCAGTTGTCATTGAGTGAGAACAGTCGTTTTAAATGCTGTATGATGCGTTGTTCTCATATGCATTGCATGAACTCTATAACATCATTGACACTGCAGTTTGGTCATTTGCATATCCTTTAAAACAACATTTACATGCTAAGTTTCCTGGCTGTAACTCAATTTTTTATGGGTGCAAAATTTTTTTGCAACAGAGTGTCATGTCATCAAAGGAATGGTACTGCTTTGGAGGAATATCTGCCATTTTTATATGGACCATATTTTTTGGAACAATGTCATTTTACCATTTTTTAATTTATTTGGAGGAGCATTCATTTTGGCATTACACATGTGACAAACTCTTCCGGCCGCCCATCTTGCTGCTCCATGTCTTCGGATGAGTCGGACGGCCTGAACTTTCGACATGTGACAAACTCGGCTGTTCAAAATGCTGCTCATGTCCCAGGACGAGTCGAACGGCCTGGGCTTTTGACAGGTGATAAACTGGCAATCTCAATATGATTCTATAGGAAAGGCAAGATATTTACTAGACAGTCACTAATAGTATCTATAGAAGGGGACATAGGACACTTTGGAGAATAATGCGATTTTTTTTTAAGATTAAAAGATTAAAATAAACACAAGTGATGGGATATTTGAAATATTTCATTTTGGTGGGGAGATATTTCTTGAATCCCACTTTTGCTATGCATTTTTCTAATTCATTTGCAAAATGGCTATGTTGAATCGCAAATTGCAATCTGATACTGCTTAGCACAAGCAGTCATCTCTCTCTCTATATATATATATATATTCTCAAACAAATGACTCTCCTCATAAATGTACACCACTGAACAGACTTGCTTCTTATATAGCCAATCTCACAAGGTTTCCCTTTGGGATAATATCATTTGGGAACATGCCCTATTAATTGTATATATTAACTATTAGTATATTTTTATTACTTCTAGAACAAAAGATAAACTATGAACATGTCAAATTTAAAGATTTAATTCTCGACATGCATCATTTAATTTTTAAATCTGTTTATCAATTATAACATTACTGTCCAATTATCCGAGTTAAATTAGGATACATAGCACAATCTATGGTGTCTTTGGGTTTATTAACTACATAATGTAGTTAACTACTCTTTAAATTTATTGCTGAATTCGGTATTTCAATGACATCTTTTGCAATTCTGATTTTGTTACTTTGAAGGCTTCGTCTCTAAAAATTGTTTGCTCATTTCTTTCAGAACCAGATTTTAAATTAGGTAAAATAGATGTCTCATGTAACTTTTTTTGAAAGCACCTCTTCATCACTATCTGGAAGATTATATTGACTTTCATGTCCAATAGGAGATATTATAATAAACTGATGAAGTTTTGAAGAAATTAGCCAATGCTTTTTTACAACAGAGCAGTCAATTTTTAAAGGGACATAAGACATTTCATTTTGAAAAAATTTTGATGTTCTCCCATTTTTTTATCCATTCTTTATTTTAATATGTTTGGATGATCTGAATTGTACTGGATAACCTTAGAACATGAAGCAATGGATGTATCAACTTGTAATAACTTAATGAGGACATTCAGTAATGTTAGACAATCTTAAAATACCTAACACTACTGTTGGGTTACTTTTGGCTATTTAATAATTTTAGGAGTTTTGTTTTTAATCTAAACGTGTTCAGGTCTTATTTACATAGTCATTCTCTTTTAGTTATCCATTTTCCAATTGTTTAGGTTTTTGATATTCCCCTGTTTCAAATAGGTTCTTTTCTATAGTTATTGTGTTCAAAATGGCGAAAGTTCATTCCTTTTAGGTTTTAGCAATTTAAATTTATTTAAATTGGCTAATTTGTAGTTACATTTGTTACCCTTTTTATTCCCTTTAATTTGATTCCAAATTTGTTGTTCTCGGTTAAGAATTCGTTAATTTATCGTGATATTTCATTTTTATTCTATTTTCAGCATTTTAAATATTTCAGAATCATCTATTTTTAAATTATTGCCGAAGTCGTATATTCCAAATCGTTTCACTTCATTTCTTTTTAATTTTCGTCTGCTTTAAAATTCCTGTTCTCTTCTTTAAAATTTTCGGGTTTTCAATTGGTTGACCGCAATATTAAAATTGTCTGTCATTAATTATTTTATCGTTCATCGATAATTTCGTTTGCAATCTGTGGCAGCGATTTTTCGCAGTATATAAATACATTCGCATTCTTTTTGAGTCTCTCTTCTCTTGATTGGAACTAAAATGTAGTCCTATTAAGTTGTTTTTAGACCTTCGGCACGAGCCGAATCAAAGTTCGGATTCGGCATGAAAAGTTTTATTTCCCAGCTTTTTAACTTTATTTAGTTTATTTTCCTGCCGTGGAGACTATATTTAGTTTAAACCTCCAAGAGCCCCTGAATTGTTAATGTCTGCAAAAACTGAAATTATGTTTTGATCTTCTGCCTGTTGAGAGCAATGTGGTCATTGTCCACTGAAGTAACGTCGGCGCCTTTGGAATAATTGTTTAGTTCCAGAGGTCGGATTTGTTCTTTCATAATGAACTGAGTAGTTTAAATTTTTCAAGTCCCAGGACCGGACCTCCAATTCTTTACTTCTCGGTTTTTTTGATGGAGCCATCTGTGTTTTTGGTTCCGGACGATGTCCACTGGTGCTCTGCTACTTTCCGCTGAATTTTCCAATGATGCGAAGGAGCTGCCCGTTTTTGTGCTGATCAAGTTCCGGGAGCAGGGCCGGCACATTTTAAGGGTGGCATTTCAGTCAATAAGGTCTTAATGAAAAAAGTTCTGGGGTGCAAGCAACCGCATTTACAAGGGCAGCTGAATGCTTTAAAAGTAAAACAGAAACACTGGTAAAATGTTAAAAATTTGGTCCCAGATAAAATAGTCAAAATGGCTATCATTCATTCTCCCTTGGAAAAAGAGGACCAGGGGGCTAAATGTGATTGCTTCCAGTATGTCGCCCCCAATTGTTTATCTTGCAACACAAGTAAAAACTAATTGCTTTAGCTCACCGGACGTCCAGTACAGCCATCAACAGCATGTCTAGGCGTCGGTCTAGGTGGTATATTGACCATTCATTATCTGTGAACTGCAAAAGCTTTTATGTGAAACTGGTTTTTGTTAACTATTCCATGAGAAAACGGATGAGAACCGACCCTTTGCTTGAAGCGATGGGGTTCCACCTAGAATTGCCGGCCCAGGATACTCATCCATTGTTAAAAATTCTCCTACGCTCCAAGTCCGGAAATCATCTCCCGCCACTTTAAAATCCCTTTTATTTTATAAACTCGAATTCTTTAAACACATTATATCGGATCATAAAAATATCATTTACATATATTATATTCTGCGTTTTAAGTTATGGAGTAAGAATTCAATATAATATAACATTCTTTGGCATTTGAGTATTTACAACAAAAGTTAATATGAAATAATTTAGTTTTTAAAATTAATTGGAAAATCAATCAAATTTTATTTTCTAAACTAACTGTCTCACATGTAGAGCTCCAAACTTTCTAATTTTTTATTTTTTTATTTTAAGTCATCGGAAAAAAAAATGACGAACCTCAAAGAATTTTTGTTCTTTCTGGTAAATAAAAAGTAAAAATAACATACTGTAAATTTCTTAAACTTTCTAAATTATTTCAACATTAATATTAATTTTATATGTAATATTTCGTTTTGTAATTACACCCTTTACAGGACAATAAAATATGTGTTTTTGAGGTATTGCACATTTTTTATTTAAAATAGACTTCTTTTTTTACATTATATATACTAATCACTATTGTTAAAGGAGTAAATGATTTGTAAGTACTTCTAACCAGAAAGAAATGGACAACATCGTTTAGTCGTTATCACTAGTCGTTCTAGAGATATTAGAAAATTTTATTTTCCTACAGGAAGAGATACATATCTCGAAATAATAAAACGAATTACATAATAGAAGCATACCAAATCGATATTAAAAAAAGCCTATTAATTTTCAGCGATATCTAGTTATAAGAAAGCTTTAATTTGTCGAAAGCCCAGACCACCCGACTCGTCCTAGGACTCAGAGCAATTAAATGGATGGCCGGAATGGAAGCTTTAATTTGTGTAATTGTTTTCTAAAAACGAATAAATATAGAAACTTTGATTTTTGGCTAAAAGATTTTATTCATAAAACACCATGATGGAGGCAAATCATAAGAAATATCTGAAAAATGGGAGCTCTAAATAAAAAAAAATCATAGTACAAAAATACAATTTAATACAATTAAAATTGGCAGTGTTTGTTATATATACAGGGTGTCCAGAAAGTTCCGGAACGGCGCAATATCTCAAGAAATACACTTCGGATCAAAAACTAAAAAAACACGTATTAAATATTTTTAGAAAAGCTATCCAATGATACCAAAACTGACCCCCCCCCCTCCTGGGAGGAGGAGGGTGGGGCAACTTTGAAATTTTCAATGGGAACCCCCATTTTTTATTGCAGATTTGGATTCTCCAGAAAAAATTGCATACATTTGACCTACAATTTTTGATTTTTGCTCCCCCAATGGTGCTATAATCGAGAAAAACGGAAGTGGGGCACTAACGTTTAAAAGTTACAGAAAAATGCACCCTGATCATGAGAGGAAAGGGGAGTTACAGAAAAAAGCACTCTGATCATGAGAGGCAAGGGGACTCATGTTAAACAAGCACCCCAAAGGGAACAGAAAACTACTACGTCCATATCGTTGTTTCTGGGTAGTGCTAAAAGTAGTTTTGAAACGTTTTCTAAACTGAAGTCAACAGTTGTCGCTGAAGTGAACAGTTAGTGGGGGAAAGGGGTCAATTTTAGCATTATTGGATAGTTTTTTTTAAAATATTGAACACGTAGTAATTTTTTATTTTTCTATCCGAAATGTATGTCCCAAGACATTCCCATTTTTAAATGTTTGTGCCCCACTTCCGTTTTTCTCGATTATTCGCCAGTGGGGGAGCAAAAATCAAAAATCGTAGGTCAAATGCATGTAATTTTTTCTGGAGAATCCAAATCTGCAATAAAAAATGGAGGTTCCCATTGAAAATTTCAAAATTGCCCCACCCCCTCCCCCCAGGAGGGGGTCAATATTGGTATCATTGGATAGCTTTTCTAAAAATATTGAATAAGTGTTTTTTTATTTTTTGATCCGAAGTGTATTTCTCGAGATATTGCACCGTTCCGGAACTTTCTGGACACCCTGTATATATATATAGTGAAGCTGAATATTGGACTCTTCTGACGTAGGATAAGGTCTTTGTCGGCATCTAGTATGGGGGCTATGTCGGCAAATTGGGTGTGACAAAAAGGAGTGAGATTTTGACAGATTGTAGCTTGGCGTATAATAGTCGGAGGGGAACGGCAGTGGTATCAAGTGACCGAGGATGTACACGTGTTGTGAGAGCCGGCCACTCAACGAGCTGCTCATAACCTAGGGTGAGTCGGGTGGCCTGGATCTTTCATGTGTTGTGAGAGGTGAGACGCTCAAGAGAGGAATGCAATCGAACGCAAGATAAGATAAAAATTATCAAGCGAAACTCAAATTGCTAAGTTTTACTTCTTTAATTCTAGTATTTAATTAACATTTCGTAATAATTAACTTTGTAACTTATTAGACCACTGTTGGCAGTTTGTAGAAATAAATGAAATGTTTATGTAAACCGTTGCTTCATTTACAAACATCCGTGTGATAAGATGTATTCTACGTTGCGGATGTATTTTTGGTACAGCCCCTCATGTCTTTTTTTAACTATCTTACAACAATGGAGTTTTTGCTGGCCATTTCACAGAAAAAAAATACCTGTTCTACTTTTTAAGGATGTAACAAACTTTAATAGGTTAAAATGTTCTACTTGACTACGCTGTGTAACCAATTTCAGCTCTCTAGAACGTAGGAAAGTATGTTAAAATGCCATAAAAGAAGTTGGAACAGACAGACACACACACATCATTCATGACGAGTGAAATAATAACTTTTAATAACAAAATTTATTAATATATATATGTAGAAAAGCATGATTAAGACAACAGATTTTATTTATCTAAAATTGAATAGCTTCATGTATAGGATGCTAACATATTTCGTTCTTGAGATATTGCACATTTTTTATCTAAAATGGCAAAAATCAAAAGATTTAATCCCACGAAAGATCCATTCACTTGTGAAACATATGGAACAAAATTGACTAGAAACGGGAGATTCAGCAATGTTTCTCTATTGCACTTATGAAGGTTAACAGAAAAATGAATTTTAAGGAGGAGGCGGCCAAATTGCTTTCTGCTTGGGGTGGCAAAAAACCTAGAGCCGGGCCTGTCAGGGAGTGTTCTCTCGTGAGGTGTTGGAACATAATATTCCACTTAAATGGTTGGAATCACTTGATGCACTGATGCTTTAAGGGAGATACGTCTCCATTGGCTTTTTTTGGAGCAAAAGAGGACTGCACCCAAGCGGATGATGACTGACATTGATTTCGTTCTCGAGACTTTATTTCGGCCGTTCGGCATCTTCCATTTATGGGTGATATCTCTTCATTAATTTTATTCTTTTGCAGTATTTAAGGTTTAATTGAGTTGGCATTGAATGAGACCCCTTTACCTATATATTTTAGGTCTCCTGAACCTGAGGTTTACTTTTAGTTGAAACTTACTTTTGGTTAAATGATGTTTTTTTTTATTCTAAATTCTAGTTTGGCAAATAATTGTATAATTTTAACATTGTTAACTAAACTTAATATTCTAACATTTTTACTATCACTATATGACCGGCCATTCAATTTATTTATGATGTTTAATTTGATTTGCTTAGTTAATGAGATGCAAATTTTAATGGTTCTTTTAAAGTGAAGTAAAATTTTAATAAACGTTAGATTTTTGAAAACTTAAACTCTTTTAATGTGTTCTTATTTTATGTAGTTACATATTTGTACATTTAGGGTAACTGGTCAACTGGCACATTTTTGGATATATTTCAGATGATTTTCCGATTCAAGAAACTTTTATAATGTTTTTAGGAACTTAGAATGTTTTAGTATATCATAAAATGCTCTTTTCAAAAAATCTTCCGGACACTACCTAAATTCTAAAATGTGTGACTAGAGAGCAACTAGAATGCCTACAGCTTCGGTTGATCTGGAGTGTCAAGTTTTCTGCAATATTCTGCACAACTTGAACTACTGGTTTAAATTAATCTTTTACAGTGGATACAGCTGTAAGTCTGCATGACCTAATGTATCACTTAATTTAACAATTTCAAGTCGAAAGCTGCCACTGAGTTTAAATTCTTTTTGTATTGTAATAAATTAGGTATGGGTATTTGAGTGCAAAATATGTTCATACAGAGATTGCATAGTATTAAAAAAACTGCAAGGAAAGTCGTCATTGTCTTTATATACTAAAACTAGGAATTTTACTTTGCCATGTAAAGGACGTAAGTAGCATGAGACTTGTGTATTATTACCTGAACTCTGTTATTAACACTTGATATAGGATACAGAACCTGATATTAACACCCGCTCATAGAAGAATTTCTACCCAGTTATCGCTCGCTTGTCAAGATCATATAATACCTAACAAAACTGAATACCATAAGGAATAATGAAAGTGGAAATATATGAAAAATATATAGTGCTATTATGTATTTCACTTTGGCCCTGCTTGCCCACATGACAATGCATATCTGCTGAGTAACACATGTAAAAATCTGATGTGGGCAACACATGACTTTCCTTATATAATGCAATGAATTTACTACTTTTACAACTAAAAAAAACGTTATTCTTATAGTAGATATATTATATTCTTTCCATGATAATGAATTTTCTTCAATTAGACGTCATTTTCATTGATTTAGCGTCATTTTTATCAATTTGGCGAGATTTTTGTTAATTTGGCAACAATTAAAAATGTCGCCAAGTAGGCGACATTCCGTCAAATTCGTCGCCAAAATCTCGCAAAGTGTTATGAACGGAGAAATAACTTATTCTTACAGAAGATAAATAACTATTGGCGTTCAAATACAAAAGTATTACACAAAGTATCTTTTTTCATGAATGGAACGAGCTAGATCCACGAGAATGATGTCACCCAATTTATCGCATGGTATTACATATGAAAAGTGAACATGTTTCTCAATGGGAAATATATTTTTTTTTCATTTTATATGACTTTTTCATAATTTTTTTGAAAAATGTGCAATATCTCGAGAATGGTTCATGTTAGCGTTCTAAAATTTATGCCAATCGTTTTCTAATGAAAAATTACATAAGAAATGTCTGTTTGCGTAACTTTATGAGCGGTTTTGATTTTTTGACGATTTTTTCAACATTTCATTCGAAAATTTAGGGGGGTTCTGAACATTCGATTGCGTATAAAAACAATAGGCTTCCAGTGTTTACGGATTGTGATTTTTGTACCAAATTTTGTTCAAATCGGTCCATTCGTTCGTCAGTTATCGTCTCCACAGACTCACTGACACACACACACACACACACACATACTTTCACACACACACACACACATACTTTGACACACACACACACACACACATACACACACACAGACATCACTCCAAAAATGTTTGATTCGTGATCAGGGACGCTTGAAACGTGCTCTCCCGTCGAAAACTCGAATTCGAATTTTCGACCCCGTCACAATACTTTCCTTATACATTATGTATATAAGGAAAGTAAAAATTATTCATTAATTAATAAGTCATCATACTGTGGCTAAAAATAAGAATGCTGTTTTTTTTTTCAAATTTCCACCAAAAATTGTGGGGGAAGAAAGGAGTGGTCTCCCAATGACCCCTCGTATTTCCGCCTATAATAAAAGGTTATTGCTAATTTTTTATTTCATCTAAACAGTCTACAAGCTACATGATTGATACAAATACAATATAAATACTATTTTATAGTAAAAAAAAAAAAATTATAATTTTTTTAATTACAATATTTCTAATTGCTAATTTATTACAATTGCCAATGAACAATATCACTGATATTACTACAAATTTGATTAAATAATTTCTATTACCAGATTTAGCAAATGGAAACTAATCAAACATTTGCTTTGTTCCTTATATAAAATCCATGGGAATGGTTTGTCATATAAAATCCAAAAGAAAACATTTTTTCTGTTTGATTAAAGCTACATCAGGCTTGTGAAACTTGATATTGTCTGTATAACAAGAATTATTTTCAAACTCAATGTCTGTTGTTATACTGCTAACCTCTGCCTCTATTTATTGAACAAAAAAGTCTTCTGAAGTTTTTTTTATGATTTAACATCTCTTTATGGTGAAAAGCGGTAAACTTTCTAGTCTCGCAAAATGTAAACAAAATCACATTGTATAACATTGCTAACTACGATAAAGAAAAAATAAATTACTTCGATAATTTATATGTAATGATTGGATATGGTGTTCTTTTTTAGCATCATATAAAAATACGCATTGGGCGGGACCAAATATGTCTTTTCCTAATTTCAATTAGAGGTTAGAATGGAAAATCTGCCTTATGGACCACATATATCGCACAAAATTTATCAGAGTAGTTAAAATTTTTTCTGACTCTGACTAAATATGTCTATAAATTAGATAAATAATAAATAGATTATGTTATAAGTGCATAAAACTTTTTCATGCTATCCAAAACCTAAAATTAAAAGTCACTATTTTTCAATTTATCATTTCAATTATACTTTTATGAAATTATCCTAAAATTTGGCCCTCATAGGCCAAATTTCTGAATTATGAAGGGTGCGACAAAATATTTAATGATCTGTATGAATATATATATTTTTTTAATTGAGTCTTATTTAACTTTTCTCTACCAAATGTTTGTTACAACCATAGTTTTAAGAAATTTGTGCAACATATGTGGCCCATAAGGCAAGTTTTCTGCACTAGCCATAATTGAAAAGTTATTTTCGGCTTGGCTAAATATGCATATCTCATATTTCATTGCATCAGTCAGAACTTTAATGGATAAAATATGCATTGCAGTGAAAATTTAAGAACAATGGTTGTAACTAACTTGACAAAGTGTACATGCTTTTAATAAACTGGGCCAAACAATGTGTGTTATTTTAAATGTTTGACTGAACAACTTAATTTCCCAATTTTACAAGGTGTGGTGAATTTTACTCCTCATTCATTGCACATATGGCTACATTGAAAATAGATTGCCTACATTTGGAATACAGAATGCAGAATTTATCAGCTACATTAATTAGATTCTAGAATACTCTTAACTGATACAACTCGCTAAATCTAAAATAAATTATATCAAAAGTGTAAAATTTCAGCAAATGTAAAAACTTACTCAAGTGGAACCATAAACTGTACATGATTTGAAGGAACATCAGATTCAGGTTTCACGAGTTTCATCCAGAAGTTTGGCAAAAATATACGGAGTTGTGGATTGCCTTTAATATATTTTGGATATCTATATCAATGAAAATTGTGTTATCTTCAGGAAATTATACAAAAATGTAAAAAAATGAAAAAATTCATATTAGGAAAATTTACTTTTCAGGAGCATTTAAAACTCTTGTAATAAAATACACAACAATTTGTTTTTATTTATATTTTGTTAATATAAAATATTCATCTTGTATGGGAGAATTATCAGAATCTTTTTCCATAATTTTTTTTTTTATTGATAGAATTATCAAATTGCAAAGATTGTTCTAATTTGCAATGTAAATATTCGAGGGGTAATAGGGAATCAACTCAAATTTGATAGAACATTGCATTGTCATCAGGAATATGTAAGTATGTATATATAAAGTTTCAAGGGGGTGGCACCTACAGGAAATCAAATCCTCCTGTCCTTATCACCAACCTCTTGGAAGGAGTTATGGACCCACATGTTCAATGTGCCCGTACTCTGTGTGAACACTGAGACAGTTTGGGGGAGAGCCGGGAGGGCTCTGAGTTTGGTGGAAGTGCCAATATATATACTTTTTTGGGCGTTACTGGCCTACACATCTTTGAGAAAAGACGTAGGAGCACCTAGCTCCTATATAGGGTACCTTGGGTTCATAACCGACCATATGCGAGAGAATCGTCAATCTCTGTATGAAAAGAATATAAGCATCCTGATTTTCACCCCATCTTATATGAGAACTAATGCCTCGGACAGGAGCATGGCATACGATCAGCAATCCATCCTTCTATTGCAAGAATGGAAACTTTAAGCTTTAACTCCAGTAAGACCCTGAGATTAGTGCAATTCTACAAAGGCCTACAAAGTGACTTAAAGTCCATGAATTTTGAGGATACACCAAAGTAAATTAACCCAGTAACACTTGCGATTGGTTCGAATTTTGCAGTGGCAAGGCGTGAAATAAACGTCATAGATTGTGACAATCAGCCAAGTAAATTTGTTTGTACTAAACTTCTTGAAAAAGTCCTTTGGACTGCTAATAATCTTAAAAAAAAAAAAAAAAAATCAAAACAACCACTTATAGTGCTGTTATAGAAGATTATGAGATAATTCTCTTCAAATGTAAACGTGTAACCTCAATAACGTCAATTTATAATGCATTCAAAGAACACATATAAATCAATAACCTACATTTATTAAGCATGACAACATCAAGGACTAATTTAATAAGATCAAATATTGAATGATGTGATAATAAATTAAAATTAGAATTACTAACCTGCAACATAATTATATTGATCAGTTAATAAAATTTTGATCAGTTTATATTTAGAACATTAAAAAATCTTACTGCACAGACTGTAAGAAGAATATAAGAGAGAGTATATTTCTTTATACGAACACCATGGTTAATTTTTAAATTTAATGAAATGAGATATATATTGTAAAGTCCTATTATGCAATAAATCTGTCAAATTTGAGACATATCTCTATTTATGGATGAAAATCAGTTATCGTAAAATGATCGCTCATATACACACACATATATATATATATATAAACTTTTTCGTACTTCCTTACTATAGAGGCCCCTGAGGAAGTGACATAATAAGGTAGTACCAACTTTTTTTGGTCGACATCTGCAGTCTTTCTTGATTGCCTTATTTTATTGAGTTTAATTAAATATATTGATTTTTATTATAGAATATAAATGCTGGTAAGTAAAGTGATTAAAGTTAACCACTATACCTAATTATTTTTAAAAAATTAAATGAAATGAACAATTATGAATAATATTATTTGATGTTATTGTAGTCTTTCTTAGTCTGTATCCTACTTCTTTTTATTGCGTCTGGAGTACACAACGGGCAGTAGGCCACAACACAAAGATTTTCTAAATCCTATTTAAAAGAACCTATATTACGAACTTTCTCTAAAGTGCGAGTATAAAAATAATCGCATTATAACAAATTTATTTACTATGGCAGTTTTGTGTTATAGTTTGTTTTTTCAATTAAATATTTTCTTTCTGGCACTTTTTAAAACATTTATAAAAACATCTCGTGTTTTTAATTTTAATGAACACGGTAAACAAGAATTTCCATGAAATTACAGATAGAAATATGCATTTAAAAATAGAACCATCTTTAAATCTCATTATAAGACTCCAACTCTATTAAGAACTTTCCTTAAATATCCTTAAAAAAAAAAAAAAAAACTCTATTACCTGCTTTTTAAAATATAATTTTAAAGAATCTCTTTATTACAATTAATAAAATTTATGTTTACGAAATGAATGCTTTTCGATGAAAATTCACCAAACTTGTATGTGTATGTACAACCCTAGTAGTTTTGGAGTCGATGACGAAAACACAGATGTAAATAAAATGATATACATTTTTGCATTAGAGTTTACTTCTTTTTTAACTAATCCATCAAAGTTGCATATCATATAGTAGCATTAACATACTAAAATATGAATTGCGCTTAAGAATGAAATTACTGTAAAATACTACATACAAGTATTCATTGATGTGAGAAAAACTAACAAACTTACACTCTAAAAGACATTGCAATTAGTGTATTAAAGAACTATATTATTGTAGACAAAATTAAACTTGTTAATAAAGAGCTTGATCAAAACATTTCAGGATTCACATCCACAGAAAAGGTTGAATATTGATTCGTTCACAAACTATTCCTGTTTAATTGCAGATGCAGTTAATATATGATGATGATAAAAGAGATGATGTATGTAGGAGAACCATGGGGTGTAAGAAATTAGAGAATGCCAAAACATAATTTTTTGTTTTAATAAAGGAATAAAATCTGGCAATTTCCATATAATTTCTTTCTTGTAGCACAGAAATTGTAAACAAAAGACAAAGGTTTAGCGATGTCTTTTAAATTGGAACAGGAAATCGCTAATTTCATTTGACAGTTCTTGAAAAAGAATATAGGTTTTATAATATAATTTTTATACGATTTATTTCATATTTATTTCAAATAATTTTCTATACTACTTTATTTTTCATAGCCTTTATTTATATTTTAATGAGAAACCGTATGTGAAATAGAGTGTACGAATATAAATTTAAATTTTGTTTCTATTAAAGTAAACATGAATATAAACGTAATTTATTCTACTTAAGACAAACATACGCTACTGTGTCCAATTCATTTGTATACTCTTAATTTTGCTATCATTTTATTGGGGACATGCTTTTGGCAAATTATTATTGTGAAATATGAGCAGCAGACCAGTTTTGCAACTTTTTATTAAAATAATCAAAAATAGGTGAGGGATGATTATTAACGCATTTTATTTTTTTAAACGAGATACTCTAACCACAGTTGATTGACACTCATTTTCAGTTAAAGTACGCTGAAAATAGCCACTTTATGTCA
The DNA here is from genome assembly GCA_951213105.1 of Amaurobius ferox. Taxonomy (NCBI): domain Eukaryota; kingdom Metazoa; phylum Arthropoda; class Arachnida; order Araneae; family Amaurobiidae; genus Amaurobius; species Amaurobius ferox. The sequence continues at coordinate 102,983,765 of OX578144.1, forward strand.
ACCTGTTTTCACCCAAGTATTCCCTAACTGTCTATTTCTTTCAATTGTACTAACTGATTGTCAATTTTTTGCATTGTACCTCTTATTTTCCTATTTCTTTCAATTGTACCCCCTGATATGATAAGCCTGCCTATATATTTCAATCGTACCCACTAACAATGTTTTTCAATCCGTCTCGTAAGTTTTCAAATTTAACATATATTATAATCGTTATAATATAAATCGTTATAATATATAAAGTTTTGATAATTGTAATAAATTGTCAAATTTAAACCAACTTATGTATTTTTATGCTAATTTAAACAAAGTTTTATATACGAATCATATCATACTTTGACACAATACATTTTGGATAATTTAAAAAAGTTCATTTTTTTTTTATTTTAATGAAATTTGATGTACTAATGCAAAGAATATCCTAAGTCCTTAGCAATGTATTATCAAAATTATTAGTTGAATTGTTTAACATAAAGATAAATTGCTAATTGATTCGTCTTATACAACTTAACCAAAGTAATTTGACAGTGAGTTTAAAATGACATGGTACTACAATTTTTACACAAAATAGAGATAGGAACCCATAGTCTTGCATTCTCAAAACCACTCTACATGTATAGCTTTGATTTCATATGATTTTTCTTCATATTTCTGCTTGTAAGATACATTTCTATTCATCACTACCTGATCAGACGCTTTCCTCTTTGTTTTAATAAGTTGTATAAAGTTGACTGAGAAATCCCCAATTTTGAAGCAACCTCTCTTTGACTGCGTTTAGGCAAGTCACTGTATTTTAGCAGCATTTTTTACTTTTCTAACACTCAAATACGACACAGAACCAGTTTGGAATTAGTTTTCTGCTGTTCTAAAACAGCCCTCTTCACATTCTTCACAATTATCTTCCTTCCATCCCTAAATTAACCGGAAATTTAGCTGAATAGTCACAGAGGAATTAACAAAAAACAATATGCTTTTGACCATGATTCGTTTTGCTTAGTTACTATATTACTAGACATGGTCACTGAAATTGTTTTACAAGCAGTCTGATTTTATTAACCAATGATTTGACAATAATGATATTGCATTGATTTGAATCCATTCCTGGGAATTTAATTAGCGGCATTAATTATTAATTAGCGGGAATTTAATTATTATTGAGCGGCTAATTTTATTAATGGAGGAGAAGACTGTATGTCACTATCTTGTTATCATTTAGCTCATAATTTCAGCTTTCTTTTTGTGGAGAAAGTAAAAAAAAATATTGTATTATATTTTGATACAAAACATTATCTTTACTGTATGGTGTTTCTTGTTATATAAATTTTGTTACAATGTTTTAAAATTCATATTTTTAACATGTAAATGAACCATTTAATTACAGATATATCATATTCTTTTTTATATATGAGGTATTTGAAACAGACTGATCAGGCTTGTAATTTTTAAACTGTTAGTATTAGACACATACTTCAATTTGGAAAATTATTTTGCATTGTAAGAAACATTTGTCTAAAATATTATTGGAACTGGAGGTAGTATAAAAATCTTAAATTTAACTTTTATATACAGCCTGAGCAAAATGTCCAATTACTCAAAAAATGTTTATAAACTTTTATGTAATAATTAGCTTATTTGGCATCTAACTTATAGAATAAAAGTATGAGGAATAAAACAAAATTCCTAACACACCAAAATCCACACTCCATACCAAGAATTTTCAAAAGAATCTAAAAACCATCCACAAAATAAAGCTTTAGTGTATTTTCTGTACTTATTTTTACTGCAAACCATTATTAAATTGTTATATGGTCCTCCAAATTTGTTGTTTCATAAATATCAGGACAATTTTTTTCACTTCCACTTAGAACCATCATTTTTTCTTTTAATCGACTCCAGATTTTATACAAATATTTTGAGTGATTGAACTTTATTCACTAAGAAGGCTATAAACAAATGATGATAGTAATTCTGTTACTTTTTATATATATTGATGTGAAGTATCACTCTTTTTGCATTTCGAATGAGGAAAGGTTGATGTGTGTTGCATATGATAATGGTACAAGGTACTTAGAGAAATACTTTGATATTATTTTTTTAAATGTTTTGATTTTTCTTTTTACTTTATCATGACAGCAACCCAACTGAATGATGATGAACTTGTATACCCTCTGTGGAAAATTCTGAAAACAGCACATAACTCTTAGCCAATTTATAAAATGGGAAATTTTTCTATAACTCACCAAAAGTCATCAAATTAGTGATATATTATCAGATTCATTGCCATGGTCACCAAAGGATCTGCACCTTCAAACTGTAACAAGGGTCACTTCTGTTTCTATTTCTTTCATTATTTACTCAGGAAACAGATTGGATATAAAGAATTTGGCTAAATCCGCCATTTTTTTTTGTCGCCAAGAATGGTGTCAATGCTTACGGTGTTTGAAAAGTCCTAACAGACGCCATCTTGGACATTGTGCGTAACAAATATAAACATATATAATTAAAAATACATAAAAATGCCAGTTTAACAATACTTAGAAAAAGTACGAAATTTTATAAAAATGTTTGTACTTTTAACAAAACATATATAATTAAAAATTTTATAAAACCCACTGCCCCTCCACTGCGTGGCCTCTGTTATATTTTTGCTTACCAAATTTCGATTCATCCACCTTCACAACTTTCCCAACACCGCCAATTTTCTCCGAACTCTCTTCAACTAAATTCCTAATCGTCTCATTAACAAACTGTCTCCAATCTGCTAAGGTCGAAGAAGTAAAAAAATACTCTCTACTCAGATCCGAAGTTTTATTGCCCATCACAAGTTCATATGTTAATGAAAAAATCTCGTCTATCCTCAGCTTGCTATATAAAGCAAAACCACGACTTCTGCCTAATCATTTTTGTGCTACCACACACCTTAGAATGAGTTACATTCCTACATATCCAATTAAACACATCCGAAAAAGAAGTCTTAGAAGTGAAAGTCATCTTACCATTACATTTCAAACACACCATCTCACACTGAATCAAACCTGATTCCTGAAAAAAATCCATGAATAGCTGCTTATCTTGAAATAAATGCAGACAAAACATCCTATTCGAAATTTCCTCTCATCCCAAAATGGACCTTCTGCCTGAGAAATTAAATTTCAATTTACATGCTAAAATTCCCTGAAATTTCACTACAACACTGCGAACAGAAACCATAGAAGAAGCCATCACTAACAACAGAAATCAATATAAAAAATCAAATACAAGAAATAATATAACCTGGTTTATATACAGCATGTGTAAATCTGATTTTGATCCAACGCCACATGGAAAGCAAATTCTGATGCAAAGCACAGTATAAACCACACGGAGTGTAATAAAAAATTGAATGAATGGCACTAAGCCAACAGATAGCTAAAAGGAACATTTGATATTAAATAAAACTCGCAACTAATGTTCAAAACTCTATGCTGCAAAAGTGCTAGGTAACCCTCAGATCTGCATCAACCCCCTAAACTGCTTAAACTCTAAATGTGCAACAAACTGCCACACTAGGAGCTAGGACAAATAATAAAAAAGTAGTAAATAAAAACCTCGAACCTCCAATTAGGGTAACTGAATTAATGTCACAGTATGACGATAAGAACCACATATTGAAATTGGAGATTAAAGGCGCTTCGCGCCTGGTGCTCTGTTCTGTACGACACTCGACTTTCATAGCTAAAAGGGGGGGGGGCAGAAAAATGCGTCCCGGAACATTTCGCACCACATTTGTCAACTTATCGCTCCTGAAAAAAGCTGAGAAAACCAAATTCTTTATATCCAATCTGTACCTTTACTCAGTACCCCACACCTTAAGATGTTTCATAGCAAAAGTTAGGTTCTGCATTTTTCAGTTTTGAAAGTGTTTTAATATAATGCTTCTTACAATTCAAAAAAATTTTCCAAAATATCTGTCTATCATTAACAATTCAAAGTTATTAAGCCTGCTCAGTTGTTTTGAAACACTTTGTACTGATAGTAGTGTTTTGTTATAAATTGATTTGATTGTAATAAATAATGATCATAATTTGATTTGCTTTAGATATGGAAAACTGTACTGAGTCTGCGCCTTCTCTGCTGAATACTCCTTTGGCAGATGTCTTCTTTTGTTATGTATTCCCTCAACTGGATGCTAAGGATCTTTTTATCTTGAGAGCTGTCAGCAAAGATTTGAAATATTTAATTTCCGAATATTTCAAAATCAACAGAACTGTTAACCTTGCATCTTTATCGAAGTCTATGACTCTACAGGCTTTTGAAATATTAACCAAGGATTCAAAGAATTTAAGAATTCTGGAACTGGGTAGTTGCAAATGGTTAGACAGTAGTATTCTTAATCCAGTTTTAGAATCAAATAAAATCCTCTATCAATTGAATATTTCCCACTGCTCTTCAATTTCTAACAGTAGCTTGCAAGTCTTAGCATTGAATGCACCTAATCTAAGAATGTTAAATTTGAGTAACTGTCATTGGGCAAGTACTGCTGCAATAACTTCAATTTCATTAAATTGCCATAATCTGGAAAGCATTGATTTAACAAGTTGCTGGGAAGTGACAGATGATGCTGTATGTAGTTTAGCCATGAATTGCCCTAGGTAAATATGAATTTTTTTAGGGTGTGATTCCATAGCCAATTATCACCAAAATGAATCACTTTGGTAAAGCCACAAATAATCTTTAATTAATGGCTGCATATTTGACATTCATAATTGTTTTAGTGTTTTTAAATAACATTAAATGTTTAATATGGAAATTTATAAATATATTTTTTTTTATATTTTAAATTTGTAAAATAATTTAGTATGTTTAAACATTTTAAATTAATTTTGAAATTAAATACTTCATCATTCAAATGTTTAAATACTTTGTTATATTTAAATTTAAAAATTTAATGTAAAAATACATTTAAAATTTTAAATATTTTTCATTAAAAAATTGAAATCATGATGTTTACAACCTCCATTTTTTATGTATAGGTAGTTATTACAATTTCAAAATCAATAAACACATTTTTGGAGGTGCATGACTTTTATTGTTTGTAATTCAAATCAAAAAGTGTTTTATCAAACAAAACATACATTCAACATCTTGTTTCTAAGCATTTTTGGATTAGTTCTTTAAATTTGTATTAAGGCATTTTGTAAGTGTGACCTGTTTGTTCTCTTATAACTTACATCCTTAAAACACTTAAAATTTGAATCTATATCTGAAAAGCTCAATGTGTGTGTATGTTTATGCAGTAATTTATAAAAATATACACTGAACTCTTAAGACTTTTTGTCAAGCTTGAAGTTCAATCACCACTCAGAGGGTCGAAAACCCAGGCCGTCTGACTCATCCGAAGATATAGAGCAGCAAAAATGGGCGGCCGGGAAACACCACTCAGAGGGTATCTAACTTAACCCCCTCTCCCCTGAAATTTTGACCAGCTTTACCTTTGTTTGTCAATTATTTTTGTTTATATGTTTTTTTATAGCTATTGTATCAAATTAAAAAATTATTAAATTTTATATTTTTGTTTTATTGTGACTCATTCTCGCCTAAATAACTAAATCTAAAAATTTTTAAATCTTGCATCAACTGAAATAAATAAAAAAAATTAACCACGCCCCCTCTCCAATTTTTTTTTTTTAGCTACAGCCTGGCATCCCAGTTTTTTACAAATTTTAAACCCCTTAACTCCGAAAAAGTTGTTTAAATTCTTTAAAAAAATTCTTTATCAGCATTGAAATAATTCACAAATTGTCATGTATTTGTTTCTGAAGAATTTTGTATTGTTGGTAATAAAAATTGTTACAAAATTTTTTGTGCAAAACAAATTTAGTAATGATCACATACTTGTGAATTTTAGTAATGAACATTCCATTAAAATACCATCTTAATTAATCTAAAAATTTTTATTAATGCTGATTGTAATAAATATTAAACTTTGAAGATATTTTTAAAGCAATTTTGTGTCATTAGCAATGAAAGTTTTTGGTCTAAATGTATCTGACAGTGATTCCATGTTTACAGCAGTTTCTATTTGTGAATACCCTTGTAAAAACCATTTGACCAAAATATTCTTTAGCAATGTATTCAAATAATTAACAACAATTTGTATGATTTTTCAAAATTGTATCATTAGCCCCGTTCACATGCAAGCGGGTATTTTCCGGTCATGAAACATTGGGGTGAGAAAGGGGGTATTTTCCGGGATCCATTCTAGATCCGTTCACATGTGCAACCCCCATTATTCCCGCTTAAAGGGCTAGGACCAATTCTTCTTAAATGCTTTTGACATTCATTTTTGGTAAACAATATATCTCCTTTTTTTTTAATTGCTTTTTTAAAAAGCGTATTATTTTTAATTCATTATCCCATGTTATTATTTTATCTATTTAATATGACAAATGTGCGGAAATGAGAAACAAAATAATCTTATATATATAAATTAAATCTAAACAATGTATATAAATTAAACTTGGATCTTTATAAACTAAACATCAAATTAAAAACAATATGCCAAAATTAAATTTAATATATTTTTAAAACTGTAAATATATGCTTATTGTAATATATATATATATATATATAAAAGTTTTATTCCATGAAACTGTTTAAGAATTCATTCTTAAAAGTCAAAAAAGAAAGTTTTTCTCATTTAATCTTCGTTTTTAAGCTAAATTATGACGTATAAACTTGAATTAGTGGAAAAAGTGTAACACCATTTTAAGAAACTTTATTCAAGACAAATCGATATAAGAAGTTGGCATAGAGAAAAAAAATATGCATATTTATACCGAATACATTTTAAGTATTACAAAATCGGTGTAACTCATTTTTTATTAAAAACACATAAGACCTTACTGCATGGACCAGATACAAAAAATCTCATATACCACTAATACCGCAATTAAAAATAATGTTTTTAATATAGCAGTATAAAAAATACTTATGATGGACATGTTTCATTGATATGTAAAATAGGTGGTCCTGTAAGTAATCCAAAAATAAAATTAATAAAATAAAATCGGCTTCATATGTAGTTAGTATCTAAAATATATAAAAATAATTTATATTTCTGATACTAGCAATCATCGAGTATTCTTTCTTTTTTTTTTTTAAGGGGGGGGGGGAAGAATTTTGTAAGCTAATTTACACAGTTCAGTTTATTGCAAAATGTATGTATGTAAAGTTATTTTGAATGCCTGAAACATTTTACTTTGTTATTGATATACATAATTATAAAACGCAATTCTCTACTAATCATAATATTGACATCATAATCACATCATCTCAAGTTATGGAACATTTCGCATTGCTATGTAAAAGCTTAGAATACAGAACTGAAATAATCAAATTTGAAATATAATGTATAAATAATTTATTTACAATAATTAACAACATATATTCATTTAAATATAAACACATTATACTCCTTTTTAACAATATAAAGTACATGAGTATTAAGATAGATTTATCTAATATACATTCTCCTTATATAAAACTAAGAAAATCTTTTTATCATTTGTTAAAAACTACTTAGATAAATGCAGAAAATTTGCCCAAGAAACAGCACATTATATTTTAAAGTTGCTGCTTCAAAGGAAAATCAGCTGGCTTAAGACTTTTAACTAACACTTAATTGTATACGTTTTGTAATTAAGAAACAAACATTTCTATAAAAATTATCCTGAAATTGAAGAACAAATATTTCTAATTCATGAGATAACAGTTAGCTCAAATAAACAAAATGTACATACCTGCATCAGTCTTTTTTAATAGGATTCTCCGTTCATTAAATTCTGATGTATAATAAGGATCAATCCGTTTAATTCGTAAATAAGTCCGTGTCATGAATGCAAAATAATCTATATAACAAGCTATAAGTTCATCATTTTTGTACAATCTTCAGATAGAATTTGTAACCAAGGTTCACGAGGTATCTCAGTATCCGCCATGTTTTACAAGAAATCACAGTTGCGCGAATGGAATTGTGGGTAAAAATCCCCAATCTACCCCCTTCGTTCCCTCAAATAAGAAGGAAGGAAATCATACCTCCTTTCAACCCTCTTTTGAACCTGTATTTTCCCCGCTTGGACATGAGAACGGTGATACAGTCGAAATACGGCTATGATACCGGCTTTAAATTGTTCATGTGAACGGGGCTATTACCAAGTAATTTCTGTTACATACATATTTAACAGCGATTGCATGCTTAAAATCAAAAAAAGTTATTTTCAATGTGATGAGTTTCAATGTAATATATTTTGAAAATATTAATTAGTAACATTTTGAAAGTGTAAAATGTTCAATATTTTCCATGAATTTCTCTTGCTACTGTGCAATCATGAACAGTAATTATACTGATGTTGCATGTTTCTATTTTTTGCTTTTCAGGATAGTATCTATATGTAAAATAAATAATTTAATATGAGAAATTTAAAAATGAATTTAGATGTACAGTACAGGATCTATTATTAGATCGTTCATGGATAGGGTTTTTTTTGTAATTCGGAACGCCTTTTTTAAAACTTACTGGAATGTTCTAAAATGTCGTTATAGAAAATTATAATTCATTTTAAAAACATAAATGTATTATAAAGCTTTTCTACAATCTATATGAAAAAATATACTTGGATAAGTACAATGCAAATATTACATGTAATTATAGAATAAAATTTATTGATTTAGTGATTAAGAAAATAATGTTTAACCTTTTCGCGACAGCGGCATTCCGGAACTACTGCGGCCCAAAAGACGGAGCGCTTCGCTTCCGAACTGTACCCAAAGGACGGCAAATTTTTTGCTCTAAGCCTAACTCTAAAAAAAAATTCACTAAAAATCACCTATTCAACACAGAAATCTACTTTTTTCAGGAATAAAAGAAATACTTATTTTCTATTTGATGTATATTTTTCATACAAATCTGAATACAAAATACTCGTTAGTTGCTCCCATTCTTTCATCCGAAATAAACGAATAATTTCACTGCCTCTAAAACCCCCCCTAAAAAAATAATACTCTATTCCTATGATTCACCAACGAAATCATAACGCTGAAATAAAAACAAAACCCGAAACTCAATTATAAAATTGTTGATGCTGCGAGAATTGCTCTGTCTGTTTATATTACTAAATCATGTTTCACCACTCCAAATGGAGAAATAATGCATTGTAAACTCCTTATGCCAAGGTCATGTATCTGCAAAATACGTTGAAGTTAGTTCCACGGACATTTAACGCCATCTAGTAGACAAATTAAAACGTTCCACATGAAGGCACTCATATGTGCCACTCGCCGTTTACGGTAAAGTTTCCTCCGTCACGAGTGCGTGCCGTCTGTCCTTGAATGCAAGTTCGCAGCCGACACGTGGGCATGCCAGTCGTCCCGAAAGGGTTAAAAGAAGAAACACAAGAAAAATGTTGATTATTGTGGTTAGTTATTAGAAGCCAATTTTAACATTTCAATTAAGATGGGCTGTTTAAACTATCTATATTTTAAAAGTGGCTCTTAAATTATGTGCACAGACATTATTTGTTGCTTTATATAAAAACTCTGTTGTTCTATTCCATGTATCAATTCAGCTGTCAACTCCTTCATTCTTTCTGGGGAAATTTTATTTTATTCATCAATAGTTTGCTCTTCATCATTATCACTCTCATCTAAGTTTTCATCTTCATTTGCTACCATTTTTCAAATATCTCTGTCTGTCATGCGTAGTCTGATAGGCAAATCTATGTCAGTGTTTAGGCAATTGTTAACTGCCTCTGCATCCTATAAAGTTTCAGTACTGGACAAGCCTTTTGCATACTGCAGTCATTCCTCCACAATTTGTTTTTCTATTGTTAAATGCAAAATCTATCAAAATCAGATTCATCATCATCAAAAATTATTCTTGATGGCCACTAGTCATGCCATCCATGGACCAGTGTGTTTTTCTCCACTTTTTTTTTTTTTTATACTGACTCTTAAAGATTTTTAAATAAGCAGTGAATTCTCTAATCTTGAGGTTACACAATTGAAGTACAATTTGGGTGCAAAAATGTGGAAATCACATTATCTTTGCTCCAAAGTTCAGAATGTAGGTGTGCAAAACAATTATTCAACACTCACAAATTCATGGTTTCAACAGAAAATCCTGCAGATATACAGTGAGCTCTGGCTTCCTTAACAAAATGGTTTTCAAACCAGTTTTGCAAAATGTCTCTTGTAATCAAAGCTTTTTTATTTGCTTTATATATTACCGGAAACACTTTTATGCCTTTGAAAGCTTGAAAGTTCTTGCTCTTTCCTATCACAAGCATTTTTGTTGTGTGTGTGCCTTCTGCGTTTGAACACCCAAGCACAGTCAATCTCTTCTTTGAAGCCACTTGCAGTAGACTCTTCTAGGAGAGCAACAGTTTTACATGGAAGATATCTCCAGTGTAATGACATTTCATCTGTATTATACACTTGCTCAGGAAACAGATTCTCCTCATTAACTATATAATAAAATGTATCCACATATAACACAGCTTCAAAATCAGCAGAGACCTTTTCATCAGAAATTTTGAGAATTTTAAATTCATTTCTCTTTCTAAACTTTCCTTACCAACCTGAGTAATAGTCACAAGGTGTAGTAATACACAATTGACCTTAAAACTCTGTAGTCTGAGACATAATAAAGTTGTGTATTAGAGGGAATGTTCCACTTCATCACAGTTTAACCCATTCCATCAACACTTTATTCACAGTAATATATTTTGTTTGATGTAGTGTTTTCCTCTTCAATATAAGTTGTAGTGCATCAGCATCAGTATGAAATTCCAGAATTTTGTCTTTCTGCTTTCTTAAATTATAAATTGTAGAAAGCCCAACACCATATTCATCTCCAGAAGCATCTTTATCCATACATTTCAAAATGGTCACTTTATCTGTTATAGATAACGAAACATGTTTTCATTTGAACACATTGCTTCAGATGATGATCATTTGGATATGATGCAGACCAAAAATTTCAACTAAAAATTCTTTTAAAATCTGTCATAACTGAACTTAGAAGTAAAAACCAGCAGCTCTCAAACAGATCCAAGGTAAAAAAACAGCCTGAGTACTGATTTTTCATGCTCCCAGACAATACTTCAAACAATTTCGGATCCAAGGAAACTAGGCCTTTTTCAATTAAATCTATCAACCTTAAATGGACAAAATGAAAATCATACTTTTTCCCCTCTTCTAACACCGATTGTCCGATAATTGTACACACTTGGAAAAAAACAGGTATAAGTTTCACTTAGCTTAGAAATGGTTTTAGCCATGTCCTAGGAAAACGACTAAGGGATAGGTAAGTTGTAAATCGGAAACACTTGTTTAACACCTGTGTCACCCCTTTGGCATTATTGTAGCAGAACCACAGTGCAAAAAATCAAATCAAGCTGTTTTAATATGGTTAAAGTTTATTCATATTTAGCGGGTACAATTAACTTCAAAATCTCCAGTAGCTGTTAAAAGTTAATTTATATGTTAAGAATTTCAAAAATATATGTGAAACTGAAAACTTTTATAATCTAAACAGTGTAAGTTTGACTCATGAACATTGTAAATATGAATAAAGATCTTTACTAAACAACATAACACAAATGGGTAAAGATATCAACTAATTTCTAACACAATAAAAACGTCTTCATGATAAACATGATAGAGGCCTCATTCCTGCTAAAAACATTGTCCTGCTTTAGCGACAGTGATTCTGTTCCTCTGTCCAATTTATCCTGTAGAAGGTGGCTCTTTTTGCCTTTGAAACTGGTTGATAGCTTTATATGTTTGTTTAATACTATTTTTGCAAAAAATATTTTTAATCATAGCCTACGTGTTTAACTTTGCATGTATTACAGCAAAATATTTCAAAATTTGATAATCTTGTTGAACTTAACTCTGGCTACACCAGAGGTCATCCCAAAATATTTTTGAGGTGTATTTTTATTCCTTTCCTAAAATATGAACAATACTTTTCTAAAATAAACAGGACAATACATAAACATACATTGATTTGCTTTGTCTACATAATATTCCTAGAATTTTATTATCGTATTTACTGTGTATTAAAAAAGAATCAATTTTGTGACATATATATATATATATATATATATTTTTCCCTAGATTGAAAACTCTATCTGTATCCAGAATATATGGTATTACTGACAAAACTCTTGTTGTAATTGCTCACAAATCAAAACTACTTGAAAATCTGTATGTAGCTGGATGTTGGAGAATCACAGATTATGGAGTGAGGTAAAATGTTTCCTTTGTTAATGTATGTGTTTTGTTATTTTCTCATAGTACACTGTGCTTTCATACCTTGAGTAATAACATTTACACTTGACTGAAAATTATAATATTAACTGAAACATTGAGTGTAGGTAAAAATATACAGCATGCATAATACAGATTCAGGTTCTAAAATTTAAAAAAAATTAAAGAGCCCATTTCTTATTTGCTGCAATACCTGTTTTCAATGTATATCACTATTACTATCCTAACTGGAAAATAAATAAAGCATGGAATTACTAGGGACTTTGAAACATAGATCTAAAAGTCAGTGGATCATCAGTGAATCCAATATATGAGGGACATTAAGTATTTTAGCTAACATAATTATATTTATATTACAGTGTTTCCCAATATGTTATTGGTATGACTTTTATAGAATGCAAATGTATTTAACTATTCTGTTAAATTTATTTGATCTATTTGTTAGTTTTTAACACTTTCCATAGTTGAAAAATGTTTATGACTTTGGTCATTCTTCTGTGTGTCCATTCATACTATAACTGCCTTAAAAATTACTTTACCAAAATGGAATTTTAGTATGTTGTTGAGACAGTCTGTGAGATGCCTTGAAATGAAAATGAATACTGTTACCCAATTAGTTTTGGATTTAACCTGGGTTGAAACAATGAAATACATTGAACCCAATGAGACATAATTTTTCAAAAAAATTTTAAGCGAAGTTAAAATTCACAAATTGCTTCGAAAATGTTAGAAATTATCAAATTATCACATATAATATGTAAAAAATATTTCGGCAAAATATGTTTGGTAGTTTTTTAAATAAAAATTGAAATAATAATTACACCCATATTATATGAAGAGATCCGATGACTCATTGCAAAATAACATATGGCATCCATATTTCTTTTCCCACTGTGTAAAGATCGTGTTTAAAGAATATTTAAATTTATATTTAGTGTTGCATCCATCATAAAATCGCTTTATTTTTGTGTATTGTCTGTGTATCTAAATTCTGTGCCAATGCAATTACAATATTTTTAATTTTACATGTTCACTAAACTTTCTTTATTTCTACAACAAAGCCTAATTTTAATACTAAACTATAGCATACAGAATGTAAACGAATCAAGCAATTGTAAGTTGGGTTGTATAAGAATTGCTGAATTTTTTTTCATGTAAAATTATTTAGCTCTGGAGTCTAGAATATATGTGACATCATATGTGCCAACTCTACTGAATTTGGCGGGAGACTCCTGATTTTTGAGTGTTTCTCCCGATTTTCCGCTTTTGAAGACACATCTCCCGATTTTAACGATTTTTTGAAAAAATCCCTACATTTAGGGATAATATCTCAAAAATTTTCCCTATAAAAGGGATTTTTTAGCTAAGTGGGAAATTTTTCTCTATTTGATCAAAAGTACGTCCATAAGATTACAGATGCAGACGTGCCAACTCTCTGGATTTTGGTTGGGGATTCCAGATTTTTCATTACTTCTCAGGCCTCTGAATTACTAACTAATTCCTCCTTTTTTTTGCTTGAAATTTATCAATTAGCCAGACATAGTATAATTCCTCGGAAACACAGATTTTCTGCTTTTTTAGCACTGATTTCTACCATTCCCGAGATCGTAGCAAATCCATAATAAAATGCAGGGTAATGCCAATCAAATTAACTTAGATTTACAGCCGCATGTAATGTAAATTAAGATCTGGATCACTTATTTTATGAAAGTAATAAATATACTTCTTCAACGGTTGTCTAATTCAGCATAATTCGCACTAAAATGTTATTTTGTTCATTAATTTCGTATAAACATTGCAATTGCGCAATTCAGTTTGTTCTCATAAATTGCCGAGACTGCAATAGTATCTTTTTCCATCCATTTCAATCTTCTACATATTGCATTTTTGATTGACTAAACTAGCTTAGTTTTATATTCTGATTAATTATTATGGTTAATTTCTTAATTATTTTTGCATAAACAGTGCGATTCAATTCAGTTACTTCGCATGAAATGCCGAGAGTACGTTAGTATCTTTTCCCATCCATCTCCATCATTTAAATGTTGCATATTAGATCGACTAAACTAGTTTACTTTCATAATATGGCTAATTATTAAGGTTAATTTTTTAATTATATTTGCGTAATACAAATTTTTCTATTTTGAAAAATGGGTAGTATGAACTCTGTGAAGGGATATTTTCCAAAAAGTGGTATTAAAGCAATGATTTAGGCAAATAAAAGTAATGCGGAGTGTGAATGTATTTTTAGCCACCTACGAAAAATTAAAACTAAATTTCGCACCTCAATTTCTGATGATAACCTAGATAACTTGATTGTTATGAAATGTAATTTAAATGGTAAATACTATGAGCAGCAACTAGATTGTAAATTTTTATTAAAAGCCAAATCTGCAACTTTTAGAAAAAATAAAATGTAGCTGTCATAAAACTAGTCTTTTATTTCTTGTGTATATGTGTATTTATAAATATGTATGTAATTCAAATTCAGTGGGGGGGAGGGTAATGGAGATGAAAAAAATCCCTTTTTTCCCCCTAAATGTATGTTATTTTTATACTGCAACATTTGTTATGACTTTGAAACGTGTGCTTTAAGAAGTCTACTGAATTTTCTTCAGTGAGAGTTGGCAGGTATGATTTAACATGAATGAAATATTTTTCATTTTACATAGAGAGGCAGACGATTTAATTTATATTTCGATGACATCATTTGAATGAAATTTATTTTGTGTAACGAGCATTGTTTATTTTGATGAAGTTTTAAGTTTTCAAGTAGTAGTACTATGACAATTTAAAATATGTGAGTGCTGAATGCATCACCTTTTAAAGATGTTTAGATAAAATTGCATTTCAGTTGGAAATTATTTTATAATCAATGCTTTATGCATGTTTGAACTTTCTTGTTTAAACCTAAAAAAACTTGAAAATTTTGGGGCTTTTAATGTACTGCTTAGGTAGCAACCCTAAAATTATATTAGTATTATCAGCTGCAGCATTTCTGTTGCTTTTACACTGAGCATTTTCAATTATGATGCCATTGCAAATGTTCTACTAGAAATTACATTAATTGCAAATGCATATAACCAGTGGTTGTATAGTTTCTGCTATATCTCTCACTCTTACTATTAGTGGGTAGTTTAAATTGAACTCCCAAGTGCAAACAAAACTTGTGTTTAGAATTTTATCTGCCATTATTACTATAGACAAGATTGTTTCTTTTTATGAATAATGTTCTTTTGATAAATATTCTACCATTTATTCTTACATGAAGATATTTACAGTTAAATAAAGTTACTAATAATCCCATCACTAGTTACAGACTATTAAAAATACATGACTGCTCAGTTCTTTTACATTTAAGGGCAAACGTTCTTTTTGTGATTTTATTTTTTATGTTTTACAGTTACAGTTACTTTTTCTTTTTTCAGACTTGTAGGAGAATACTGTCGACAGTTAAAATCCTTAAAAGTTGAAGACTGTCGATCTGTTACAGAAGTGAGCTTAGTTATGTTACGTTCACGGATTCGGATTGACAGAACACTTAGCACTGTTTGCATCAGGCTTCCACGGCTGCAGTTGCAAATTTAAATTTCTCTTTCAATTGCATATTTTCACATTTCAATTCCTTTTGCCACATGTGTTTAATTATTTAGTAACATAAAATTATTGTGTATTAAATTTAAATTGATTACAATATTATTGTGAATATCTAACTGTAATTTTCAAATTATTCATATCTGTGATATTTTTTATAAAGATATAATTTTATTTTCTTGTTGATGCCTTATATATTTTATTAGAAATATCTTCAGAATGACAAATTTTTATTAAAAATCATTTTGTAGCATTATTTATATATTCATTAAATTTGTGTCACTCTCTTTTTTACATACAATGATTTGGTTTATATGTTGAAATATATACTCTATTTTGTAATGACAATCTTTGTTAGTATTTTTCAGTGATGTTTTACTGTTCAGTGATGTTAAGCTACAACATCACTGAAGTTGTAACTGTTAGATACATCTAAGTATAAATTAAAATAAAAATGTACATAAACAAAAAAAAAAAAAAAAGTCTAGTATCCAATTGTAAAAATATGTTTAAATACTCAAATATATATATATTTTTTAAATATAAGAACACATCTAAATGTTATTATTATTTCTTTATTGGCAGAAATGCCTGACATTGCTTAGGATAATACTCAAAAATAATGTGGTGAAAATCTAAAGTATATCTTAACAAATTAGTGAGCAAATATGTAAATCTGTTGAGCCATTCTTAAGCTGTAAACGGTCATAACAGATACATTAACAGATATTTCAATTACCCTTGTTTTGTGGGTAAGTGTAGATAAATTATATTTAAGTCAAAAATATTTTAAAAATTCAGTCTTATTACCTAAAAGAAGTTTTATCAAAATCAATCACATATTTCTGGAGATACTTAGCTTGGAAGTATGTTATCGAATTTTCTCTTTTATATATTAGCGTGGTACATAATCAAAAATAGTTTTGACACAAGCCTACTGCCAGTTAAGCTAAACAAACCAGTGGAAAAAATTTGTAAATGTTTTAGACAAGTTATAAGTGGTCATGAGAGGCAAACCAAAACAGGTTTCTAATTTTTATTATTTTGCACTTTGCTGTAAGATGATAAACTTACATCAGCATATTCCTTGTACTCAACCTTATTATTTGAAAAAAGTTCTTCAAAACGTATCATATGGTTTAAATAAGACACACTCTAAAATTTTCAAAATAAACTTGCCGCTCACACAAGATCATCAAGAGAAACTGGCTGGCTGTTCAGATCAGTCAGTAACCACCGGTAGGCGGACCACCTCTCTCGAACTGAGATCAAAGCCATATTACCTAAAAGAAGTATCTGCTAGTATTTTATCTGCCATTATTATTATAGACAAAATTGTTTCTTTTTATGAATAATGTTCTTTTGATGAATATTCTATCATTTATTCTTACATGAAGATATTTACAGTTAAATAAAGTTACTAATAATCCCATCATTAGTTACAGACTATTAAAAATACATGACTGCTCAGTTCTTTTACATTTAAGGGCAAACGTTCTTTTTGTCATTTTATTTTTTATGTTTTACAGTTACAATCATTTTTTCTTTTTTCAGACTTGTAGGATAATACCGTCGACAGTTAAAATCCTTAAAAGTTGAAGACTGTCGATCTGTTATAGAAGTGAGCTTAGTTATGTTACGTTCACAGATTCGGATTGACAGAACACTTAGCACTGTTTTCATCAGGCTTCCACGGCTGCAGTTACAAATTTAAATTTCGCTTTCAATTGCATATTTTCACATTTCAATTCCTCTTGCCGCATGTTTTTAATTATTTAGTAACATAAAATTATTGTGTATTAAATTTAAATTGATTACAATATTATGCATTAATGCCCAGTTTGATTTTTTAACCTAAACATTTTCTAAGATAGTTTTATTTCTATATTAATAACTTAATAAAATAATCAGCAGTGAATCCATTCCAATGGGACCGAAATGGTTTTGCATGAATAGGATCACTCTTTGTGGCAGTTCAAAATATTAAAATACTGAAAGTATAACCACCTTTTCAAAATAATTCAAAATGTTTAAATATCAGAGTTATAACCAATATATTTTGATAACTAAACACTTGATTCAAAATCCAATTATATATTCTTGAAGAGAGATAAATTACTTCTTATAAGTTTTCAAGATAAAGATATTAAAAATTTTAAATTTTTTTCAACTTGGCAAGACAATTCCTCAAAAACTATAAAAGCTTTGTAAAATATATATTAATATAGAAACTAGATTGTCTATTAAAATATTTGTCACTTGCTGTTATATCTATCTTTTATAGAAGATATTAACAATAAAAGTAAGCCATATGAAGCAAAAACTCAGACAAAAAAAGGTTAGTTATTTTCAAAAAAAAGTTTAAAATATTGAAATTGTTTTATACATTCATTAATGGTGCTTTGTTTCTGACATGTAAAAATTGTTCACATCACATTTTCATCGCTTTGGCTCAGAGATATAAGCCTTCAAAGTATTTACATTTTATGAAACACTCCAATTCCTGCTAGAGATACCCCAACCATAGATGTTATTCACATCAAAATGTATTTTTAAGTTGGCCAGTTTTCATACCAATGGGCATTAAAACAGATATAAAGTTAGAAGTAGAAGTCCATATTGAAAATTTCCCTTTTAAATAGTAAATTGTAATATAGCACTTTGAACTTTAAAATTGCAGTATTTAAGTACCAAGTTGGATTGGTTTGAATGCATTGTTTGCCTTGAATGGTTTCAGCAAGTGAATTTTCTAATCTCTCAAAAGGAAATATTCCAAAATTTATTCCTAATTTAAAATACATAAAATTATGAATTTTAAAAAATGTAATTTTCAGGAATTATTTCTAAAACTATAAAACTATCTTGCTTATTTAAATCGGAACCTAAAATTCTTATTCTTTGTAGCTGTATTTGTTAGTAATTTATTAACTCTTTAATTGTGCATATTTTAAATAATTTTATAAATAAAATTGCAGTTTAAGAGTAGTGATAATAGTAAAATTAAAAACTGAGCAAAAGTATCACATTGCAATATTTTTATCATAAAATGGACCATACAAAATACTTAAAACTAAATACCCCCCCCCCCCCCCCTACCACCACCACACAGTGAAAACATTAAAAATAGATACATAAATTATATATGTATCAATTTAACACAAAGTTTTTTTAAAGATAAATATACAATTTTGCTCTTTAAAGAAATGGAGTTTGAAATAAAAACAGGAAAGGTTATCATTTGTTTTTATATTTATTTATAAGCTCAAAGAATATATTTCTAGTAGGAATTGTTGAAATGCCAACTTTTCTATTTCTTTAACCAAGGCTTTTGAATCTGTGACTTCAGCTTTGCATATTGCTCTTAGAAAAAAAAACAGCATATTTTTATGAAAATTTTCTTGTTAATAATTTTCTCATAAAAAATTTCATTATTTTTCAATCAAAAAATATATGTTGTGTCAATTGTTGGTAAATAATTGCATAAAAATATTTTTTTGTTTTAAAGTTTATATTTTGTAGTAGCTTAGGAAAGCAAATCATTAAACATGTGCACTACAATATTATATAAAAAGTTTATTTATTTATTTATTTATTTTTGTCACAAACATTTTGTAATTGAAAGATTGGTTGCTTGTTTTGTGGCACAATTTCCATGTTGAGGATATGTTATGGCAAACTTATAATGAACTCACAAAAGTTATAAATATGGTTTATAAACTCTTAATCTAGTTAAAAAATAACCAGTATAATGAAAATGACTTGATACAAAAGAGCTAATTTATGTGCGACATAAAAAGTGAAAAAATATAAATAATGCAACAAGATGACAAAAATATAAAAGAAAAAGTAAACAAACAGATAAACTAACCATGCTGAGATCAAATTTCCACCTCTTATAAAACATAGTCCTTATCATCGTCAGAAGGGTGCAGTTGAAGTGATGCCTCTTCAAAAATTAAGCTTTGCAAAAGCTTAAGAATATATTTGTGTTCTCTTTTAAGGAATGAAAATGCCAGTGTATTTTTGTGTTAAAATAGGAGAAAGTTGAAGTATGTGTGGAACTGTAGATTCTGATTAGCATTTCAGTAGACCCCCCCCCCCTCCCCCCAGTAGACTAGGAATTATTAGTGGGAGTGGTGCACTTTTTCAAAAAGGGTGCGAAAATGGAGTTGTTTGAAGTGCCTTTTAGAACATTACTACTTTCAATTGCTCTCAATTTTGGGAAAAACAAAAAAAGCTATATAAATATTAAGAACCCCTGTATTTAATGGTTGCCGATTTCAAGTCCAGCCAAGTGTAGTTGTTCATTATTCAAATTATTTATTCTTGGTTTTAAATCTGAATGGATTGATTTAGCATGATGTACTCAAAATTAAATTAACTTATTTTAAAATATATGTAACTTGTAACCAACTGATAATGCAAATGGGCCATATGTACTAACAGGCAAACATAAACAAATTATTACCTGGGGAGGGGTGTGGGGGGGGGTATTAAGCAAATTAGGATATTTCTATTTTCCATGCAGCCCTAAATAATTGCTTTGCAATTAATTTTTTTGCAGCAAGGGAAGCATAAGTGTATATATTGTCAAGGATTGCCAGCAGTACAAATTCGGTCCTGATAGTACCCAATCAGTAGCAGTAACTTATTTATTATATTTTTGAAGTAACGTTATGCATCTCTTGTAACATTCTTTTTTGTTAATGTTGTTGTTGTTGTTGTAAATGTGCATAGAGCAAGATGTTAATAAAAATTAAAAGTGTGGTGTACAAAGCATTTCTTTATTTATTTATCACCTTTGCAGGGCTGAGCTTGATCATTAGCTGAAAATATCCCCTCAGTGATCAATCCAATCGATTGTACTCAGCTTAGAATGTATATTTCTCATGAGTAATAATTATATGTAGGAATCACATTCCCAATGCAAAAAGTTTTAAAGTTAGGTTTACCTAAACAGCAAAACCTAGTTCTACCAGCATTGATGGAACTAGGTTTTGATGAACTATGTTTGCCTGAACTAGGTTTTGTTGCTGTGCTAGGTTTTGCATTCTTAAGCACCAAATAGTTAATAACTGCAATATAAAAATATTCAGCAAATTTGCTATGTTCTGCAATAAACTGCAGTAACCAACCAAGTGAATCATGCTGTTGACTCATATGGCCAGTATAACTTACATTTTAGGTCACCACAGAATAGCCTTGGGATGCCAAAATGATGTATCTTTAAAAATATCATTCTGAGATAAGTGGTGTTATATCATATCTGTTTTTTTAATTTAAATACACCTTCAACAAAACATATCATAACATTAGTCCATTCAAAGGAAGCCAACCTGTAAAGCATAGTTGCCAACTCTTCCGGGTTTTCTCTATATCTTTCGGTCTCCCAGGTAAGTCGCCCAATCTTCCGGTTTTCACTCAGATGGCCTTATTTTTCCCCTTTCTAGGCAGATATAATTCGAATGCAAGTAGTCATTTTCAGTTATTTTCTATGCTTCAATTTTCTGCTACAGAGGTGTAGGAATGGATCGCAAGTGACATTTATATTTTTGTATTTGTATCTACAGGTCACAAAAGTCAAAAAATCGAAAATAGATTACAAATGTTCCAAAAATATCACGAAATGAGAAACAAAGTCACAAATTTTGAGATCGAAGTTTTCCTGTTCTTTCATCTAAAAATCCGTTTCCCAGCTATCGCTTAATCGGCGCTCACAAATGGTGATTATTTAATGGTGATTAAGTAATGTGGTGATCAATTAATGTGGGAGAAACTCATTTATATCTACTAAAATTTTATTAAATTATTTTGTTTTATATACAAAAATATTTTTCAAATGTATTAATGAAATAAAAGGCTTTTTTGCAGCAGCTTCGCTAAAAGCGGCATTTGTGTACTATCCTCCTTATATTTCATTTTATTGTGAAACTATTTTTCCACTTTTGCAATCTATATGCATTGTCAAAAATTTTTATAATTATTTCCTATTTTATACAGAAAAACTATTGTTCAAATGTATTAATAATGAAAAGCTATTTTACAGCAGTATCACGAAGAACGGCATTTGTGTGCAAACCTCCTTATATTTCGTTTAATTGTGAAAATACTTTCCACTTTTGCAATCTGTCTGCATCGCCAAAAATTTTTATAATTATTTCATGTTTTATACAGAAAAACTATTTTTCAAACTTATTAATGAAATGAAAAACTATTTTCTGAATAACAATATTAAAATAATAATTTGGGTACTTAAGAAATACAACCATTTTAAAAGTGTAAATTAGATTTTAATGCATTTGTATTTAAATTTACATAATTTAAGAATTTTAATTAAAAATTAACTTATTTGTTTTACCTTTTAGTTTAATTCAAAATAGCATAATAATGTTAGTTTAAATGATTTCTGAGAATAATAAACATTAAAAAATATAGGTTCGGAATTATTAGAACATGCTGAGAAAAGCTAAATCTGCTGCAATGAATTTTAGCACTTAATAAAAATAATTTGAAAAAATTATTCCATTTCATTGTTGAGTATGTGTTAAATAAGCTCAAATATATATGTGAATATCAGTTACTGTACAATTTAAGGTTTAATTGCATTAATGAGCCCCTTTAGTGCGGCCAAAAATCTTAATTTTTCTTCCGTCACAAAACGTATGCCTATTTTTCTTTCTGGTAGGTTGGCAGATATGTTATTTTGAAATTATCTAAAGGTAGTGAATTTGAATATGCTTTCAGCTCAATCAGTGCAATTTACTTCAAAATTTCACAGTGGAACAGGGGGATATTATTGCCTCAGCTAAAACCAAATGGCATGTGGACAAAAAATTTCAATTGAAGGAAATGCAGACATCAAATACAGTTTCTTTGCTATTGGAAATGAAAGTGTGATACCTGCTGAATGTTAAAATCATTATTTCAGTTTTATTTGTTGAAAAGTTGTCCTTTTTATGTTTAGGTTAAATATAACAGTAAGAAGTATAGATTGTGTTGTCGTGGAAAATCTCCCGTTTTTTTTATTATTTCTCACAAAAATCTCCTGGTTTTTCATATTTGGAGGTTGGCAGATATGCTGTAAAGGTATAACAATGTATCTTAAAAAACATCATTCCGAGATAAACAGTGTTGAAATTTTTTCAAATAACTCAGTGCTGTGGTAATATTTTTATTTGCATTCTCATATCTGCTTTTTTAATTTTGATAAGTTTTCAGCAAAAATATCATAGCATTAGCCCATCATAAGGAAGACAACCTGTAAAGGCAAAGCGACATATCTCAAAAACATCATTCCGTGATAAATTATGTTAATATTTTTTCAAATAGATCAATGCCTTGAAAATATTTTTATTCGCATTCTCGTATCTGCTTTTTTAATTTAGATATGCTTTCAACAAAAATATCTAGCCGTTAAAATGAAGACAACCTGTAAAGGATAAATGATGTGTATTTTAAAAAATATCATTCCGATATAAACAGTGTTAAAATTTTGTTCAAATAGACCAATGCCTTGAAAATATTTTTATTAGCATTCTAATATCTGCTCTATCAATTTAGATACACCTTCAACAAAAATATCATAGCATTAACGCATTAAAAGGACGCTAACATATAAAGATGAAACTGCATATTTTTAAAAACATCATTCCAAGATAAACAGTGATCATGTTTTTTCAAATAAATCAATGTTGTGGAAATATATTTATTCACATCTTCATATCTGCTTAATTAATTTAGATATGCTTTTAACAAAAATGTCAACATTAGCCTGTTAAAAGGAAGCCAACCTGTAAAGGCAAAAAGATGTATTGCGAGATATGTCCCTCTACCATTACAAGGGCCAGAGATTTGCGCACACAGCAAGCTTTTACTGCCAGTACTACTGAAGAAAACTAATGAGCACGAAACCTAGTTCCACTGATATAGTTTTTACACTGGGAGCATTATTCCTAGATTTGATATACTTCTGTTAGTTTCTGTGACCATAATGTATGTGTGTGTGACTGCAGGTCAATGTGCCAAAAAAAAACATTATTTCCATATACATATGTTGAAAAATGGCACTAGTTTATAATTAAGAAACTATCTTAAATTTTCTTTCTTTTTAACATTAAAATTTTCTTAAATAATATTAATTATAGGGTAAGTTGGAAAATATGCCTGTTTTCATTATTTCCAAATCTACTCATGTAATGCCGACCTTCTTACATTGTTATGAACAGTTTAAAAACTTACTTTAGTGACAACCATTTCCACCATGTCTCTAGTTTAATTTCATTACATTTTGACTGACATATAATTATATGATATCTTTTATTATTTCTTATAATTTTAAAGTCTCAATAAAGTCAACTTCAAGTGTAAGGAATCTGTGATGACTGAAATTTTATTATATATTGGTTATCAAAGCGTGTGTCAATTGAGTTAGATTCCATGCAGCCATGTTAAAAGTGTTGGTTGATAACATCTTCAAACTATCTTGGATTAATATGCCGGTGAAGCCTGGAGAGATTAATCAAAGGGAAAAACTAACTAATTTCTAAAATATTTCAAAGAAATTTCTCCCAATATGAAACTAATTATGAAAGATATTCACTTTTATAAAACAACAAACTCAATTTATGTTTGTCGTTTTTTTATTGAATTGGCTAGTATTTAAACAAATCCTGTTCTTTTTATAATTATGTATCATTGATACCTATTATTATCAATTTCCTGTTTAATAAACTATGTAGTCCCAGTTGTATTTCTAATTTTTAAAATATTCCTTAATTTGTGTTGACTTTCTCTCTAGATTAGAATACTCCCAACCTGCTAAAGAATATGTCAGTATGTTGTTAACATTTTTTTTATTATTCTGTAAAGAAATAATATAGTATCACAAGTTAAATATATTTTGTATATTAATAGACTAAATGTTTCAGAAACAACATTGCACAGCTTGGATAAAATTTTGGCTTTGGAAGTGATTTTAACTAACGCGGCATATTACCCCAACTTACCTAGGTATTATACGAGGGTCATACTGAAATTTTAGAGATACGGCTAAGTGATACAAGTTAAACTTACCAACTTTTAGGAGTGTTCAAAGTACTCCTCTCCAGCTTCAATGCACTTTTGTAGGTGAATTTTTCAAAGATTAAATGCTTCAAGCCATCCATTTCTTGGAATCTGTGAAAAATATGTTTTTATAGCCTTATCAATCTCATCTTCGGAATAAAAACGGCACCCACGTAATTTTTTTTTTTCATTAAAAAATAGCGAAAAGTCACACACAGCAAGATCAGGAGAACAGAGTGGATGTTCTATCACTCTGATGTTTTTTCTTTTCAAGACATTCAACTGTCATTCTTGCTGAATTATAAGATGCATTGTTATGGTGAAGCATGAGTCCCCTAACATTCACTTCCTGAAGAATTTCTGGAAGACACTTAGTGGTGTACCAATTAGCTGTAACTGTCTTCTGTCCCTCTAGCTTTATGGCTTTGACCAGACCTGTACTTCTGAAGAACACAGCATACATTATTTTTTTCATTGTTCTTTGTCTTTTCACCATTGTTGGTTTATGGTCATCTTCAAAGGCCCATACTTTACTTTCTTGACGTGTTGGAACATCAAAAAGCGGTATGTACCCTCATGTCTAAACTTTAAACATAGTTAGTGTTTATGTGAAAATTTCAGGAAATCTACATCGGAATGGAAGGAAATGCGGTATACGGGTGTAATAGGATTATAGAAGAAGAAAACAAGGATAATAACGACTTTTATTATCCAAAGAAAAAGGTTGATAGAAATAGGGTCACAATACGAGTGCCAACCTCAGTGCAACAGAATGATTAAAATGAGGTGATGCTACAGTTTAATATGGTATGTGGAACCTCGGGTAGCCACACATGTTGCACAAAAATTTCCCATACTTTCGGTGAGGGTTTGGATGAGTTGTGTGCTCAAAGAGTTCCAAGCCTCATGGAGAGCAGTTTTCAATCCTGGAACTGAGCTTCGTGGGTAGCGGAGGGCTGCAAGATGTTTCTTGAACATAACCCACACATGCTGTATTGGATCCAGATTAGAAGAGATGGCAGACCACTGCATGTGCTGGATATCTTCAGTTTAAAGGAAGTCTTCGACCAAGGCCGCACGGTGAGGAGGCGTGTTATAATTCACTAATATGAAATCAAGACCAACAGCACCTCGAAACAATCGAAAGGTAGCCTCAAAGATTTAATCTCTGTATCTTTGACCAGTAACCAACCCCTTGTCAAAGATGTGGAGGTCTATGCAGCCGTCCATCATGATGCCTGCCCAGACCATGACTCCCCCAAATGGAAAACAATGTCTTTCCTTGATGTTTCCTGGGTGAAAACATGTTCCACATTCTCTCCAGATCGTGGTATGGCGAGAATCAATTTGCAGGCTAAACCCGAACTCGTCACTGAACATGACATTGCCCCACCTTTGTTCATTCCACTGTAAATGTACACATTTCTGTGCAGACATCAGGGGAATGCAAACTGCTGGTCGTCTGGCATAGAGACTAACGTGTCAGCCTCCTGTAAACAGTTTGTCTTGAAACAGTAGTCAGGGCTGAACCCAGTTGTCTGGCAGAACTGTTCCTCTGATGTCGCACAGTTTTCACCAAATTTCAGTCTTTCTGAGCAGTTGTTACCTTTACCTGGTACTGGTCATCGGGTAACATCTCCAGTGGTTTGAAACCTCTGCCACAGTTTCGAGACCACACACTGAGGCACATTCAGAATTCAAGACGCTTCGGTTTGGGATCGACCGGATTCTAACATTCCAATAATTCGTACCTTCAAAAACATGTCCAGTTGGCACCTTTGTGACATTTTTCGTCCTTTTTTATTGTTAATATTGCTCTGTACCACTGCAATTGCAAAATTCTGCCTCAATTGACCATGCCACTCGAGGCTGTTATATACTCATTCTGACGTGTGCCTGTGCTTTGCACATGTCGACGTCGATTGAACTGTTTTGTATATGCACAATGATTTATCTTTGGCCCACGATTCTCCACAACTGATTGTGAACCATTGTATCCATATTGACTCCGAATTTTTCGCATTTTACGAATTATGCTTAACTTTTGGACATGAGTGTACGTTTCATCACCAGTTATGATTTTAGAAATAATGCAGTGCCCACCATCGTTAAGTAATTTTAGGGTTTCTTTACTGATTCTGACACACTACTCTTTTTGGTGTTCTGTTAAATTATGGGGCACCCAATGACATACTAATTTTTTATATGCAGTTCTTCATGAATAACTTTATGTATAGCTGCGGATCCAATGTTAAGTTCCTTCTGTATCATTTGGTAGGTACAGCGATTATCATCGATTAATATTTTTCGAATGGCCAACACATTTTCTGGGATTACAGCTAACAAAGGTCTTCCTGTGTGTTCTTCATCCAGGAGAGAATTTCCACCTCTTCTAAACTCTGTTACAATACATCTAAATATAGTGGCACACGATAGTGCATCATTTCCATATGCTAATTGTAGACATTGAAGACATTCTTCTTTATTTAGCCCCAATTTAAAATCATAGCTCGATAATGCTCTCGCGTCAACTCCATTTTCTTTTCTTTCAAAATTTATTCTACGATAGCTAAATTGCAATTGTTGCTACAAATTATCATATGTGGACATAAAAGAGTTCAAATTTAAATATCCGACCAATAATTTTTTTCTAGCACATATCGTCTGCCCCTGTCTCAAAAATTTCAGTGTGACCTCCGTATTAGTGATGGGCATATCAATATAGTCGTATTGGTGTTTTGATACATGACCGTATGATGCGTAGATATTTGACATAGATACACATGTATATGATACTTTTTGTGCATCAATACACTTGTATACAATACTTTCTGTGTATTGATTAACTTGTGTATGATGTGCATGATACTTTCTGTGTATCAATACATTTGTATATGATATTCTTTGTGTATCGCTACAATACTGTTCGATATATATCTTATCAAATAATTTCCTTAATTTATGATTATATTTTCCTTCCGTGACTTTTTTTTTTCCTTTTAATTTTGTAAAAATTATGAGTGACTACTTTGTTGTAATGATAAATGAAATTTTACAAAATTTCTTTTTAAAAATTATTTTGAGGACCTTGTATCTTGTTCTGAAAATTACTGTATCTTGAAAAGTAGCTTGATTAAAACAGGTTTTTTTGCTAAAATTTTTTTCAATTATTTCATGAATTTCTGCAAAATACAAGTTATTATTATTATTTATGTAATTTATAGATAATTTGACTTTTTGGTTTATAGAAATTTTGTTTATGCAGATCAAACTCGTTCATGTTTTATCTGGATAAACAAAATTACCTGTATAATATTTTGTATTTATTTATATAACCCTCATTAATGTACTCATGTTACAATAATTATGCACTGGCATTGTGTTATAGCAAGCTATATAATTTTAACATAGTTTGCTAATATAAACATTATATAAATTAGTTTCTAATTTAAATTTTCTATATTCCAACATTAAAATTGTAAAACTCAAGGTTTAAAAAATTTAATTTTTAGAGTATTGGTGATGTCGATTGAGCGATATTGATAAAGTATCAATGTAGCAATACTGTATTGAAACACCATATAAGCTTGCCCATTATTAATTTATATGTACTAATCTTGAATGACTGCATTAGAGATGACATGCAAGATAATAAATTCTATTATTAACATGATTTTTAAGTACACAAAATTCTCCTAGCTGTATCAGTTGGTATTAGTTTGTAAATCATGTTGATTGCTGCAATAGATTTTACTTAGTATGTTCTTTTTACTTTTACGAAAAAATGTGCCTCTTCACTGAGCTTGAGAACAAATGTCAGGAAAAGATTTTGGCGCATTAAGTTATTTCTTATTTTCTTGCAGTAAAATCAATTTGATAGGACCTCTATAAAATTAAATATTGTTTTGGAATGTTTCTCCTGTTAAAGTAAACAAATACTTAGTCTGTTTGAAATACAAATCTGTTCAAGATGGAATATTTTCAGTCTCTTGAAGTTCCTTTTTGAGATAGGTTTTACTATACTATCATCAATGGATGGGAAATTAAGAAAATTTATGTAATATTTTTTTTTTAAACTTGAAAATATTTTATGTAAATATACTTTTAAATACTCATGCATTATTTTACATATTTATTATTTCCTCTTTACTGATTGCAATGCATAAGAAAACTAATTTTAGTTAAATTATAGTGGTAGGTCATATGACATAAAGTGACAGTAAATAGAAAGATTATTTAGCAATGTAAATAATGCCTTAATGCCTTCTTAAATGGGAATCTGCTATTTTATTTTGCTTTTGACTTCATATATTAGGGTGATGGATTGTAGGATTGTATTTATTTGCATTTTCAGAATTTTTGTGTCATCGTTTTATATGAATAGTCAATTTATTATTTTTGAGAAACTGACTATCAGTATTTGTTGGTTTCTTGACCTGAAAATAAAAATATATCTATTATTAATTGTTAGTATTCAAAATTTCTTTTGTGCTGTGATGCCATTTTCTTTTAGTGAAACTGAATTATTTAGATTAATAAACTAATTCATCACTAATGAATGGGCAAACTCAAATTGTGAGTAATGAACTATGTAGATTACAAGGTAAAATGCAATTCAAATAAAACAGATAGACATACGTGTTGGAAATCTTTGGATATCGTGTGAAAGTCCAAATGAGTGCTAGACTATGCAAGTTAAACAGAAAATGGTTAAACAACAGAACTTGTTAATTTCTGTCATTTAGACATTTTCTGCTTGACTCAGTCTAGCACACATTTGGACTTTCAGGTTCTTTGCATTGAAGATGGAAATCCAAAGATTTCTGAAACACATGTCTGCTTACTTAACTTTATTTGCACTGCATTTTATGTTGTGATCTAGTTCATTATGGATTGTGCAAAAAGTCGCATTCTATACACAAACGTTAATCTAAACGTTAATATTTTTATATGTATTGTGCATGGTAAAACATTGTTTTATTTCTATGAAACACCTAATACGCAATAAAAAATCAGATTTTTAGTTTTGCTGTACCAGTCTGTTGATTTCTCTGCTTTTGAAAATTGACTGTGATTTAAGGATATACAGTAACACTTTTGTAAAAGTATAACAAGGAAGATCAATCATGTATAAAGCATTGATTATGAAACACTTTCCAACTGCAATGCAATTTCATTTAAACAATGCGATACATTCAGCTGTAATGTTTTTAAAATTGTCACAATACTACAATAATTTATTATATTTGAAAACTTAAAACTTCATCGAAAAATAATGAACTTTATTCAAATGACGTCATTGAAATATAATGTAAAAGCAGTGAATATTTCATTTATAAACTTTTATTCCATTCCTTTCATTCAGCGGTGATATTTTTAAAATTATCACAATACTACAATAGTTTATTTTACTTAAAACCATGGAGATAAAAGTACTTCCTAACTCCATCCTTAAAACTAAAAAGGCAATACTATATTTATATACTATATTCGAAAAAGGCAATACTATAAAATCGTCTGCTTTTCTATGTAAAATCAATGAATGTTTCATTCATATCAGCTATATTCCAGACTGCAGTGTTAAATATTTTTGCATTACAAAATTTCAACAAATCTTATATAACTCATCTTACAGCTTGATGTGTTTACATTCTGCATACATTAAAATTAGGCTTCACTGTAGAAATAGTCAAAGTTTAATGATCATTTAAACTCAAAAATATTGTAATTGCATTGGCGCAGTATATAGATGCACAGAAATTACGCAAAAATAAAGTGGTTTTAGGATGGAAGAAACACTAAATATAAATTAAAATGAACTTTAATATCACGATGTTGACACTTGGAAAAAGATGGATGCCATATTTTATTTTGAATTGGGTCACGTAATCTCTTCATTTAATATGGGTGTAGTTGTTATTTTAATTTTTATTTTAAAAACTACCAAGCATTTTTTTTTTTTTTTTTATAAATTTTATGGGATAAATTAAATATTTCCTAAAATTTTCAAAGCAGTTTGTGAATTTTAAATTTGTTTAAAAAATTAGGTCCCACAGGGTTCAATGTATTTACATTTTTCAACCTGGGTTAAATCCAAAACTAATTGGGTGATATTATTCATTTATATTCTCATATGTCCCACAGACCATCTCAACAACATACTAAAATTCCATTTTGATAAAGTCATTTTCACAGCAGTTATCGTGCGAACAGACAGACAGAATGAATAAAGTCATAAACACTTTTCAATTATGTTATAAAGTGTTAAAAATGAGTGCACTTAAGATCATTGTTCTCTTATTGCTAATTCATAGCTATGTTTTGTATTAAACTATTGTTGAAATTATTACCTCAGTTTTTGATTTTATTTATTTTAGTGTTCTGTACTCTTGTGTGTAGAATGTGTATGTGCAGTTTGTATTGTACCATTATTTTTATTATATGTACTAATTTGATTAAAGGGTTATGGTGGTGCTTTCTTAATGATGATAATGTAAATTTAATGTGGACAGTAATCCAATTTAGTAGAATGTAGACCAGGAATGAATTAAACTATTTAGAACAGGAATGAGGAGACATTTTTACCTGAGGTCTACTTACAAATGTTAAACATTAATAAGGTTGTATTTAATATATATGTGTGCATGTAAAAATGATACTAACAAACATAATTTATATAATTATTTATTTATAAATGTGAATTAAAACATGTTTCTGCTCTCTTTACATGCGTAATATAAAGTATAAATTAAAGATATTGCAATGGGGATCAGAAATTTGAATTTTCAATGAATTAGCCTGTTTTGAGCATCCCTCAACTCGATCAATTTTAAAGTGATGTTTGTGTATGTGTGTGTGTGGCTGTTACTCTGTAGACATGATATCTCATGAAAGAATATAGATTGTTTAAATGAAATTTAATGCAATTATCACAATCAGTGAATACTGTAATCTTTTGATAATAAATGCAGTCAAAGATTCAGAAATCCGAAATGTTGCATGATTTTCTAAAAAAAAATATATACAAATTTCAGAATTGTCAATCATTTTATCTGTAATTTATCGTAAGAAAACTTATTGTACTCAGTTTAGAATGCTAGCATAAACTGTTTTCAAATTATTATACATTTTTTAAAATTAATTTATAAAAAAATTATATTAAAATTAAAGTATTATTAAAAAGGTAGGCTTTCTATGTGCAATATTATATCACAAATTTTATAACAGTCTCTTGGATTTAGCATGTTGTATTCACATGAAAATACATTAGTTTTGTGTTTTCATCTCAACTAATTTATCAAATTATAACTTAATTTAATTTTATATTTAATATAAAATTAAATAATTAATTTTTGATTTAATAATTTTCTGTATTTAATATAAATTAAATACCAGTACTATCTTGATTTTAATTTCCCATGTGATTTCATAAATATGATTTTATATGCCCAACAATGCTGTAAATGTTGATTTTGTGGTACAAGTTCTTTAAAAGCAATGAAGTGTTCCAATGATCATCTAACATCACTCAGGGATTATAGTTTCATGATTGTTTCTACTTGTCAGCACTGTGCAGGTGATGAGATGATTAGTAAGTACAGAACTTCCTAAAGCAAAGGTTTAAACATTGTTCTGCTAGAAGTATTTATTTCGAACCCAGTAACTACAGGTCATTATGTTGGCCCTGCCCATCATTACTAAAATTCCAAACTTTGAGGATTACAGTGAAGTGACAGGACATTGTAGTTACAGGATAGAAGTTGCTTTATTACAATTCCAGGGTTCCCACAGACCTTGAAAGTCAGGAATTTTGTTTATGAGTCAGGGAATTTTTAAGAATTTTGTATAAGGTCAGTGAAAAATGTATCCTGTACCAAACATTTTTGTGAATATTTTTAATTTTTTACACGGTAGATGTATATTACAAAAAAAATTATGTAAAAAGAGACCTAGGCATTTCCTGCTTTATTTTTGTTTATGATTATTAGATAAGTTCCCCAATGATAGTATTCTACCACCAGATGGTTGGGCAATGGTAAATGTTTAGAAAGAGCTTTACTTCTTTTCGACAATCTAAAAAAAATTGTTGAAAAGTCGAGCAATAAATACCAAACCATTCAAAAATGTAAGTGCCCAGACAAAGAACAA
The DNA here is from genome assembly GCA_951213105.1 of Amaurobius ferox. Classification (NCBI taxonomy): domain Eukaryota; kingdom Metazoa; phylum Arthropoda; class Arachnida; order Araneae; family Amaurobiidae; genus Amaurobius; species Amaurobius ferox. The sequence goes on from OX578144.1 coordinate 103,016,879, forward strand.
ATTCATGAAGTGCAAACTTGCCATCTTTAAAACACTGTCAACTGAATGTGAACCTTTCTAGAAAAAATATCAAACCTCAAATCCACTTGCTCCATATTTGTTTTTAAATTTGCAAAATCTCATCACAAATTTAATGGAATGATTTGTCAAGCCAAGTGCAATGCCTACCACAGTTGAGAAACTTTTTGCTCTTGATTTAAATGATAATGAAAATCTGCATATGTTAAAAAATACTGATATTGGATTCTAGACAAAGAAATTTCTTAAGGAAGTGGTTGGTTCCGTCTGAAGCTGAAGTCCCTAAATTTAGAACGGAATGCCAGCAGATTTTAAAGAAGATGGCTATAAAAATACTTGAACGAAGTCTCTTAAAATATAAAGACATTCAGGGCTCGGTCCTCCTTAGACCCAATTATTATTTTCAGACAGCCACATCAGGAAAAAATAGGATTTAATGCTTTGCTGGATACTTTCTACACTAAAAACAGACTTTCAGAAAGTTGCACAAAAAGCAAAGGCTCAATATTCTTTCATGTGTTGAAGACCCAGGCCGACCGGCTCGTCAACAGGGACATGAGCAACCGATTAGCCGGCAGGCATTCTTTCATGTGTAATGAAGCTCACACGACTCTAGAAAAACAGTTTAAGGAGTTCTTAGAAACTGATGCAGACTCATCTCAGAGACTTGATGATTTTTTTTCTTCAATTCTTTTTGGCAATCGAGATCTATGGCATGTTATAAAATTATGTCTCTTATTTTCACCCGGCAATGCCACAGTTGAGAGTGGTTTTTCGATAAATAAAAGTCTTCTTGCAGAAAACCTACATGCACAAAGTCTTATTTCACAGAGAAAAATGTATGATGCAATCAGATACTATGGTTCTATACAGAAGGTCCCCATAACACAGCAGATGTTGACATATCTCAGAAATTTTGATATATGTCAGAAGACGTTCTGAATACTATGTTGAAAGTGCTGGACAAAACCAAGCAGAAGAAGATAAAAAAAAAACACAATTAAAAAAAGAAATAAAGGAATGAAAAGAAAATTCTAAAAATAGATAAGCAACAAGAAGAAGCTATTGAAGCTCATATTAAATTTTTACAAAAGCAAGCAGTGGACTAAAAGGAGAATTTTTCATATCAAATGTGGAATATGTTTAATGACGAAGTTGTCATACAAATATATTTGATGTTTCATTATGCTAAAACTGTATGATTTTTTCTCCTTGTCATATTTTCTTGTTACTGTTATCATTTCAATCAGTATGATTTATGGTACGATTATACCAACTGTAATACTTATTATATTTTTGTAACTGTCAAAAGTAAAACAAGATTTGTTTCATTTTCTGTTTAAAAAAATGTAAAACTATTTTTAAAAATAGAGGAGAGAGATGGACGGCTATGGGGATGGTGGAGGCCGTTTAAACTTTTTTAAAATTCAAAAACAGTTGGTATAAGCATATCTCGGGTGGTCAGGGAAATTTTGGAAAGTTGGTCTGGGAAAGTCAGGGAAAATTATTTTCACATTCCTGTGGGAACCCTGAATTTTAAGCTCTTAGAATTTTATTAATTATAATTATAAGTAGGGCTAAAATAATGTTCTGCATTGTTACTGGGTTTGAAGTAAATATTTTTACCAGAAAAATTATAACATCCCAATCTTTAAGGAATGTTGAAGACCCAAGCCGTCCGACTCATCCAAGAACTTGAGCAACCAAAAGGATGGCCGGGAAAGACTCTTTAAGGAGTGTGAAAACCCCAGGCCGTCTGACTCGTCCAGAGGACTTAGAGTAACTATTTGGACGACCGGGAAGGAAAGTTAGCAAGCGCCAACTGTGTGCTTATTGATCATCTCATCACTTACACTGTGCTGACAAGCGGCAATGGCAAAACCACAATTCATGGGTGGTGATGGTTGATCAGCTCTGTGCTGTCTTGCTTGTATGCAATGCCCTGTTGTAGGATAGAAGTTGCTTCACCTTAGAAGTTTTTTATTTTAGTGCAAATGACAGTGAATAAATATTTTTAAAATATGACAAAATATTTATCATGGTGTGTATGGAAAGTCTTGTGCTGTTTACATCATATTTTTAATTAAGGGATGGCAATAATCAATATGTACAATCTTTTCATATGTTGAAGAGTGAAATGAAAATAATGTTTAAGAAATATATATCAATATGCTCATTGTTCTTAAACTTGTTAAACATTAGATGGATATACAGGTGCATGTTGGCATCAACTTTTTTAACCTTAGAATATTCTATATTGACATTAAATTTGTTTACTTAATTCTGATCTATTATTTTTATGCAAAGTTCAATATGTTGTTATAATGTTATTGTATTTATGCATTTCAATTTTTAATAATGCTATTTTAACTAAAACACTTCTGATTAGAGCAAATTTTTAATAATAAAGGTAAGAAAAAAAGTTGCAAAGAATTGTTTCTTTCTTCTGCATTGTTTTTTGTTACAATTTTCATTGAATGTAAACAGGTCCACTCATTTTAAACTTTTATTGGCTCTAGATTTTCAATTATACATGGTAAAGTTCAAAGTGGGCTGAATAAGATTTTAATGATGTAGTAGTTGGAGCTATAGAAGTGACGTATCAGTATAGTAAAGTAACAGTGTATTGCGAGAGACTAATGGCAGTGCTCCTAGTGGGAAAATTTGGAAGTTAGCACTCTCATCTTGGAAACTATGAAAAATACAGAAAAAAGTCAATTAGAAAGTTGTAGATCATTGTCAAATTAGTAAAAATAAGATTTTGTGGAAATGAATGGTACAGAATCTCTACACATTACTGTATGTTTTATAGTTTTATATTGTGGGGTCACCCACTATGGAGGTGAAGTGCCATCTTTAATACGTGGCAAAGAAAGTGTCAACCACCAGATACTTTAGATTGGTTGCGTGTGTTGAATGACGTGGCCTGCTCATACAAGAAAAGACTACAAGCGTAAACTTAACAATTTAATAACAAGAAACTTAACTATTAAATAACAAGAAACTTTAACACAACAAAGAAGTAGATTTACATTACATGCTTCCGACCACTCATTCTGTTGCTTGTACCCTAGGGTGAGTCGGATGGCCTGGGTCTTCCATATTACATGCTCCACTCAAAACTGCCGCAGCGTAACTCATCTAATTTAATACATACATGTTAGAGTTGAGCTAACGAGACTAGTGAAAACCAACAAGACTGAAGTTGTGGCGATTGCAACATCTTAAATATCTTGCCACAGACAGCATTTATTGGTCAAGCAGAAACTGCATAGTCCCGCAGCAATGGTGGCACCACAATATTCAAATAATAACTGTGCCATACAATAATGCTGCTTCAGATAACACATACGAGGCAATTTGCAAACGGTCATCAATAATCAAATGAGTATTGTATTTTGTGTGTGTGTACTTTGATCATTATCTTGTCAAAAAAAAATCATGACAAGTTATTCAAAATGAAGATTATTGCAATATGGTACTACTATATGGCAGATTTGGATATAATGCACAGCAATATTTCTGATGACTTTGTACTGCTCCACATACACCATTTTTCTGTATATCTCATAGTTTGTGAAATAGTAATGCTACGTTCTAAATTTTGCCAAATTTGGTAATGAAAGAACATAAGACATGTAAACCTTCTGTAAAAAAATGAAAATAAGACAAATAAGTAAGGACTATTTAAAAAAAATAGTACCTATTTTTCTTGTGATAAATAGTTTTTACTTATTTTTCTTGTTTTTAATAGTTTCTATTTTTCTTGTTTATATTTTTTACATTTCATTATTAAAGTTTTATTACAGCAGTTTTTTGAGTATTTTGTGATGATTAAGTAAGATGTTGAGATATTATTTAGATGGCATAAAAGTGAACTATAAATATTCAATTTTTTTTTTTGCTATATTTTTAAATTCAGGAAGAATAAAGGCACAATCTCATCTCTACTTATAATAAAACAGAGTGTGTGTTTGACGGGGAACACTTCCGGGGCGATCCCTCGGGAATGCTTCCGGCACAGACTACTATACAGACCTGTCACTCTCGATAGTTTCGTTTTCGCGGCGGCCATTAGAGATAGACCAAACATTGGGTTGGCGCGCTCTTGGCGATGGTCTGGTTTGTTCCGAGCGCTTGGCGATAGTCTGGTTTGGTTCCAAGACGATTTTCAATGTTATAACCCTATTTCGCTCGGCGAAAACTTAGAACAACAGACTAGCGTGGTTTGAGTAACGTGAAAAAGGATTATTTGTTAAGTGTTTAGATCATTTCGTAGAAATGGATTGATAAAAGAAAACTGGTTGCGTTACAGGGTATGTAATTTATGTTTATTAAAATTGAAATAATTTTAGTTATCACCATTCTACATACGTGTTCATTATAAGTATACACGTGTTCATAAGTATACACGTGTTCATATAAGTATACACGTGTTCATATAAGTATATTAGTGCTGTGTTATTACTGCCGGATTAGACTAAATTTTAAGAGGTAGTGGTATAATTAGTTAAAAAATATTTTCCGAATTTTTATAAAATGTGAAATAATTGATATTTGGATAGCTTTTTCTTAGTTGAATGTGATATAGTATGTGTATATATTTATGTAAAATTCTTATTAAGTGCCTTATGGGGAAAAATTCCCCCCCCCCCCCCCCCTCGGGTAATTAATGATTGAGTTCCACAACTTCGATAGTGCATTTATGTAAATTTGATATTTACTATATGAATATTTTTATATTTAAAAAAAAAAGTCTATTATCAGTATCCCAGAATAAATTAAGGATCAAGTAATTAACGATCAACACGCTAGTATACTTTTTAGACTGAAAATATTATATAATATTTCAGTCTTTTGAGTATGTTAGCTTGTAATTTTTTGTGCATTATGTTTTATAGTGAGACAATGCAATGTGTGTATTTTTTAATCTATTTTATGATTATTTGAATTAAATATATAACTATGTTTATTTAAATATTCTTAAACTAATGAATATATTTATGTTGCAGATTAATGTATTTTTAAATCCTGATCCTTTCTATAGTTTCAAAAATTATAAAAGTACAGTCCTCAACATTTTGTTCCCCTCCCGTTTAAAAAAAAATCGCCAAGGGAGCGATAGCGCGCCAAATCTGGCAGACGCATCGTAGTTCAGTTGGTCCAACTCACGAGCTCTAGTGTCTATGCGACATCCCATGTTAAACATGTTGCCATAGGGTCCTATGGGAGTGAACCTTCTGAATATAGTATTCTGTGGCTTCCGGGACAATTCATTCCTCAAACTCGGATGTGAATCTATGGGAGAATCAAAACAGAAATGTTTTATATTTGCCGCCATCTATCGGCCGAAAATATAACTAAAGTTCTTGCAAGTTGAATCGATTAGAAACTGCCTCAATAATATTCTCAAAAAAAAAACTTCTTTTTTATTTGTGATGTTCTTTGAAGCAATTGAAGTAGCTTTCATTTTTTTTTCCAAGTTCATCCTCGCAGATAATTGCGGCAGATAATTGGTATTGCCCTACCAAAGCGGAGACATATTGTAAACAAACCCTGGATATGATTCTTTTGTGTGATTCATTCATAGTGTTAATTGGAGATTCTTTACAGTAACGTTTTTTGATATTCTTAAATATTAAGATAAAGACAAACAGAATTGATTTAATTATGTTTATTTATTTTCGTATATTTAAATATTTTCATCAAAAATAAAATACTCAATTCTCAAAACGATATGAGTTTAGGAAATGTTTGATTTTGCTGTTGGCAATTAGCAACTATAGTTTATTTTCTTTTTTAAACAGTTTTTTGGATTATTTTATCGGTAATGTTTCTTTAACAGTAATGATTCTTCTTACAGTAACAATTCTTTACAATAACGTTTTTTGATATTCTTTATATTAAGATAAAGACAAACAGAATTGATTTAATTATGTTTATTTATTTTCGTATATTTAAATATTTTCATCAAAAATAAAATACTCAATACTCAAAACGATATGAGTTTAGGAAATGTTTGATTTTGCTGTTGGCAATTAGCAACTATAGTTTGTTATTTTCGTTTTTAAACATTTTTTTGGATTATTTTATCGGTAATGTTTCTTTAACAGTAACAATTCTTTAACAGTAATGATTCTTCTTACAATAACGATTTTTTACAATAACGTTTTTTGATATTCTGTATATTAAGATAAAGACAAACAGAATTGATTTAATTACTTTGCATGTTCACGGGTTGGAAGTAAGGGTAATCTTCATATCTTAGCTCAAAATGGTAGAACAGCTAATATTGTGTATCCAGAAACTCTTCAATATTAATATTAATAACTGGGTATTAAATGATAACATAAATGATACTTAACATAAATGATTTTTAACATAATTTATTTGATATTTTACAGAAGTTACTCTTCTCTTACTATACATACATTTTTTACATGCTTTCTAACTTTAATTTAGCCATTTCCACAAATATTATGTTGAAAAGGCTCATATTATACTTGACATAATTTATAAATTTTGACCTCAAAGAACTATGCAATTTTTTTTTTTGGGGGGGGGGGGAGGGGGGGAACTCTGAATAAAGAAATATACCTATAGTGGAATCCGCCTCATTGAGCAGTGTGTAACAAAAGGGCTAACACATCCATGTACTCTACCTCAAAAAAGGTGGATGTGGAAAGGAGTACAAAGGAGTATCATTTTCTTTATTTTTATACTTCAAAACATGTGATCACAATTACAAGATTTAAAGACATGATATAAATGTTTAATTGCATTTTTCTTTTTCATATTTTATTTCTTGCCCAATTATGTTCTTATGTTCATCAAAGATTTTTGATGTTTTTTTTTTATTTGACTGCACCCATTTCGCCTAACTACGCCGACCAACCATCGTCTGGTACAGCTATCGATTCTCACCCTAACAGCCACCTGGTTGACCTACAGGGCCCAACCATTTCCATTATCATACTGAGAGATGTTTTTAAATGAGCAGCATCCTGTTAGGCACCCAGGGCCCGCCCACAACTTTGGTAAAAATAGATATTTGCACATTTTCTGGTGGCTGTACCAGACGAAGGCTGGTCGCCGTAGGCTACTAGTTGAAAATGAATCTGTCATTTAAATTTAGGATATGGCACTAAGTTTTAAAGCATTTTTAAATGTAATGCATTCAATCATTTTGATGACTAGTCATATTTGATGTGCACACATGTTTTGAAGCATGTGCTTCAAAAATTTAGATTTGTTTATGAAATTTAATTTTGGAGGGCCATGCTAAAACATACTGCTTCTAGCTGCTTCATTTATCTTTTATGAGATACATAATGAAATTATTTTTTCATTGGAGATAACAGTATAACATATGAACCAGTTTCACACATAAGCACTCGTCAGCATAAAATTGCCTGTACAGGGTGCTTGTAGTCCTTAAAAGTGCTCAAAAACTACATAATTCCTGATTTCAATTTTAAAGAACCTGAAATCTGCTTAAATTTTTACCTAACTGCTTAATTTTCTTATATCACAATTCAGAAATTACAATAAAAGTAGGAAATTTGTCTCGTATAAAGGTGAGAATCAGATTGTAAAGGGCAAAATTTTTTCCAAAGCCATATGAAAAGAGGGTCAGACTGTTTTATTTTTTTTTCTGTTCATGTTTCTTTCAGTTTCTTCCACTGTCCAGGTAGAAACCCAACCCTGATTCCTGGAGTCTAATAATAGATTACTGCTGCAGCACAATTAATCAGAGTGTACCTGAAAAATCACAGGCCCTTTTTGTGTAACATTTATTTCCTTTTAGTGTACAATTATATCTATAACCATCCGATCTTCTGATCAGAAAACCTTTTTCTATTTTTATGATTCATTTGTAAAAGTTTCTAATATACTCATGAAAAGCTCACTTATATGATCATTCATATAAAATCTTGTTAAAGTTCTGCCAAATATTCTCAAATTTGCCCATACAAATATGTCAATTTTACTCAAATCAAAAGAGATTTTTATGGCAGAAATTTTTATAAGCATTTCTCAAGATTTCTGATACTGTGTTGAAATAAAATGACATTATATTATGTGAAGTTTGATAATGCTTTAAACATACCTTTTTCATACTACTTAAATTATTTTCTGTAGTTCTTAAAGTGTTTAAAGTACTTAATGTTTGTTTTAAGGAAAGTTGTGCAAGAACGACAGAAAACTTCCTATGTGCAACAATTTTTCAAATCTATATATGGAGACCAACAAATTCAGTTCTACCATGTGGCCAGCTGCAAATTTCTCCAAGATAGATTAAGCTGGTGTGACACAAGGCTAAGCTCAATTTTTTCGAAAGAAATTTATAACCAGTTACATGGTAGAACTTAATTTGTTTGTCTCCATGGAAGTCTGCAAAATTGTAAAACATAGCAAGTTTTCTTGCTGCTATTGCCGATTACGGCTATTTCATGCTTACAAGTGTAAAACTAGTCCATGAATACTATTATCTGTAAAGAGAGTGTAATTCTAGTTTCGATATTGGTATGTTCTGTGAGTATGCTTAAGGGAATTAAATAGTGTTTATTGGATGAAGTGCTCCCAACTCAGGTTAGAATAAATTCCTCATTGTCACCTGGGTCCTAAATAAGAGCTTTCTTCTTGACCTTTTGTATTGGCATAGTACATCCTAAATATTGGCCCTTTGATACGCCCTAAATAAGTGTATGGGTTCCATGCTAAACTTGCTTAAAATCAAGACTTTTCAATAATAAATGAAAATACTTGCCATCACAAAAAAGATTCTTTTATCAAGAGAAGTAACAATAAAAAATCTAAATTTTTTACCAAGCATTCCAGATTGACAGATGGTTGGGCAAATATACCTGAGTCATTATAGTATTAATTGTACCAAGTATTTGCTTTTTTATTTAATAAACGGTTTGTGTGAGTAATAAATGAAATCAAATAAAAAATTTCAAATTTTATCTAAAAGTGAAATAGTTACATCACATACAAGCATCACAAATTAAAAATAAATTCATTTTATAGAACCTTTTTTGGACATTATCTGTAGTGTGATATGTGCCAGTCAAAAAAATCTGTATCTACAACGATTTTTCTACAATTCTGTGTGACAGGTCATCCGTATCAGATCTCTGTGCTTCCAGACATGCTTCAGAAAATACCCTGCATCATACAAATACGATTAATAGAATATTATGAGTCTCTATTTATAACAACTCAAGACCTCTCCATGATTAGGAATGTGTAGAAGTGTCAAATACTTAGACTCATTTATATATAAAATAGTATATATAACTTGCTTATTGTAGTTAGCTGGGCGATGGTGGCTCTAATGATATTTAGCTGAACCTAAAATTTTCCTAAAAATCAAAATTATATTAGGATATGTATGGCTCAAACTTTCTATCACCCCATCTCCCTACTTGTGAGGGCCTGCCCTAAATTTCTTTATCTGGGTACAACCTGACTATGATTAGATTATCAAGTGTGGTACAGTTTATGCCACTCAAAACAGTAATTTAATCATTTTTAACTTTTAACTAGTTCTTAGTTTAGTACAAGTCTTATAAAAGTTTAGTATTTGCATGTTAACCTCTTTACTTTGTTACCATGAACGATTTTCGAAATTTACAATTCAACTCAATCTTTATCGATGTCGCTAATGAACGTATTGGAAGTATTTGACAATTTGATGTTGAAATATAATCTTTAGAAATTGTTATGAAATAAAAGGATAAATTGCCAGAATAATAAGTAATTCAACAATAACTTCTTGATTTTATGATTTTTTATCTTTTTTTAATATCAATATATAGTCCTGAAAATAGCAATTATGTGTGTGTATTTACAATGATATTTTCCCTTTCGTATTTGAGTAGTTTTTCAGTACCAGACTGTGCTAACGAAATAAATAAGGGGGAATTTCAGTAGATGATGCATTAACATTGACATTCAATTGCTTAGGAGCTGCCTTCTAATTGTTGGTGAGTGGGTCGAATATTGAAATTTATTCTTGTTATATTTAAATTGGAGATCGCAAATGTTTTATGCAACTGCCTGCATGTTGTGTCATCTCTAGAATCGTGTTTGTCGAGCTATTCAGCGCCAGAAAGTGCTGCTTTTCGGAAAGATCTTATACATAAAGTTGAAACATTGATCCATGTCATGGTTGTTGCCATGTTGATCCATGACATGGACACCATTTGACTAAGCTCGCAATTGAAAATATGTTGAAAATCGCAAATTCCTGAGACTGATGTTTTTGATTTTCAAATGAGCACTGAACGTATGAGACGAGTGTTTCGAAGTACCTTCACTATCATCTTTAAACACTCCTTTTGCATTGACATCCATGCTCATAAAGTTACTGCAATTGCAGAGAACTTTTCATGGATGGTACACAACAAAGGTTTTAGAAGACGGCAAGCAACTCTAGCTTCCTGCCTGTTAATTTCTGCCTTGTCTCATAATGCAAGACGTACACCAAATGCAAATTCTATTTATTTTTTCTTGCTGTTATGACCTATGGCGATGTGATGAAATAAGTGTTTATCTACATCCACATTTCTCTACAATCATGTTTGGATAGTTCTTTAGCACCAGACTCCCGTTTTCATCGAAGTACAGCAATGTCAGGGAACTTGTCTCAGATGGTACACAGCAAGGTGTTGGAACGTTGACGTTTAGTCCCATGGCATGGATTAAACTTTGGACGGCTGCGTGGTTAGAAGTTTCTGTGTGCTGGAAAAGAAAATAGAAACGTGTTACTGTATTATTAAATTGAGTCGATATAGTCTAGTGGTTAAGACGTGAGGACTTCACACGGTAAACCCGGGTTCGGTCTCCGACGCCATCCCAAATTAGATTCGTGTCTACGAGGAGTATGGACACGTTGAATCTGTAGGTCCGAAAATCCAACCGATAGGTGATAGTTTGGGGGAAGGATGGTTTGTTCCCGTGGATGTCGCCTATTGGGTTCCGGTGTAAATTAGGTGGCACCAGGGCAACCGACCGAGAGGGGTCAAAGTATGTATTGTATAGGAGCATAAACAGTTTGTGAAAAAATGCCAGGAACTTATAAACTATTGGGTAGTAGGGGGAGGGCAAGCACTTTTTGCACAGGGGCCTGCATGTGTTGCATAAGTTTTATCGGCTGCAGTGGGTGGCGCTGTCGCGGCCGTTCAGTTACGACATTCGATTAGGTCGGATGGTCTGGGTAGGAAAAATGTACAGTCGGTCCCACTTATTTGGGTAACGGGTATTTGCATACCTCGATTATATGCATAGAATATTCTAGAACTAAAACGAATTTCATAGAGTTAATGTTAAACATGCAGCGTTGGAAGACATAGGAGGAAAAGACTTCCTTATCCACTCTCGAGGGGAAGGAGGGGGGATTACATTGTTAAACTTTGTATTAATCGAAAGATTTTTTTTTCAAGTCCTTTAAAATGAAGGGTAATATGTTATAATTATGATTATTTGGACCAATGATACAGATTTTTCAATTATTTCTTTTTGCAAAATTTGCAAAATAAATAAATCAGATGTTACTTAAACATAGATTCTGGTATGAGAAACTCAAGTTGAGCCTAACTTTAATTTGCTTTTATAGCAGCCTTATCTGGCCCATGCAGACTATGTCTCAATTGATAAGTAGAAATAGGAGTTTTTGTTTGAGATTGCCAAAAACCTTATAGCCACATCTAGTTGTCATGCATATTTATTCCTTTATTACACATTTCTGCCAAAATATAATCAGCATGGTAGTTATATGCAACTTACTGGATCGCTGAATTTCAGGGAAATCAGACATATGTTCTGGAGCTAGAGTGAATAAGTGCATTTCGGATACAAAATACATACGGCACACTAAAAAAACTGATATTCAAGTTCTAGGGTTCTCCAATAAGTATAATTTTAGCGACTTCACTCCAGTGTTTCCTCTGATGTTTTTTTTAATTTGAAGTAAATTTTTATAACTTGAAATTAATTTGTCATGCCAAAAGTATTTCTTTAACCTAAATATACTAAAAGGACAAAATATTATAGAGGGTATCCCAGAAAGATTGAAACGCGCTTTAATTCATTACCTGTTGGAGATAGGTGGGCAATGTAAATTGCAAAAATGTTGAAAGTAAGGTAGGAAATAAGACTACGTTAATGAAATAGTCCTCCCATTAATTTTCAAAAAGTTACACTTTTTAAATTTTTATACGAACCCCTTAGACAAATTTGGTCAGTAAGAAAATTTTTATTTTTAATGCAACAAGATCATTAAAAACAAGAAAATTCAATCCTGCATAAAGCATTGATTATAAAAAGCGTCTTTAAATTGTGATACATTCAGCGCTGATATTTTTTTTAAATATCAGCGCTAGTAATTTATTATATTTGAAAACTTAAAACTTCAAAAAAGACAAGTCAAAAAATGCAATGCCAGTAACCATGGAGGTAAAAGTAAGGAGTTAAAACTTCACTCTACTACTATGAAAACGCCAATATCGTGTAAGACAATAATTTAGGTGGCGCTGGGATAAGCTGCATTGCATGAATTTCTATGGCGGAAGACCTAAAATATTTTTTAAACTGTCAGTTTTGTAAAAATAAATAATTAACGCAATGCAAGTTAGAACCGAAACAATAACGAATATTTGTACTCATTCAAAATTATTTTACCTTTCAAATTATTTTTATCTCCATAGATTCTGTACTCCATCCTACTACTATAAAAAAATACTGGTTAATTATACACATAATTAGTTAACACTTAATTTAAAACTAAATAAAAATACGTATACTAAATACTACGCCTTTCTGTTGTGGCAATGAGCAATAGCAGCCACTTTACTAGCACTAGTGACACCTACATATAATTCTCAAAACATATGGCATTTTTAAGCATTTCTTCCATAGGAGTTTTATCTCCTTTCTAATTCCATACTAGTTACACTAAATGAACTTTATTGAAATAACGCCATTGTAATATAAATCGTCTGCCTCTATATGTAAAATCAATGAATATGTCATCATTTAAAATAAAAAAATATTGTAATTGCTTTGGCTCAGAATTTAGATAAACAGATAATACGTAAAAAAAATCTGGTGTGGGCGGAACATGACTTTCCTTATATAATGCAATAAATTTACTACTTTTACAGTAAAAAAATAGATTATTTTTTATAGTAGATATTTATATTCTTTCTAAGATATTGAATTTTCGTCAATGAGTCGTCATTTTCATTGATTTAGCGTCATTTTTATCCATTTGGCGAGTTTATCGCTAATTTAGCAACATTTAAAAAAGTCGCCAAGTTGGCGACATTCCGCCAAATTCGCCGCCAAAATCTCGCCAAGCGTAATGGATGGAGAAATAAGTTATTCTTAAAATAGCAGATAAATGACTTTTGGCGTTCAAATACAAAAGTATTACTCAAAGTATCTTTTTTCATGAATGGAACGAGCTGGATCCACGAGAATGATGTCACCAAATTTATCGCATGGTATTACATATGAAAAGTGAACATGTTTATCAATAGGAAATATTTTTTTTTTATTTTATCTCTCGGCGAACTATATCATTTGTTGTAGTTGCTGAAAAAAAGCCTGCGCAGCTAATAAATATTAAAACACGTTTAAAATGTAGATTAGAAAATAAATTTATAACATTTAAAGTTCAAATACATTTTACAAACATTTGAAAAATAGGAATACTAATTAAATGCATGTCAACACGCCTCCCCTTGTCAAAAATCACACTTAAACATAAACATTTTTAATTTGTGCTAGAATTTCATTCAAAAATTGTAAAAAATTAAAATATATAAATTTCTCGTTATATTAAAAGCTTGCTGGGTTTGCGGATGGCAAAATTATTTCTGATTGCAGCCCACAATTTGACAGTCCAGCAGAAGTGAACTATTTTATGTAATATCTTAACATTTTTACAAAATAGCGCTGATTTGCATCAAATTAACATTGGCGACAAACTCACTAACTCTACACAGCCTGATTAGAATCCTCGAATTCGAGAAAAGTGTTATTCACCCATTTCTACTTATAACGGTATCGATTCTATCTTTCTTACTATATGACCTACTTGGTTATGATTTTTGAAAATAATTTATTCATGGGCGTGATAAAAAAAAAATAATTAAACTCTTGGAAAGATATTTATTATAAAATATATCTCTTTTTTTCTTTCTGGAGAATATAGCAAGAGTCAGAATTTAATTGAATTTGTTTTTCTCCCTATATTAAACAATTTTTATTTAAAAAACTACCTAATATATTTTACTGAGATTTTTTTTATATATTTTATGGGATAATTTGAATATTTCCTAAAACTTTCGAAGCAATTTGTGAATTTTAAATTCGCTTAAAAAATGTTTGAAAAATTAGGCCCCATACGATTCAATGTATTTCATTTTTTCAACCCGGGTTCAATCCAAAACTAATTGGGTGATATTATTCATTTATATTTCCATAGGTCCCACAGACTGTCTGGACAACTTACTAAAATTTCATTTTGATTAAGTCATTTTTACGGCAGTTATCGTGCTAACGGACAGACAAACAGCATGAACAAAGTCATAAACACTTTTCAACTATGTTGTAAAGTGTTAAAAAGCCGCATATCTGTATCTTTAAAATCAACTGAATTATGATAGAGGAAAAAATTCTGACTTATGCCACTTTTCCGTATCATGTGAAAGACTGTTTTATCAGTGAAAATAGGGATCATAAACAAATTGATGATGGAAATTGTTTAAATCAAAAATACGTTAATATGTGTCAAATTTTTTTATCACAAATGCATCTAAATAAAGCATTACACAGACAGAGATCATATAAAGCAGTGGTACTCACTACGCGGTTTGGTATCCTATGTAGTATCATCCAGTTTTATCTTTTTTGTGATATGTTACAAATTTACATTTCTAATTTGATATAGGGTCCCCATTCACAATGTTCAATTTCCAATTAAATATAACTCGTTCAATTTTAAAGATACAGATATGCGGTTTTTAATGATCTTGTTGCATTAAAAATAAAAAATTTCTAATTGACCAAATTTGTCTAAGGGGGCTGTATAAAAATTTAAAAAGTAAAATTTTTTGAAAATTAATGGGAGAACTATTTAATTAACGTAGCCTTATTTCCTACTTTACTTTCAAATTTTTTGCAATTTATGTTGCCCACTTATCTCCAACAGGTAAAGAATTAAAGCGCGTTTCAATCTTTTTGAGACACCCTGTATACATCTTGATTACAACATGCAAATCAGCAGCATCACGTTACAATCACAATGCAAGACATCCAGAAACTGATAATGACTTTTCATACAGCTGGTATCTAAATATATCCTGTTCGCTTTAATTCAATAAAATAAGCATGTAATCTTTCAAAAACCTCTAATGTTCCGCGGCCGGGACAGTCCACTTTGAACCATTGTTACAGGCCATCTAAGATTATTTTCCAAATAGCAAATCTCACCTGAGGTCTAAGAGCTATAATGAGTAGAATTATTACCAGCCGATGCACAAGGACTATTTGATGCAGAGTTGCAAAAAACCTGGAAATTTTGAGAAGCAGGAATAAACCTGGAATTTTGGAAACATTGATGGGAAGAAACTAATCCAGCTCATTACAGTTTAAATTTAAATGATAATCGCCATTTAAGTAAATTAACTAAATCTTCGTATTAGCTTAAAAGCAAAGTCTATTGAAGTAAAATTCTTGAAAATTCAAAATTACAGAATTTTGTTGTAAATCTGCAAATTATATTAATCACAAAACTATTGAAATATTATTGGAATTAATATAAATTTCTTATCGTTTAATATTAAATGAATATGAACGAATTAAAATTACTTTGTAATAAGTATTTCACCGTTCGGAGTGTTCTTAATTTTAATATATTTACAAATTAAATTACACTTTATTTGTGGAATGCATTTTTAATTTTATATGTAATAAGAATATAATACAATAAGAAATTTTATATGTAATACAATATAAATATTTTTCTTGGATCTAACAAATCCTTCTCAATTTTTCATGCTTCAGCTATTTACAATAAATAAATATTAGTTTTGGGTCATGCACATTTCTTTTACAATGCAAAATTAAAAATTCCCACTTTTTGGAAGCTTTAAAAGTTCCACAAAAAACCCGATTTATTCCAGGGAATAAACCGGATTTTCCAATCTTTGCAACTCAAAGGGTTACCACGGTATTCAAAGGGTACCACGGTAGAAACAGGTTGGCAATCGAGTACATATAATATTTTATCTTCTCAGCGTATATAACCTTTTTAACCAGAGAAATTTTTTTGAAATAATTTATTCTAAATGTTTTGATTAACTCTTCTAACGTGTTGCTATTTTCGTTACGTGTGTATTAGAATGCTTTTTTCCCCCCTAAAAGTTGTTTTCATTATAGTGGTGTGTATTCTTTCTAAAGTAAGAATGGATAACAATATTTATATTTTAATAATCTCTCTTTACTTGGTATATTTGAAAGCGGGGAATATCACACATTATGAGGTACTACACATTTTGCACGCCATATTCTGTTTTCTCTTTTTTAATCTATTTGCCATTTTTATATATAGCACGACATATTGCCTAGTTCTAATTGGTTTTATTTTTAGGGTGTGGCAGGTATACATTTTATAAAGTGTTCCCCTGTACGACTCCCAAAGGATCATTTTCCTGACTTTTATTTTCTAACATTGCTGGTATTGTGGTAGTATATCTGTATTGATTTAATTATTACAATTTTAAAGTCTAAGCGTGTTTTATACATTTTTTCTGTAGAATGAAATAGGTTGAAAGGGGGTAATTAATCGTTGGTAAAATACAATTTGTAGGAAACCGTGCAAACACCATTGAAACTCTGCACAAAGGGATATGAAGATATATTTTCGTCATATATGCAAAGACAGCGATTTTTAAAATGCATGATAAGTTCAACTCGTCAAATCATCAAAACTAGACACATTATCATTACAAGATGCCGAATAAAAGTGCCACAATGCAATTCAAATGAGTTTTTACGATAAAATTATTTTCTTACCTTAATAATAGGAAACGTGCAACTTCCTTCACAGTAGTGTGCGTTGAATGATTTAGGGGATATTATCCAATCATCCCAACCCAATTGGGAAAAGTCCACTGTCAAACTTTTTCTTTGACACATTTGCTTTAAGTCCTGAGCATGGAGCTTGCTGTCATGCCTTGTCCACCAAAATGGTAGTTTTCGATTCCTCCTTCTCTTTTTCTTATGTCTTCTTGGCGTTTCATGCATTTTTCTCTTTCTACTTCGCCGACGCGCTTTTGGATAAAGGTTGACTCCCTGTTTATGTATAAAGTTCTCATCAATTACTTGGATTGTTTTCATAGTGGCTTCTGAATTATTAAATTCCCTTTCTTCTGTTGAATACCGCAGAGTGTCAGCAATGCTACGCCTGATCTTTTTAGTAGAAGCAAGAGTCTTTATCTCATTTAGTCTATCGCCATTTTGTTCTTGAGCAGGAAGTAATACTTTTTGGAAAGTTCCTCTGGTTGTTGAAATAGAATATTGATTTTGAATCGAGATTACTTCAGTTGGAATGTTTGTTCCCCGATGTGTTGGATTTGTTATGAGTAATCCAGTTTTATATACATGATATAAATGTTTATATACATTAAAAAAGTTTCGAATTTTTTCTAAGGCATTGTGAAGTAATCCTAAGATGTCAGAGGGACCAGCTTTGCTGAAATTAAAGCTTCCCGAAACTGCTTTAAAATATTTATCTAAACTCTCTAAATGCAATTCAAGTTCGGATGATTGTGAAGCAGTTTTGTAGTCTTCGTTATTGACGTTTGCGAATGTATTAAATTTTTTATATTCACTAGATCTTCGTCCTCTGTGTCGATGTCTTCGATCTGAGGATTCAGGAAGGAGTAAACCAGTCGGTAGAAAACCATCCTCGTTGGCTCTTGCTCGCAATAAGTCTCCAATTTCACCATATCCTTCCTGCATTGTACTAGCTGGTGCACTAACAGTTTGATTCTGGCTGTCTTCAGAAAATATCAAAACAAATGGTTGCGAATTTGGCTTAATTAATCTTTTAAAAGCAATCAACCGGTGATTACCTTTGGAACGCTTGATTTCAAGAGTCAGTCCTAGTAAGCTTTCTTTTCCTTTCCTATTCTGTCTGCAGGACATTACTGATCCAGAGATATCATATGAATGCCATTCGGGCTTTTGGCGTGAAAGAGATATGTCTATTTGATGTTTGGACGTCATGTTTGGGAAACATCCAACGTTCAGCCTAAATGTGGAATGTTCTCTTTTCTTTCCACTTTTGGGTTTGCGCCTTTTCAACAGGTATAATTTACTTTGAAGAATTTGTTCTGTTGGTTTTAAGCCAGTTAAGTTGAATATTAGCATATCTACATTATCAACTTTGTCTGAAAAATAAAGGTATATTACAAAGCAATTAGTTATCATATTCTAAAATCAATTTATAAATACATTTATATTTTTTATTTATTTATTTATTAAAAGTAAACAGATAAAATTAAAAACCCATTTTCGTTTTATTATAGCGTTCATTCAAAGTCTTTACTGTTTTTAGTTTTCTTTGGGAGCCAAAGAAAACTAATAAATCATTGAGGCTAATCATTGAGGCCAAAATCATTGAGGCTAATCATTGAGGCCAAAATCATTGAGACTTCCTAATTCCTTACAAGAATTCAGAAATTTTCAAAATTTAATTTCTTTGATTCTTTTATATAAAGTTACTTTAAAGGTTATCTCCCCCCACCCTCCCCAGTGTATAATTAAGTTATTTCGAAGAAACCCGGTATTCTACGCATTAACAGTTATATGAAATAACACCTCTATGTGATAGCTAGTTATTTTTATACAGTAACAATTTATTTACTAGTTAAAGTGTAAGTATATAGATCTTTTGTAATGTTTATTAACTAGTAAAAGTGCAAGTATAAATAAATATTTTGTGAGGTTTTAACGAGAACGAAACATATTCAAAATAAAATTTTAAATTTGTAAATTTATTCAAAATACTCATATAAGTTGAAATTGTTTAAGGATTTTGAAATTTTGTTTTATGTGTATTGCATTTTAAATAATTTAAATAAACACGTTTAAAAATGTAAATAATTTAAAATTCGTAATACAAACATATTAAAATATTTAATATTTTGAATTCCTCATGAACACAAAATACTTAACACTTTAAATATTTGGAATTCATAATGTAAAGAATACAAAAATTTAAATGTATTTTAAAATATTAAAGTTTTGATATGTAAATTAAAGCAATAGAGTATTTATAATTAATTTAAAAACTTTAAATGTAAATAAAAGCAATTTTGAGCTTAAATAGTCATATATTAATTGTTTTTAACACTTTACAACAAAGTTGAAAAGTGTTTATGACTTTGTTAACACTTTACAACAAAGTTGAAAAGTGTTTATGACTTTGTTAACACTTTACAACAAAGTTGAAAAGTGTTTATGACTTTGTTCATTCTGTCTGTCTGTCTGTCTGTCTGTCTGTCCGGTAGCACGATAACTGCCGTAAAAATGACTTAATCAAAATGAAATTTTAGTATGTTGTTCAGACGGTCTATAGGACCTAAGGGAATATAAATGAATAATATCACCCAATTAGTTTTGGATTGAACCCGGGTTGAAAAAATGAAATACATTGAGTTCTATGGGACCTAATTTTTCAAACATTTTTTAAGCGGATTTAAAATTCACAAATTCCTTCGAAAATTTTAGGTAATATTCAAATTATTCCATAAAATATATAAAAAAAATTTCAACAAAATATATTCAGTAGTTTTTTAAATAAAAATTAAAATAATAATTTCACCTCTTATATGAAGTGGTCACCTGACCATGATATGAAAAGATTACGTGACCCACTTCAAAATATAATACGGCATCCATCTTGTCTCAAAATCGTGATTTTTAAAGTTCTTTTTAATTCATATTGAGTGTTGTATTCGTCCTAAAACCTCTTTATTTTTGCTTAAATTCTGTGCATCTACATACTGAAACAACGCAATGACAATATATTTGAGTTTAAATGATCAGCCAAATTTGATTATTTCTACAACGAAGCCTATTTTTCACTTATGTAAAATGTAAACAGCAAAATATGTTGGATGATTTGTATAAGAATTGTAGTATTTTTTTAACGCAAAAGTATTTAGATCATGGAGTCTGCATAGCTGATATGAATGAAATACTCATTGATTTTACACAGAGGACGATTTTTTTCGATGAAGTTTTAGAATTTATTTACTTGTAGCTCCATGGTCTTAAGTTTTTAAATTATTTTAAGTTTTAATTATTTTAGTACTATGATGAATGAAATGCTGCTTTTATAGAGAGAGCCAGGTGTGATATTTTTTCTATGACGTCACTTGAATGAATGTCAGTTGTCTTCGATTAAGTTTTCAAATATAATAAATTTTTGTAGTATTATGATGATTTTAAAAATATTACCGAGGAATGTATCGCATTTTAGAGATGTGCAAACCAGGCAATTTATATTACAATGCCGTCATTTGAATGAAGTTCATTTTCTTCGATGAAGGTTTAAGTTTTCAAATATAATAATTTAATGTAGTTTTGTGATAAGTTTTAAAATATTACTTAGGAATGTATTGCATTTTAGAGATGTTTAAATAAAATTGCATTGCAGTGGGAAAGTGTTTCATAATCAATGCTTTAAGCATGATTAATCTTTCTTGTTATATATATTAAAACTATTCAAAATAAATAAACAATTTTTCTAATATTTTGATAAATATTTAGAAAAATTAAAAATAATAATAATAATAATAATATAAATTCATGTCTTAAAATGCTTAAATTTTTAAGATACCAAGATGTCGCGTTAACACACACACAAACACACACAAACACACACACACAGATATAACTTCAAAAACTGATCAAAAAACACGAATTCGAATTTTCAACCCCATCACAATAAGTGGTCAATATTTTAGTAGTGATGTACGAAAATATTTGATAATTGTACTTTCAAGAGAAAAACAAATTAAATGGAACAGAATATTAAAATTCAATTAGCGGGTGACTAAAGTTGGCTAAAGATTTCATAAACGCGATCAGGTCTTTCTGCTCTTCATTACTTTATCTAAAAAAACTATTTTTAGCGTAACAATTTTTAACCTATTGTAACTATTTTTAGTAATCTATGTTTAACGTTTGTGTGTGGGTCTGTCTGTGTAATGTATGTATCCACTCCTTAAAAACCCATCTGAAAACCTAATTGACCAAATTTCACAAAATTTGGTAGATGAGTTATTTGTTGAATACCCTGGGGCTGATTAGATTTTGGTATGATTCGAAAAAAAAAAAAAAAAGAACCTGTCTTTTTTTCGGAATGGCCTCCAAAAATCCTACAGTTCATTCTCGTTGTAGAAGTAATTAACCGAATTTCATAAAATTTGGTAGAAAAGATCGAATTCGGATAATTAACCGAAGAAAAATTTTAAACTTTAAATATTTTTAAATTGAATATGTAAATAAATCGATGATCATCAGTTCAACCACAAATTCAGCTAAGCCGTTGAATTGTACATTTGGCGATTTTCCGGATGACAACATGTAAAACTATTTCAAAGTTCCCAATTAACTTATATTTCACGCATCTCTAAATAAACAATTATCAATATTGATAGCATCCCCCATGAGCGACATAGTTCATATATCAAAATATCTTAATAATTAATTCTTCAATTAGGCGTCATTTCATTAATTTTGCGCCAATTTTTGCAATTTTAACAATATTTTCATCAATCTGGGGTGAAATATCGCCAAATTGGCGATATGTCGTTAGATTATTCACCAAGTTCAAAAGCGTTTCTTATATACTAGAAGGTATGCCCGTCATATGACGGAAATCAGAATTTACGAAACATTACTTCTCATTTGAAGTCATATTTATCAATTTGGCGACATTTTTGTCACTTTGGCAACATTCAAAATAGTCGCCAAGTTGGCGAAATCCCGCGAAATTTCTCGTCAAGCGTTACGGACAGATGGACGGATCTTTCCAAGATATTGAACTCCATTAGTCGTCATTTTATTGATTTAGAGTCGGTTTCATCTTCGTCAAATTCTTATAGCAGATAAATGACCATTGGCGTTCAAATATAAAAGTATTACTTTAAGTATCTTTTCTTATAAACGGAATGAGCTAGATCCACGAGAATGATGTCACCAAAATTATCGCATGATATTATATATGAAAAGTGAACATATTTCACAATAGTTAATATTTTTATTTTTATTTTATGTGATTTTTTGATACTTTTATTTGAAAAATGTGATATATTTCGAGAACGGGTGATGTTAGCGTTCTAAAGTTTGTGTCAATCGTTTTCCAATGAAAAATTACATAAGAAATGACTATTTACGTATCTTTATTAAAGGTTTTTATTTTTTTATTTTTTCAAAATTTCACACAAAAATTTAGTAAAATGGATTGTAAATTTAGTAAACTGGATTGCAATTTTTGTACCAAATTTCGTCCGAATGGCTCACACATACAGACATCACCTCAAAAACGTTTGATTCGTATTCAGGGATGCTTGAAACGTGCTCTCCCGTCGAAAACTCGAATTCGAATTTTCGACCCCGTCAAAATACTTTCCTTATACATTATACTATGTGTATAAGGAAAGTAACAAAGTAATAATTTATAAATATTCTCAAAAAGCAATTTTTCATGCAAAATTTGGATAACGTTGGATGAAGTTTCATATCTACAAATCTGTCTGTCTGTGTGTCTGTCTCATCATCGCGGGAGAACGGCTGCATCGGATTTCATAAAATTTTGCGTATAGATTTGGAATAGTTTAAATTTAGTCCATATTTCGAGTTTCTAGGACCAGAGGTTATTAAATATTAATAAAAAGAACTAAACCCTCAATCTCTACTTATAATAAAACAGAGTGTGTGTTTGACGGGGAACGAACGCTTCCGGTCGATCCACTCGGGAACGCTTCCGGGACAATCCACTCTTCAAAAGGATAGACAAAACCAAACCCAGAGAGTTTATATTTCAAAATATATATGTACAATACATCATGTTGCTAAGAAACGGAATTAAACCAAATATGTTATTACACCAATAAATATTTTTCGATTTAAATAATAAAGAAATATATTTATAAATACATTTCTTTTTTAAAGTGCATTTATCATTGGATCACATATCATTACGGCCTTTGGATTTAACGAGTTTAGATTATTGATATTTTCAAATTCTTACATAATTTGTTTTATTTTGGGGAAACATTTTAAAATCCACATATTGTAGTACGGGCACATCTTCTAATATATGGGTATAATCTTCTAATCTACGAAAATATAAATGATTACGTCCGTCCGTCCCTGTAACGCTTGGCGAGAGATTTGGCGGGCTTTTTTTTAATGTTGCGAAATTGAGGAAAATGTTGTCGAATCGCTAAAAATATTGCTAAAAATATATTGGGGAAGGGACTTAGCCCCCTCTGGTCCTTGCCTGGTCACGACCCTGAGTAAAGGTTTAATAAAATACCACACTTTTAATGAAATACCATAAACTTAAAAGTATATGTAGTTCTTAATGGGGATTTTTTCGCCATTAAACCGTCTATGATAAATTTAATATCATCTACTGAAAGATTTATTATGAACCAGTACATAAAATAACTCCTGTATTTCAACGATGCGGATAGATATCTCATATCTACCAGAATATAAACAAAATCTCTTTATATAAAATGAAATGTCATTTCTATATAGTTCATGCTTCGTAGTCCAATATCTACTGAAATCGAAGAACGGTTTGCATTCTCTTTAAAACAGAATTGGTAAAAACTGAATCACGAATCGAAATTCCTTCCCAATTGTTTCAATAAAAGTTACTATAGTTGGAATCTGAAATGCTGGTCACGGCCAGTTAGGTTCAAAGTGCGTTCGGAGGAGAGATTTTCAACTAAACGCGAAATAAACATGGTGATAACCGGAAAGGTCAGGATACAGGATGATAAATGACGAAAGCTTTGTGATAGCTTAGAGAAAAGTGCTTTCCAGAACGGTTTTGGCACGCTACGAGGAGGAGTCAGTATGTTAATGACAGCATGGTTTCTGTAAATGACTAACGAAGTTAACAAAATGAATGAAATTTTCGACTTTCGTATAGAATGCAATATGTTGAAACTTTCAGCTATCTCCGTTTGTTAATTTGATGAAATTTCACGGAATTTCATTTCTAATGTTCAATTGAACTTTCAACGATTTTCGTTTGTTCTATATAAATATCATGGAATGTTTATTTTGAAAAGTATGGAATTTTGATTTCAATTTTTTCGATTTCGATTTCAATTTAGCGATTTCCGTTTGCTATATAATTATGATGGCATTTCACTTTTTTTTTTCTTTCAAATGTGAATTTTAATTTTTAAGCAAATAGTCATAGCGTTTGCTCTATACGTATGATGGAATTTAAATTTTGAAAAATATTGAACCTCAAATTCAATCTTCAATAAAACATTCAGTGATCTCCTTTCATTCTTTAATTATGAAGGAATTGCCATTTTTTAAAATGTGAATTTTATTTTCAATTTTCAATTTTATATTCTTCGATCACCGTTTTCTCTATAAATATGATAGAATTTCCATTTAAATAAATGTGGAATTTCAATTTTAATTTTCAATTGAGTATTCAGCGATATCTTTTCGCTGACTTTCTATATATGATGGAATTTAGCTTTTTTAAAAATGTGAAATTCAATTTTAATATTCGATTAAATATTCATCAATTTTTTTTTCGATATATGAAAAGAGTGGAATTTCACTTTTTTAAAAATGTGCCGTTAATCAGAATCTTCAATGGAATACTTAATGATCTTCGTTCGTTCTTCTTTCGCTCTATCTTCGTTTTCTATTATGTAATTTTAATTTTGAAAAATATGAAGTTTTAATTTTAATATTCAATTGAATATTCAGTAATTATCTTTAACTCAATAAATATGATGAAATTTCAATTTTTTCAAATGTGAATTTCAATTATATATCTCTAATATTAATATTCAGAGATCTCCGTTTACTCTATAAATATTATAGAATTTGAATTTTAAAAATATGGAATCTCAATTTTAATCTTCAACTGAATATCTTGTGATCTTCTTTCGCGCTATAAATATAATGGTATTTCACTTTTTTTAAATGTGAATTTCAATTTTAATGTTTAATGGAATATTCAGCGCAATTCGTTTGCACTATAAATATCATAGAATCTCAATTTAGAAAAAAGATATGGAATTTTCATTTTAAATGTGGTGAAATTTCAATTTTACATATGATGAAAATCGAATAAGATCTAAATTTTTCTTCTTATGAGGTATAATACAGGGAATTAAAATTTTCTTTTATATAGACTGTTTCATGCAATTTATTTAACTAAATATGTTTGTGTTATGCAAAATACAAAATAATTGAAAGTTTAAAAATTTTAACATTTTGAATTTAATATCATTTTGAATTCTAATGCGTGACGCATGCATCATTAAAAAAAAGAAAAGTGTATTTTTACTTTCCCTGTAATACACGGTAAAATATAGGGAAAGTATTGGAATCATGTCGAAAATCGCAACTCGAGTTTTCGACAGATCTACACGTTTCGAGACCACTAAAATACGAAAACACTATTTTTAGCGTGACGTCTGTGTGTGTGTCTGTCTATGTGTGTGTCTGTCTGTGTGTCTGTCTGTGCAATGGATGTATCCACTCTAACTCAAAAACTAATGGACTGAATTTCATTAAATTTGGTAGATAAGTCACTTGGATGTGACCCTGGTACTGATTAGTTTTTGGTACGATTCGTAAGAACAGAACCCGCCTCTTTTTGCGAAATGGCCCGTAAAATTTCATTTATCCGCTCTAGCTAAAATACGAATTGACCAAATTTCACAAAATTTGGTTGATAAGTTACTTGTTGGATATTCTGGTGCTGATTATAATTTGGTACGATTCGGAAAAGAACAATCTGCCTTTTTTTACGAAATGGCCCGCCAAAATCGTCAAAATCTAAAAAAAAAAAAAGACTAAGTAGTGTGTGCTCAAATGTATAAATTAAATTCTTGTTTTATACGCAATTTTCGAAGAGGAGAATAATATAAGATACTTCATTATATTTTAGGACTAACCGTTCTCAAGATATTTGAGGATTCTTGCGTTTTTGTTGGAAAATGTTCAATTATCAAATAAAAACAAAATTGAATTAAAATGCAAATTTAGTGTTATTTGGTTCAATTAAGCTCAATCTAATGAATTATTAAAGAAATAAAGGAAATATGAATTTGAGTCTGCAGAGAAAGTCATGTGCTGCCCACATCAGATTTTTTAATTTGTTAGTATATTTTTATTTGTAAGTATGTTTCAACATGAGGCAAAAGGAAAAGTTGAAAAAATATTTTAAGGAAAAACTCTTTTTTTAAATAATTTACTTTCAGGTATCGAACAACATAGTTTCAAAATTTGCATTTATATTAACAAATTTCGAAGATGTTATTATAAAATAACAAATCTCGAAGATATTATTATAAAATAAATAGGTTTCAGATTTCATTGCTCTAGGGTTAACAATATTCGTTACCAGTTTAAATTTCACAAGCTCACAAGTATCAGTTGACCAAATTTTTACTGTTTTTGTTATTAAGCTTTAATTCTAGAATAACCACATACTTTTTTCGCCTTCGGTTTTACACTTTTTTATTTTTAACTTAATGAAAATTGTTCAACACATTTTTGTGGTTTTTTATGTGAATAACATCTATTTTGATGCGAATAACATCTTGGGTATCTCTAGCTGAAATTGCAGCTTTAAGAAAAAAAATCTGATGTGGGCAGCACATGACTTTCCTTATATAATGCAATGAATTTACTACTTTTACAGTAAAAAGAATATATTATTTTTATAGTAGATATTTATATTCTTTCCAAGATATTGAATTTTCGTCAATGAGTCGTTATTTCCATTGATTTAGCGTCATCTTTATCCATTTGGCAAGTTTTTTGTTAATTTCGCAACATTTAAAAAAGTCTCCAAGTTGGCGACATTCCACCAAATTCGTCGCCAAAATCTCGCCAAGCGTTATGGACGGAGAAATAAGTTATTCTTACAGCAGATAAATGACTATTGGCATTCAAATACAAAAGTATTACTCAAAGTATCTTTTTTTATGAATGGAACGAGCTAGATCTATGAGAATGATGTCACCCAATTTATCGCATGGTATTACATATGAAAAATGAACATGTTTCTCAATAGGAAATATTTTTTTTTATATTTTATGATTTTTTGATAATTTTTTTTTAAAATGTGCAATATCTCGAGAACGGTTCATGTTAGTGTCCTAAAATTTATGTCAATCGTTTTTTAATGAAAAATTACATAAGAAATGTCTATTTGTGCAACTTTATTAGAAGTTTTGATTTTTTGACGATTTTTTCAATATTTCACTCGAAAATTTAGGGGAGTTCTGAACATGCGATTGCATATGAAAACAATAGGCTTCCAGTGTTTACGGATTGTAATTTTTGTATCAAATTTCGTTCGAATCGGTCCATTCGTTCGCCAATTATCGTCTCTACAGTCTCACTGACACACACACACACACAAACATCACTTCAAAAATGTCCGATTCGTGATCAGGAATGCTTGAAACGTGCTCTCCCGCCGAAAACTCGAATTCGAATTTTCGACCCCGTCACAATACTTTCCTTATACATTATTGTATATAAGGAAAGTGTGGCGATTGAGAGTCGCCTGTCCCGAGCCCGGACCGAACTCGGGACCATGTGCTTACAAGACCGACATTATAATCATAGAGCAAAAGCAAGCTTCAGCTCCGTTCTTATAATTCGGGTACAGGTTCCAAGCATCTTTGATCAGATGTCTTTGCTGCAGTAAAAGTAATAAATAAACATTTTGGACGCTCATATCTTTGAACTTGATAAAGCTGCAAACAATGTTTACTTGTTTTTGTCGAAGATAATGTACTCGTTCTGAATATAGAAAAAAATTTCAATATTTTACTATTTTTAATTTTTAATTCTCAGGAAAAAAATAATAAATAAAAAGGTTTTGTTTGAGTGAGTTTTTGCTGCACTTTGCATAATTTTACTCAACTACTGAACATGTCTTCTAAAGTATGAGATATAGATATAAACAGTAAGCTACAAAAATGTTCAATTGGCAGTCCTGTTTATAATTACTTTTCACAAAACTACTATAATTTTCTCGGAATAGTATTGTTTAGTCGTAGAAGATTGAAAATTTTCTGTTTTTCAGGTTTGTAATGCTTTGTTTGACAAGTAAAAATCTGATGTGGGCAGCACTTTCCCTACAGACTCAAATTCACTTTCTATTTATTTCTTCAATAATTCATTAAATTGAGTTTAATTGCACAAAATAACACGCATAAGTACTTGAAATTAAACTGAATTTGTACTTTTAATTCAATTTTCGTTTTCATTTGGTGAATGGATGTATTTTCAAAGTCGGCGTAGCAAAAATGCGAAAAAACTGCAATATCTCGAGAACGGTCAGTCCTAGAGTCATGGGATTCTGCTTATTCTTTTCATCGTCAAAAATTACGTATAAAACAAGTATTTAATTGATACGTTTCAGCATACGCAGTCTTTTATTTTAGATTTTGATGATAGTTGCGGACCATTTCGTAAAAAAAGTCCAGGTTCTACTTTCCGAATCGTACCCAAATCTAATCAGCCCCAAGGTAACCTAAAAGTGAATTACCTACCAAATTTTGCGAAATTTTGTCAATTAGTATTTTAGCTAAAGTGGATATATGCGGTTTTTGCTGGTCATTTCGCAAAAAAAAAGCGGGTTTTGTTTTCACCCCTGAAGCTTACCAAAATCTGATCATCACCAGAGTCACCTACAACTGACTTGCCTATAAAATTTTATGAAATTTGGTCAATAAGTTTTTGAGGTAGAGTGGGTACATACATTGCACAGACAGACAAGCAGACAGGGGCACGCTCAAAATAGTTTTTTCGTGTTCTAATAAAACCTCTAATAAATAGATGTCCCAAATAGAGGTCCCTAAAAACCTCTAATAAATAGAGGTCCCAAAAGTGTAAATCCGTCGAAAACTCGACTTGCGGTTTTCGACGCGATTCCAATACTTTCCCTATACATTACAATATATTGTGGGGAAAGTAAAAATTCGATGTGGGCAGCACATGACTTTCCCTGCAGACTTATATCCACGTTCTCTTTATTTTAATTACATTTACTTCACTTTTAATTCAATTTTCATTCTCATTTGGTAACTGGACTTATTTTCAAAGGTGGCGTAAATAAAATACGAAAAAACTAAAATATCTCGAGAACGGTTTGTCCTAGTGTAATTGGGTTGGTCTTATTCTTTTCTTCGTTAAAAATTATGTATAAAACAGGCATTTAATGAATATATTTGAGCATACGTAGTTTTTATTTTAGATTTTGATGATTTTACGGCCATTTTGCAAAAAAAGGCAGCTTATTTTTTTCGAATCATATTAAAATCTAATCAGCACCAGGATGACCCACAAGCAATTTATCTACCGAAATTTGTGAAATTCGATCCATTAGTTTTTCAGCTAGAGTGAATACAGGCTTTTGGGGACCATTTCGCAAAAAAAGACGGATTCTTTTATCCCGAATCGTACCCAAAATTAATTAGCACCAGATACGTCCACAAGTGACTTATCTACCAAATTTTATGAAATTCGGTCAATTAGTTTTTTAGTTAAAGTGGATACAAAATCTGCACAGACACACAGACAGACACACACACAGACATTACGCTCAAAATAGTATTTTTGTATTCTAGAGGTCTCGAAATGCGTAGATCCGTCGAAAACTCGAGTTGCGATTTTCGGCATGATTCCAATACTTTCCCTATACATTACCATGTATTGCAGGGAAAGTAAAAGTGCTAGCTATAAATAACAAATAGAAATTTATAGTCATTTATAAAAGGCCTTTTGGATATACAATTGAACTGCAGATCGCTTTCTCCGTTTTCGAACTTTAATTTCGATATTTTGACCCACAAAACTTTCCTAATGAGAGGGAAAACTGTACCATTTAAATATCATCTCGTGTTGTTGTAGCTTCATGTGTGTTTCTCCTTCGTGAAATATTGGTGCCCAAACACGAGATCATCGAGTTTGAAAGGAGGAGATAAAACTCCTATGGATGAAACGCTTGAAAATGCCATAATGCTTTGAGAATTATATCTAGGTGTCGCTAGTGTTTGTAAAGTAGTTGCTATTGTTAGTTGACACTATAAAAAGGAGTAGTATTTAGTATATGTATATTTAATAATTTTTAAATTAAGGACTCCTTAATTATGAGTATAATCAACCAGTATTTTTTCATAGTTGTAGGATAGAGTACAGAATATGTGGAGATAAAAATGAATTGGAAAGTAAAATTATTTTGAATACGTAGGAATATTCTTTATTGCTTCAGTTATTCTTTGCGTTGTACTAACAATTAATTTTTACAAAATTGACAGTTTAAATAAATATTTTAGGTCTTTCCCCATAGAAATGCATACAATACAGGACTACTTATCCCAGCGCCACCTGAATTATTGTCTCAAACGATATTGGCGTTTTCTTAATATGAAGATTTAACTCCTTACTTTTACCTCCATGCACGAGATATTTTGTTTTGTTTTGAAGAAATCAGGAAGTGAAGTGAACTAATTCTAAACATGGTTAGGGATTGATGATGTTTAAAGAGAAGGAATGGAAGTGGGAAATTCTGATACTGTTGAAACTGCCTTAAGCGGAATTCAGGGGACCGGAAGAATTTTTCGTCTTGAAAAAGTTTCCGTTTCATGC
This sequence comes from Amaurobius ferox, assembly GCA_951213105.1. Taxonomy (NCBI): domain Eukaryota; kingdom Metazoa; phylum Arthropoda; class Arachnida; order Araneae; family Amaurobiidae; genus Amaurobius; species Amaurobius ferox. The sequence continues at coordinate 103,047,872 of OX578144.1, forward strand.
AGATAATTTCCGGAAAAGCTAAGTTTAAAAGTTTAGCTGGAAATGATGATAGTCCATATGTAATTGCTCACCTATACGCCAGACTTTAAAAATTCTGAAAAGTGTATTTAGATAAATCCAATCAATACTATATGTCTTAATAGCTGATTTAATTATTTTCAATATGTATATACGTACATTTTTGCATACTGCGATCACAGGAGTGCATGTAAATAAAAATATAGTGTACCCCATGTCCTTAACTGTTAGCTTATTACCATGCCTTAAAACCTAGGTGAATTGACTTACAGATAAAATATTACTGTTTACCAAAGAACAAAAAAAAATTGTGAGATGAACTTTCAAAATAATCCGACATGGTTTCTTGGACACGTGTCTTACTAATGATGCGACTTTCACTTAAAAATCGTGCATTGGTTAATATTTCTAGCATTTCAGAGTCTCCCTGATTAACGGAAAATTCTTCTGGAAAGTTCTGAAATGGCTTTCAGAAAATCGTGATATAAGTTAATAGAAAGTTCTGTGAAAAATGGTTTTCATGAAAATAAATGGCGAAAATACTTAGATAATTATTCTATCCTCTGTTCGTTACAACAGGTGGTTTTTATTAACAAAATATTTTAAATTGGCCGTCTGTTTTCGCGTTGTCCAGGTTCCGTTTCACTCGGGGAAAAATAGCATGAATTTCCTATATTTTTGGACGGGACTAAAAATATTTTCCTCTTATTACAATATTTCGTTTTCTACAGATTCCGTTTCAAATATATTCGACTGTACATATGTATGTGCCATTAAGTAAGTTTATAGGTTCATCTGATTCTTAAATCTGGTCAGAGATATTGCATAAGTTTAGTTCATATGCCTCTATGCAAGTTAGTAAAATAATTTGATATTTTGACGTGGAATTTATAGTCGAGCTATTTGGTAGAAATGGAAACGAAAACTAAGAGATATGATCAGTTTGTAAATAATTTGTACCCCCTTTGAAAGCCCTACAAAGTTATATAATTGGGACTTTTAACCAGGTTTTTAATTTTAGAAATATAGTGATTATAACTAACTTCGGTATTTTAATATTTTGAAAAGACGGTTATAATATTGATATTTTAATATTTTGAACTGTTTTCAAATTTATGGTCGAAATATTCGGTAGAAATGGAAAAAAAACTAAAAGTTATGAACAGTTTGCAAATAATTTGTACCCCCTTTGAAAGCCCTGCAAAGTTATATAATTGGGATTTTTAACCAGGTTCTTAGTTTTAGAAATATAGTGATTATAACTTCGGTATTATAATATTTTGAAAAGACGGTTATAATATTGATATTTTAGTGTTTTGAACTGTTTTCAAATTTATGGTCGAGATATTCGGTAGAAATGGAAACGAAAACTAAAAGCAATGAACAGTTTGCAAATAATTTGTACCCCCTTTGAAAACCCTGCAAAGTTATATAATTGGGATTTTTAACCAGGTTCTTAGTTTTAGAAATATAGTGATTATAACTTATCTGTATTATAATATTTTGAAAAGACGGTTATAATATTGATATTTTAATATTTTGAACTGTTTTTAAATTTATGGTCGAGATATTCGGTAGAAATGGAAACAAAAACTAAAATCTATGAACAGTTTGCAAATAATTTGTACCCTCTTTGAAAGCCCTACAAAATTATATAATTGGGACTTTTAACCAGGTTTTTAGTTTTAGAAATATAATGATTATAACTGACTTCGGTATTTTAATATTTTGAAAAGACGGTTATAATATTGATATTTTAATATTTTGAACTGTTTTCAAATTTATGGTCGAGATATTCGGTAGAAATGGAAACAAAAACTAAAAGCTATGAACAGTTTGCAAATAATTTGTACCCCCTTTGAAAGCCCTGCAAAGTCATATAATTGGGATTTTTAACCAGGCTCTCAGTTTTAGAAATATAGTGATTATAATTTCGGTATTATAATATTTTGAAAAGACGGTTATAATATTGATATTTTATTATTTTGAATTGTTTTCAAATTTATGGTCGAGACATTCGGTAGAAATGGAAAAAAAAACTAGAAGCTATGAATAGTTTGCAAATAATTTGTACCCCCTTTGAAAGCCCTGCAAAGTTATATAATTGGGATTTTTAACCAGGTTCTTAGTTTGAGAAATATAGTGATTATAACTTCGGTATTTTAATATTTCGAAAATATGGTTATAATATTGATATTTTAATATGTTGAACTGTTTTCAAAATATCTGAAGGAAGCGTGAAACCCACAACGAAAGATGTTATTCACACAAAATCATTTCGTCTAGTGGAGCCAATGCCGAATTTTTCTTTCTCATATTATGTAGTATACGTAGTATAGAGAATAATATTGTTTTCACGAAAATTTCCGAATTCGAGATTTTAATACCAATATATATTTTAAAACCTCCTGAACACGTTTTTACTATTTTAGGAGTGATGCCTGTCAGTCTGTGATCGATTTTTTGTGTACACAATAGCAGCCACAAATATTAATGGATTTTCATGAAACTTTATATCCGGTTGTGTTATCGAAAATCTAGAACTAGATAGGAATTTTTTAAAATTCGAGCGAAAACTTCGAAATTTAATCGAAATTTTATATTTTTCTTAGCATGGTAGCATAGGACAGAATATGATATAATCATTCATAAAAGAATTTATTTATGGATCCATAATTGCGAAACTTATTAGTTTTAATCATTGTTGTGAAAAATAGCCATGATACAAATTTTTTTTGGTCATGGCGTCATTAACCCCCTTGGGGGGAAGTTATCCTCGGGGGTACATTGTCAAATATGGTATCAATCGAAAGTTTTTTTCAAGTCCTTTAAAGTGAAGGATAACTTATTATAATTGTAATCTTTGGACTCATGATACTGATTTTTCAAATTTTTTCTTGTAACATTTGAAAAAACAAAATGGATTCTGGTATGAGAAAGTCGAGTTGAGCCACGCTCTAGTTAATTTTTGTCTTAGGTTCAATAAATTACTTTCTCATACTATCGTATAAAGTAATCATTGTTTCCGCAAAAAATTTGTAATTCGAGGTTTTGACGAAAAAGCACATTTTAAGACCACCTGAACATATGTGGAAAGAACACGATGACTGAAGAACGAATGAATGCATCACCACAAATTTTAAATGTAGATCTATTTTATGCAATAAACTAGAACTAGATAGAATTTTTATTTTTTTTTTGTATTTTTACTTTCCCTGCAATACATGGTAATGTAGAGGGAAAGTATTGGAATCGTGCCGAAAATCACAACTGGAGTTTTCGACGGATCTACACGTTTCGAGACCTCTAGAATACGAAAAAACCATTTTTAGCGTGACGTCTGTGTGTGTGTCTGTCTGTCTGTCTGTGTGTCTGTGTGTCTGTCTGTCTGTCTGTGTGTCTGTCTGTGCAGATTTTGTATCCACTCTAACTAAAAAACTAATGGTCCGAATTTCAAAAAATTTTGTAGGTAAGTCACTTGTGGGCGGGGCTAATGCTGATTAGTTTTGGGTACGATCCGGAATAAAAGAACCCGCCTTTTTTGTGAAATGGCCCGCAAAAGCTTGTATCCACTCTAACTGAAAAACTAATGGACCGAATTTCACAAAATTTGGTGGATAAGTCGCTTGTAGGCCAATCTGGTGCTGATTAGATTTTGGTACGATTCGGAAAAAAATAACCTGCCTTTTTTTGCAAAATGGCCCGCAAAAATCGTCAAAATCTAAACTAAAGAACTAGGTATACTCAAATATATCCATTAAATGCTCGTTTAATACGTAATTTTTAACGACGAAAATAATACTACCAACCCCATTACACTAGGACTAGCCGTTCTCGAGATATTTTAGTTTTTCGTATTTTCTCTATACCACCTTTGAAAACAAGTCCGGTTATCGAATGAGAACGGAAATTGAATTAAAAGTGAAATGAATTTAATTAAAATAAAGAGAACGTGGATATAAGTCTGCAGGGAAAGTCATGTGCTGCCCACATCAGATTTTTACTTTCCCTGCAATACATGGTAATGTATAGGGAAAGTATTGGAATCATGCCGAAAATCACAACTCGAGTTTTCGACGGATCTACACGTTTCGAGACCTCTAGAATACGAAAAAACCATTTTTAGCGTGACGTCTGTGTGTGTGTCTGTCTGTGTGTCTGTCTGTGTGTCTGTCTGTGTGTCTGTGTGTCTGTGTGTCTGTCTGTGCAGATTTTGTATCCACTCTAACTAAAAAACTAATGGACCGAATTTCACAAAATTTTGTAGGTAAGCCACTTGGGGCCGGGGCTGGTGCTGATTAGTTTTGGGTACGATTCGGAATAAAAGAACCCGCCTTTTTTGCGAAATGGCCCGCAAAAGCTTGTATCCACTCTAACTGAAAAACTGATCGACCGAATTTCACAAAATTAGGTAGATGAGTCACTTGTGGGTTACTTTGGTGCTGATTAGATTTTGGTACGATTCGGAAAAAAATTACCTGCCTTTTTTTGCAAAATGGCCCGCAAAAATCGTCCAAATCTAAACTAAAGAACTGGGTATACTCAAATATATCCATTAAATGCTGATTTAATACGTAATTTTTAACGACGAAAAGAATAAGACCAACCCCATTACACTAGGACTAGCCGTTCTCGAGATATTTTAGTTTTTCGTACTTTCCCTACGCCACTTTTGAAAATAAGCCCGGTTACCGAATGAGAACGAAAATTGAATTAAAAGTGAAATAAATTTAGTTAAAATAAAGAGAACGTTAATATAAGTCTGCAGGGAAAGTCATGTGCTGCCCACATCAGATTTTTACTTTCCCTGCAATACATGGTAATGTATAGGGAAAGTATTGGAATCATACCGAAAATCACAACTGGAGTTTTCGAGGGATCTACACGTTTCGAGACCTCTAGAATACGAAAAAACCATTTTTAGCGTGACGTCTGTGTGTGTGTCTGTCTGTCTGTCTGTGTGTCTGTCTGTCTGTCTGTCTGTGTGTCTGTCTGTCTGTCTGTGTGTCTGTCTGTGCAGATTTTGTATCCACTCTAATTAAAAAACTAATGGTCCGAATTTCACAAAATTTTGTACGTAAGTCACTTGTGGGCGGGGCTAATGCTGATTAGTTTTGGGTACGATTCGGAATAAAAGAACCCGCCTTTTTTGCGAAATGGCCCGCAAAAGCTTGTATCCACTCTAACTGAAAAACTAATAGACCGAATTGCACAAAATTCGGTAGATAAGCCACGTATAGGTCACCCTGGTGCTGATTAGATTTTGGTACAATTCTGAAAAAAATAACCTGCCTTTTTTTGCAGAATGGCCCGCAAAAATTGTCAAAATCTAAACTAAAAAGCTACGTCTCCTCAAATATATCCATTAAATGCTTGTTTAATGCGTAATTTTTAACGAAGAAAAGAATAAGACTAACCCCATTACACTAGGACTAGCCGTTCTCGAGATACATTAGTTTTTTTCGTATTTTTCCACGCCACCTTTTAAAATAAGTCCAGTTATCAAATGAGAACGAAAATTGAATTAAAAGTGAATTAAATTTAATTGAAATAAATAGAACGTGGATATAAGTTTGCAGGGAAAGTCATGTGCTGCCCACATCAGATTTTTACTTTCCCTGCAATACATGGTAATGCATAGGGAAAGTATTGGAATCATGTCGAAAATCGCAACTCGAGTTTTCGACGGATCTACACGTTTCAAGATCTCTAGAATACGAAAAAACCATGTTTAGCTTGACGTCTGTGTGTGTGTCTGTGTGTCTGTCTGGTTGTGTGTCTGCCTGTCTGTGGGCTGTCTGTCTGTGCAGATTTTGTATCCACTCTAACTAAAATACTAATGGACCGAATTTCACAAAATTTGGTAGGTAAGTCACTTGTGAGCGAGTCTGGTGCTGATTAGTTTTGGGTGCGATTTGGGATTAAAGAACCCGCCTTTTTTTGCGAAATGGCCCGCAAACGCTTGTATCCACTCTAACTGAAAAACTACTGGATCGAATTTCATAAAATTCAGTAGATGAGTCACTTGTGGGTTATCTTAGTGCTGATTAGATTTTGGTACGATTCGGGAAAACAATTACCTGGCGTTTTTTGCAAAATGGCCCGCAAAAATCGTCAAAATCTAAACTAAAGAACTAGGTATACTCAAATATATCCATTAAATGCTCGTTTAATACGTAATTTTTAACGACGAAAAGAATAAGACCAACTCCATTACACTAGGACTAGCCGTTCTCGAGATATTTTAGTTTTTCGCACTTTCCCTACGCCACCTTTGAAAATAAGCCCGGTTACTGAATGAGAACGAAAATTGAATTAAAAGTGAAATAAATTTAATTAAAATAAAGAGAACGTTAATATAAGTCTGCAGGGAAAGTCATGTGCTGCCCACATCAGATTTTTGTAATTAGCATCATTAGAACAGGAATCATTTCAAATTTAAGAATTTCATAGCAGTAACTCCTTTGGAGAAGAGAACAACGATCGTTACCAGAACAACGATAGTCGTAGAATCAAAACAGGTGCATGCGAAAGGTATTAAAATATCGTTATTACAAAAGCGCAATGTCAGTACGCCAGTCTCCCGATTGCAACCCCGACGGCTGAAGAAACTTATGTATGCAAATTCGACCAGACTGAATCCAAATCTGTAATTCGTTCTTCGAATTATCCCTTGGATCTTGAGAAAGAATGGCCGAAGGCGTTGCCACAACATGATGCAATATCATGGTGATAAGATTTTAATATCTGAATCAGATAAAAGGAAAACTGTATTCAACTCATGGAGTTAGAGATGAGACCAGGCTCAATTCAAATCTGAAATCATTTAACTAAATGATTCAGTAGAATAGTAAAGTTAATATTGAGTTATAAATTTAATATTATTTATACATCCCAATTTAAAAATTCAGAATATGACTATTTAAACAATGGACTTAGAGAGAGACTTGCTTCCTCCTTTATCTTGACATTCATGTTTTAAACAATGTAATTAATGCAAACATCGTCTATATAGAGAGATTAGTTGGAGCTGAATTGTATGACCCCTGAAGTCAGAGCCCCCTTCCCCCCTGAGTTAGTCCCTATACTTCCATTCACCACTATTATAAAAGCGGAACGCCAGTATGTCAGAGTCCAGATTGCAAATTCAAAGATTGAAAAACTCATGCGGTAATAAAAAAAAATTCCGGTCAATTTATTTATCAAGATTTTCTAAATGTTTATATTGTGTGTTATCCAATTGTTGAAACAGAATAAACATGGTGCGGGTATATGTTCTAATGCTATCTCAGCGCTTTAATTTTAGCATATATTGATTAAATTTCACAGCGCTTTCATTTCGGTGAACATCGATTAAACTTTATATTGTTTGTAAATTTGTTTACAAACGGAACCAGTATGTTTTATTCTTTAGATCTGCCTGTGAAGATAATTTTGTATAGCGAAAACAGAGGTATTTTAATAGAATTTTTTTGATTAACAATGTAATTTAGAATACTATAGGAATTTGCACATAATTGTGAATTATATGTGCAAAGTTAAGTAAGTTGAGTAAGAAAATAAGTTATTTTATATTATACGAGTATATTCCGTACGAAGAACGGATATACTGCTAGTTGCATAATATGTATATAACTCAATGGAAGACTATATAATTCTTATCATTACCCAAAATTGATATTATGCAAAACTGTTGAAACTACATCTGCATACACCCTCATTTTCATTTCAACAATTGTGAAAATCCATTTTGGATAATGATAAGATTTATATAGTACTGTCTTGAATTGAATCTCCTTACACATAAGTTTGGTGTGGGCGGAAATTTGGTTTAATGTGAAGGGTGTGATAAAATTTATTTTCAACTTTTCCATTCTCAACTTTCCAAGGACATTGAAAATCTGTTTTTTTTTTCTCATAATTTATTTATTTGTGCATTTTCAGTAGGCTGACTTAAAAATTTCTCAAATTACGATTAAAAATATTCAAAATGTGTAATAGCTAGAGCCCAGAGCTGGCAGCCTTGAGGCAACTCTGCAAAGATTTTGATGGGTAAAATGATTGTATAGAATTATTGTAGCTATGGTGTTGGTACATCCAAATTCTATCTTCAACTGTGTATCAAATATATAAAGCCGAAATATTTTCACCAAAGCATGCGATAGTTATAACTACCTTTAATGAGAAAGTAATCTACGTTTTGAAAGCATCAAAGCACCATCGTGGACTAACAATTTGGAAAGTGTGTACACGTGCGTTTCTGAATATGATACTGAAAATAACAAAATAGTTCTGTCAAAACGGGAAAAGAAGTGACGAAAACTGGCATTTTGAATTTATAAAAAATCTTGTTGAAAAAAGTTATCTTTAAAAAAAAAAACCCCACAATAACACGTTTATCATCTTAAGCTAGTGAAAAGTCACCAATTCAGGAAATGGTTCAACATAAATAATCTGAAATTGGGCTGTTACTCGAAAGGCAAGAAACCAAGAAAGAAAATGGGAAGAGCTGGTATATTATTCTTTTTGAGATGACTGGGAACAATAATTTGTTTATCCTGAGAAAAAAAAACTTATAGACCTAACTAAATGTTATTAAAATGTAATGAACTAGAACAGTTAGAAGTAGAGTTTCTATAATGCCATAACAATGGCGCTTTCAAGTACTAAAGCTAAGAATTAACAAGAAAGATCAATCATGCTTAAAGCATTGATTATGAAAGACTTTCCAACTTCAATGCAATTTTATTTAAACATGCCTAAAATGCAATACATTCCTCGGTAATATTTTAAAACTTATCACAATACTACATTAAGTTATTATATTTGAAACCTTAAACCTTCATAAAAAAAATTAACTTCATTCAAATGATGACATTAAAGTATAAATTGCCTGGTTTAAACATCTCTAAAATGTGATATATTCCTCGGTAATAATTTTAGAATTATCATAATACTACGATAATTTATTATATTTAAAAACTTCATCGAAAACAACTGAAATCCATTCAAATGACGTCATAGAAAAAATAACACGCCTGGCTCTTTCTATAAAAGCATTCATAAATAATTCCCCCATTCATGTCATTCATCACAATACTATAATAATTTATTTTATTTAAAAATTAAGACCATGGAGCTACAAGTAATTAAACTATATGCTTAAAACTTCATCGAAAAATATCGTCCTTCTCTTTCTAAAATCAATGAATATTTCATTCATATCAGCTAAGCAGACTCCATGGACTAAATGATTTTGTGTTAAAGAATTACAGCAATTCTAATACAACTCATTCTACATATTTTGCTGTTTACATTTTACATAGGTGAAAAATAGGCTTAGTTGTAGAAATAATCAAATTTGGATGAGCATTTAAACACAAATATATTGTCATTGCGTTGTTTCAGTATGTAGATGCACAGAATTTAGGCAAAAATAAAGTAGTTTTAGGACGGATACAACAATCAATATGAATTAAAAAGAACTTTAAAAATCATGATTTTGAGACAAGATGGATGCCATATATCATTTTGAAGTATGTCACGTGATCGTTTCATATCATGGTCACGTGATCGCTTCATATAAGAGGTGTTATTATTATTTTAATTTTTATTTAAAAAACTACTGAATATATTTCGCTGAAATGTTTTTTATATATTTTATGGAATAATTTGAATATTACCTAAAATTTTCGAAGGAATTTGTGAATTTTAAATCCGCTTAAAAAATGTTTGAAAAATTAGGTCCCATAGAACTCAATGTATTTCATTTTTTCAACCCGGGTTCAATCCAAAACTAATTGGGTGATATTATTCATTTATATTCCCTTAGGTCCTACAGACCGTCTGAACAACATACTAAAATTTCATTTTGATAAAGTCATTTTTATGGCAGTTATCGTGCTAACGGACAGACAGACAGACAGACAGACAGACAGAATGAACAAAGTCATAAACAGTTTTCAACTTTGTTGTAAAGTGTTAAAAACTAAATGATAAAAATTATGTTGTTGTTACAAATCCCCATGGTGCAGGAAAGCCTAGACCAAGTCCAAAGACCCCTGGTTCATGGCGAAGGGTAGTATGCAGCTTCACTTTGAACGAGGCTCCACTAGAGCAGAAGACTGACTTAACCTCAACATAGCAACACTCATGCCCGCAGGTGGGACTCGAACCCACAACCCGGCAACCGAGCGATCACAAGAAAACGCCTGCCTTCTGATCGCTCGACCACCGCGTCAGCAAATGATAATAATTATAATTTAGTTACATATTTTAGCAATTTAAATATTTTTCTGTTTCCTAAACAATCTCAAGTACTTTTAAATTTAATCCCTCAAATTTTCATATCACTTCTAATGTGCTAAGGTACCCCACCATGAGGTAAAAGTTTGCTCAGTTTCGTAACCAGAAATTAAATTCAAAAGGGCTTAAATGTATTGAAGGAGCTGAACTCACTATATACCGTTATGCCCTTTTTTTAGAAACACTGCAAACAATAAGATCGTTCAAATAAATTTCTCTACTAAATAAATTCCTCTATTATAACGTTCAAAATTTTTAATTACTAATCTAACTACTACTAGTACTACTTCATATTTTTGGAGACCAATATTGTTGATTTTTAGGAAACTATAAGATTTACAGTGTTCAAATAAATTCCCTTACTGAATATATTCCTCTATTATAAAGTTCAAATTTTCTAATTATACTTAACTAACTACATACGGTACTTATTATTGTGGACCAATATTGTTGTGTTATTACGTAAACGATTATGCCCGACAGCGCCTATTAATTATTCACATTACAAACTATGTTATTATATATTTGAAGCCATATAAATTACTATTAAAGGTTAAACAGTTAATAGTGCAGGTGTTTGGAAACTATTAGTTGAGTATACAAACGATATAGTTGTTGAACATCAATATTAATAAGTAATAATTACAGTTAATGCTAACTCTTAATTTTATGAAACAGTTCATATATTAAATTTGTAATAGTTAATAGTTAACGATTAGTTTAAACTATATAGCTAGTCATAAAAATAGTGGTAACCCCGATAAGAGAAAAATGCTCTTAATATTACTGTTTTATTTGTTTTTTAATTTTTAAATATTTCAATTTAAATATGTAAAATCATTGCTATAATCAGTCAAATTCACCAAGTCTCAAATTCTACTGCATTCTATGGACAGACTAAGGCATAAGAAATAAAATTGTAACTTTTCATGGAAAATTTAGATGGCATTACAGACATTTCCTGGCATTACCGAAAATTTAAAAAATAATTATATTTATCAAGGGGGCTTAATTTCTCTCTAGAGGGAGGGGTGCTATCAATCCCCTTTCGTCATTACCTGGTTGCGACTCTGGGCTTGTTAGATAAATTTTTAAAATCATGTATGATAGATATAACATTAACATTTATTTCATAATGTATAAACAGAGGTTGAAAGTATAACAAGCAACATTTTCATAAAAATGAAATGACATAAAAAATTTGAAAAATAAGCAACAAAAAATATGCACCATGGTACTTCCTTCCCACTATGAATTAACAGAAATAAATGTATTAAATGCATCAGCTTGATTACACATATATTGTCAAGTTATACATACTTTTTACTTTCTTACACTTTTTTCTAGAGATCTTATTGCTTTTCTGTTAGTTGAACAAGACTATCAAAAGATGACTGTTTTTCCATGAATAATAATACTATCAAGTTCTTTAATTTTAAATAACTTGTGTTATAATCACGCAAATTACAAAAAACATATTATTTAGCTCTACCTTTCCCCATAATCTTTTTAAATGTGAAATTTTATTACGATACTTGCATTTATTCCTGGAGTTATTGCAACCACAACTCAAATGCGTGCACACATTTCATTCCCGTAGACTCTTTTTGTCTATTACTTCTTGAAATTTTGATTCTAAAATGAAAAATAATGTCTCATTTAATAAAAACTTTCTATGAGCGAATATTTTTATGTGTGGGTGACTATGTACACAATACTGTTATATTGACGGAAATTACTTGTCAAAAATATCTAAACTTTAATTTACCTAATGCCTGACTCCACTAAATAGCCATAGCTACTACTTTCGTAACTCTACTTTATCTACAGAAAATTCATTTCTGCCATGTTAGACTTCTACAGGGGAAGAGGAGAATTGCAGGGCTGAAATGCAGGGATTAATTGAGATGCAGTGTTTCGCGATATGTTAGTTCTGCATCTGTATCTAGTAGTATAATAAATATAACTCAATGGGCAATATTGATCATATTCAAAACGTTTTTATCGGTAGTATAATAAAACTTAATAGGTAATATTGATCATACCTTAAAATTTGTTATAAGTACAAAGTTTATGGTATGATCAATATAATAGAACAAAATGGGTAATAGAACTAAATGGCTGATATTGATCATACACTAAATTTATCAGTAGTATAATTGAACTTAATAAATAATACTGATATTATCCTAAATTTTTTGTCAGCAGTATGATAGAACTCATCTGAATTTTGTTATCAGATATATAATAACAAAACACAATGGATAATATTGATCATATACTATACTTTTCAGAAATATAATCGAACTCAATGAATAATATTGATCATATCCTGAATTTTGCTATCAGTATTACTATAAAATCTAATGGGTAATATTGATCATATCCTGAACTTTGCTATCAGTATTACAATAAAATCCTATGGGAATATTGATCATATACAAAACTTATCAGTAGTATAATAGGACTCATTGGGTAATATTGATTATATCCTAAACTTTGTTATCAATAGCATAATAGAACTAACTCAACGGACAATATTGATCATATCTTGAAATTTGTTATCAGTAGTATAATAGAATTCAATGGGTAATATTGATCATATCCTAAACTTTGTTATCAATAATGTAAATATTGATCATATACTAAGCTTATCAGTACCATAGTACTTATTAGTACTATAGTGTAATAGAACTTAAATATTGATCATATCCTGAACTTTGTTATCAGTAGTGTATAAATATTTATCATATATTAAACTTATCAGTAGTATAATAGAACTTAAATATTGATCATTTATTAAACTTATAAGTAGCATAATAGAACTCAAATATTGATCATATCCCAAACTTACCTCGCATGGCTAAGATACTTCGCACAGTATTTCCTTGCATGGGAGTCTGTCCTGATCTGTACTTTTCATAGAGATCCATCATATAGCGAGGAGGTATCGACTGAGATCGTCCAGAAACAACGGACCTCTCATCAGATTTGACGCCCAAGAACTTTCGAACAGTATCCTGAATTAGTTCTTCTTTCCTGTGTGAACTCCTTTGAGCATCAGTTCGACGTAGTAACGTACACATAACTATGATGAGAAATGCAACTTTTAAAGCAAAGACTGCCATTTTATCCATGTGATGCCGAGGGTAAGAAGTCTACGTATTGTGACGAAGTTTCCACGGAAAGCTGCAGTTTGAATGGCTGTCATAGTGATACATATTTAGGAAAAGTGTTGAAGAATATGTAAAACTATAGGAATGCATGATTGTTTGTTAAGGATGGAGAAGAAATTTCAAATCTTCAATCATATACAGTATTCACAAAGAGAGGAATTTTAAATAGCAGTATTTTGTTTCAATTATAGGAATTTAAAGTTTAATAAAATTGTCTTTTAACACATTGGCTCTATAATGCATTATTAAAATTGTTGTAATAATTTTTGGCATTAACATCCTATTTTTTAGATCGTGCAATAGTTGGAGATTATTACGTCATGAGAAGATAAAATATCTAAATTTTATACTAAAACTCTTCGCCAAATATTTTTGTTGCAATCCTGATATTGCATCAAAATTAATTTCATATATTTCAAATTTTTTTAAATAAATGCAATAATAATGCAATTGCAGAAAAAATTCTACAATATGAAGAATATTCTTTCTTAACGGATTTTTAAAATATATTTATATACTATAGACAAAAATGTGTAAATATATTTCAATGTAAAATATTATCATATATATCTGAATAAACAACACACTTATCGTATAAAAAATACTTGATTGACTGATGTAATGTTAAAGGATCAGACACAGAGCCAACCTCTGTCAAGAATTTTACACGGAACATTACTAACGGAACACGAGAGATCTGATACTAGCTTCATAAACCAGATGCGAACCATTAAGAACAAGTTTGAAATCCTCCACCGAATTCAGAAAAAGAAGTGAGGCCAAGTTGGCGACTGGTTTAGACAACCACATCGCCAACCGAAAATTGCAGGTTTTGGTCTTCGAGCCCAGAAGCCGCGGCTAGCCATTAGCAAGCTCTCCAATCGGATATAATTAAAAGTTTGAAGTATATCGGCCGAAGGTCAATGTAGAAAGGAAGGTCATGTTGCGAAATTCTTGACCTCTCTGTGTCCTATTTTGATTAGGTAGACCAGTGGAAGGATAAGAACGAAAATAAAAGTTTAAAAAGCTATAAGTTGGTAAAAAGTCACTGTTTGTATCTGTGTGGTCTGAAAAAACAGATAGAGAATCTGAAATATTATCTGGGCAAATGAGGTGGTGACAGGAATGGTAGAAATAACGAATAAGGGTTTGTGTAAAATCTTACACTCACTAGCGTAGATGGATGTTCGCGCTAAAGATCAAATGATAGATGCTTAGTTCCTAAGGGAACATTTTATGCAGACACGCGGTTGCGCTTGTAAAAATGGGCTGCCAGAATTATGTAATTCCCATAATTGCATATACTTTATAACTATTTTCAGTGTGATTATTACTAAACAAGTTCTTTCACCCGTGCTTCGAACATTCTCAATGGATAGTGGTCATTAGAAATGTGATACCTACACACATAATTAAAGTTGTTGATCTCCAGTTTTAATTGTTTGCAGCGAAAGTATATCAAATTGTGTATGTATTGATCTTAAGAGGCAAAGTGGTGTAAGTTCTCCTTAAATCTTTTTGCATCGTCACCCCTAATTCGAATTTTCAAATTTTTTTTAATTTTTCATTGTTCTGGAAGCTGAGACGAATCGAGTGAGATTAAAACTAAGATTCTGGCTCGAGTGGAACTGCTTAATCATTTTGAAAAGTGATTCTGAAATTTTTTAATTATTGCTTTGCATCGTCACTCCTGATTTAAATTTTCAAAGTATTAGATTTTTTCTCCCTGACATGGAAGCTACTATCCAGATGGGGTGGAAGTGCTCGATAATTAAGCAAAGTGGTTATGATTTTATTATTCCTTCGTACTTTTTATTATTTTTTATTATTCCTTCGCACCGTTACTCTTTATTCGAATTTTTAGAATTTTAGACTCTCAAACCTGAGCTAGTGGATCGAATAACACCAAAACCAAGCCTCTAGCTATAGTGGTAGTGATAGTAGTGGTAATGCTAGTTATAGTAGAGTGATACATCACTCCCTCCCTCACCCATTCACTCAGTTCAGTGCATATTATATAGATATAGTTGTACTCGTATATCCGTTCTTCGTACGGAATATATAGTATAAAGAAGCTTAATTCATAATTTGCGGAGTTAACTTTTAATATTTGGAGTCTTTGTAATTAACACTTACACTTTACAACAAAGTTGAAAAGTGTTTATGACTTTGTTCATTCATTCTGTCTGTCTGTCTGTCTGTCTGTCCGTTAGCACGATAACTGCCGTAAAAATGACTTAATCAAAATGAAATTTTAGTATTTTGTTAAGACGGTCTGTAGGACCTATGGGAATATAAATGAATAATATCACCCAATTAGTTTTGGATTGAACTCGGGTTGAAAAAATGAAATACATTGAGCCCCATGGAACCTAATTTTTCAAACATTTTTTAAGCGGATTTAAAATTCACAAATTGCTTCGAAAATTTTAGGTAATATTCAAATTGTTCCAAAAATATATATAAAAAAAAATCAACGAAATATATTCAGTAGTTTTTTAAATACAAATTAAAATAATAATTACACATCTTATATGAAACGATCACGTGACCATGAAATAAAACGATCACATGACCCACTTCAAAATGATATATGGCATCCATCTTGTCTCGAAATCGTGATTTTTAAAGTTCTTTTTAATTCATATTGAGTGTTGTATCCGTCCTAAAACCACTTTATTTCTGCTTAAATTCTGTGCATCTACATACTGAAACAACGCAATTACAATATATTTGAGTTTAAATGCTCATCCAAATGTGATTATTTCTGCAACGAAGCCTATTTTTCACCTATGTAAAATGTAAACAGCAAAATATGTAGAATGAGTTGTATTAGAATTGCTGTATTTCTTTAACACAAAATCATTTAGTTCATGGAGTCTGCATAGCTGATATGAATGAAATATTCATTGATTTTACAAAGAGAAGGACGATTTTTTTCGATGAAGTTTTGAGCATAGAGTTTAATTACTTGTAGCTCCATGGTCTTAATTTTTAAATAAAATAAATTATTATAGTATTGTGATGAATTAAACGAATGGGAAATTGTTTATGAATGAAATTCTGCTTTTATAGAGAGAGTCAGGCGTGTTATTTTTTCTATGACGTCATTTGAATGAATTTCAGTTGTTTTCGATGAAGTTTTCAAATATAATAAATTATCGTAGTATTATGGTATTATGATAATTCTAAAATTATTACCGAGGAATGTATTACATTTTAGAGATGTTTAAACCAGGCAATTTATATTTCAATGCCGTCATTTGAATGAAGTCCGTTTTTTTCGATGATGGTTTGAGTTTTCAAATATAATAAATTAATGTAGTATTGTGATAAGTTTTAAAATATTACCGAGGAATGTATTGCATTTTTGACATGTTTAAATACAATTGCATTGAAGTTGGAAAGTGGTTCATAATCAATGCTTTAAACATGATTGATCTTTCTTGTTACTTTTTAGTGCCTATTTTAATTGCTTATTTGAACTTTTTATTGCCTATTTTGCCTGCATATTTTGAGGATTTTAGTGACTATAAATTCGGGCTCCAATCATAGCCATGCTTAATTTCAAAGTAAATTTCTAAATATGAATATCAAGACATCAAATTGAAATATAATCTCACTGCAGTAATGTGTATATTACTTTATGAACATTAAAATATAAATTGGCTGGTTTAAACATCTCTAAAATGCGATACATTCCTCGGTAATATTTTTAAAATTATCATAACACTACAATATTTTATTATATTTGAAAACGTCATCAAAAACAAATGAACTTTTTATCGACAGCAAAGACGTCATCGAAATATTAATCGCCTCTATATAAAAGCAGCATTTCATTCATAATCATTTTTCCAATCGTTTAATTCATCACAATACTATAATAATTTATTTTATTTAAAAATTTGAAAAATTGTAATCTACCATATTTACTTTAAATTGTGAAACCTTTATCATACATAAAATAATTAAACTCTTGGAAAGATATTTATTATATAATATAACTCTTTTTTTTAACACTTTACAACAAAGTTGAAAAGTGTTTATGACTTTGTTCATTCTGTCTGTCTGCCCGTTAGCACGATAACTGCCGTAAAAATGACTTAATCAAAATGAAATTTTAGTATGTTGTTCAGACGGTCTGCAGGACCTATGGGAATATAAATGAGTAATATCACCCAATTAGTTTTGGATTGAACCCGTGTTGAAAAAATGAAATACATTGAGCCGTATGGGACCTAATTTTTCAAACATTTTTTAAGCGGATTTAAAATTCACAAATTGCTTCGAAAATTTTAGGTAATAGTCAAATTGTTCCATAAAATATATATAAAAAAATTCAGCGAAATATATTCAGTAGTTTTTTAAATAAAAATTAAAATAATAATTACACATCTTATATGAAACGATCACGTGACCATGAAATAAAACGATCACATGACCCACTTCAAAATGATATATGGCATCCATCTTGTTTCAAAATCGTGATTTTTTTAAAATTATTTTTAATTCATATTGAGTGTTGTATCCGTCCTAAAACTACTTTATTTTTGCTTAAATTCTGTGCATCTACATACTAAAACAACACAATGACAATATATTTGAGTTTAAATTCTCATTCAAATTTGATTATTTCTACAACTAAGCCTATTTTTCACCTATATAAAATGTAAACAGCAAAATATGTAGAATGAGTTGTATTAGAATTACTGTATTTCTTTAACACAAAATAATTCAGTCCATGGAGTCTGCATGGCTGATATGAATGAAATATTAATTGATTTTATAAACAGAAGGACGATTTTTTTCGATGAAGTTTTAAGCATAGAGTTTATGAATTGTAGCTCCATGATCTTAATATTTAAATAAAATAAATTATTATAGTATTGTGATGAATGATATGAATGAAATCCTGCTTTTATAGAGAGATCCAGGCGTGTTATTTTTTCTATGACGTCATTTGAATTTATTTCAGTTGTTTTCGATGAAGTTTTCAAATATAATAAATTGTCGTAGTATTATGATAGTTTTAAAAATATTATCGTGGAATGTATTGTATTTTAGAGATATTTAAACCAGGCAATTTATATTTCAATGCCGTCATTTGAATGAAGTTCATTTGTTTCAATGAAGGTTTAAGTTTTCAAATATAATAAATCAATGTAGTATTGTGATAAGTTTTAAAATATTACCGAGGAATGTATTGCATTTTCGACTTTTTTAAATAAAATTGCATTGAAGTTGGAAAGTGTTTCATAATCAATGCTTTAAGCATGATTAATCTTTCTTGTTTTTTCTTTCTGGAGGATATAACGAGAGTGAGAATTTAATTGAATTTGTTTTTCTCCTTGTATTAAATAATTTTTATTTAAAAAACTACCTAACATATTTTTCTGAAAATTTTTTTATTTATTTTATGGGATAATTTGAATATTTCCTAAAGTTTTCGAAGCAATTTGTGAATTTTAAATTCGCTTAAATGTTTGAAATATTAGGTCCCATAGGATTCAATGTATTTCATTTTTTCAATCCGGATTCAATAAAAAACTAATTGGGTGATATTATTTATTTATATTCCCATAGGTCCCACAGACCGTTTGAACAACATACTAAAATTTCATTTTGATAAAGCCATTTTTACGGCAGTTATTATGCTAACGGACAGGCAGACAGACAGACAGACAGAAGGAACAAAGTCATAAACGCTTTCAACTATGTTGTAAAGTGTTAACAAAATATATTACACCCCTACAATAACATTTAAAATTATAAAAAATGAAATAATTCTAAAACTATAAAAAATTCACCATTTTACGCAAGAATATTCTAAATAAAGTTTCCAGGAAGAAACAAAAAACTCACTATTTTATGTATAGAATATTTTAAACAAAGCTGATGGTAGTAACAAATAACTTCATATTGGCATTTAGTAAAAAACAAAAATAATTAAAATTTTGCTGTTACTATAAAGAATACATACCAAATATAGATAGCAGTAATATATGACAAATGATAAAAAACTCAAATTAAAGAAACTAAATTTTAAATTTTAACACTTTACAATATAGTGGAAATATGTTTATGACTTTGTTTATTCTGTATGTCTGTCTGTCTCTTTGTCTATCTGTCCGTTAGCACAATAATTGCCGTAAAAAGGATTTTATCAAAATGAAATTTTACTATGTACTTTTCTTACCCCCCCCCCCCCCCCCAACTTCAATATATATACGATCCTGGTTAGACCATAAGCAGCTACTCCACTTTGTTTTTCTTTTATTTTTGCATATCCGTCAAACGGTAATTTTGTTATTTGTCGAGTATTAAGTATCTTAATTTGCTTTCAACGAGTCAAACTTCTGATATCAATTTATTAAGCTACGCTTTTTAATAACCATCTGCTAGCACTGAGGTCCATTAAAAAAAAAAAAAATCAGAAGAAACCTTTGTCACTAAGCCTCAGGTTTTTCTCCTCGGTTTTCAAAATGCATAAACAGTTTATGCATCTTTTAAGATAACCCTTACTTTTATCTCACTCATGAAAAAAAATAATTTTCTTCGTATCCAGATACAGCCAGTATATTAGCTATCAATATTTTTACATAATCGTTTTTTGTAGGTGGCAGATTTTTCAACAGTTTCATTTTTCAGTTTAGTAGAGACGATAATAAGGCTCTTTGTTGTAAGACTGTAGCGGCGTTGAAAGGTTTTATTTTATTGGATACCGATAAATACAGCCGGGAAAAAAATAGTCGACTACAATAAAAGTTCCTAGGAATCTAACATTTGTTACTATTGCTCACTAGATCTGTATTCACCAAATGACTGTAGCGGTATTGAAAGGTTTTATTTTATTAGATATAAATAAATACAGCAGGAAACTGTATCGGTATTGTAAGGTTTTATTTTACTAGATATCGATAAATACAGAGGGAAAACAAATGGAGCGACTTACAGAAAAAAGTTCTGGGAATCCAACATTTGTTACTATAGCTCACTAGATCAATATTCCCCAAATGACTGTAGCGGTATTGAAAGGTTTTATTTTATTAGATATTCATAAATACAGCGGGAAAATAAATGGAGCGACTTACAGTAAAAAGTTCCGGGGAATCCAACATTTGTTACTCTAGCTTACTAGATCAGTATTTCCCAAATGACTGTAGCGGTATTGAAAGGTTTTATTTTATTAGATATCGATAAATACAGCGGGAAAACAAATTGGACGACTTACAGAAAAAAGTTCCTGGGAATCCAACATTTGTTACTATTCCTCACTAGATCTGTATTCCACAAATGACTGTAGCGGTATTGAAATGTTTTATTTTATTAGATATCAATAAACACAGCGGGAAAACAAATAGAGAGACAGTAAAAAACTCCGGGGAATCCAACATTTGCTACTCTAGCTTACTAGATCAGTATACCGTTGCATATTAGAAGAAGAGCCAACTTAGAAAAATACTTTAATAAAATCTACAGCTATGGCCCCCAACATCGTACTTCCTTGTATCTGCACACCTGGCACAACAGTCAGAGACTAAAGAAATCCAGCCCGTTTAGCTTGGCGGAAACTCAAAACCTGATCTCTCGTGAGGTTGAATCTCAATCTTTAAGATCTTGTATTGATCCCTAGGAGGGGATGCCAAGAGTTTTCTTCCACTTTGATTTGAATTCCACTGCAAACAAGCAAACGCATCTTGACGACTATCTTAGGCAGCTGGCCCTAGAAGTTATTAGTTGCATTCCTAAAGATGCAGTGCAGGTCTGTACTGATGGTAGTCGTACAGAAAACCGTACTGGCAGCGGAATCTATATTAGAACCCCTCATCTTGAGACTTCACTAAAACAACGTAACTTGGACACTTGTTCTGTCTTCAGGAGCGAGTTAATTGCGATCAATGTAGGGCTTGACGCCATCATATCTCTTGATTATAATTTTGGTGAACTTTGGATATTGTCGGACAGCCGCAGTGCACTTCAACATCTTAGTGGCTGGTCCTCTGCAGGCGATGAAACCAGTATATCTATTCTGCTCAAGCTAAAGAAGATTTCTCAGAACCACAATGTCCATCTCCAATGGATTCCATCACATGTAAACATTAGTGGAAATGAGGTTGCGGATAGATTGGCCAAAGAGGGCAGTGAGGACGAAACGGCCACTGGTTCTTCGCTTACTTATCAAGAACTGTACTCAAATGCAAGATCTAAATTAAATTTAATTTGGCGTACTCCACCTGCGCACCAATGGTACACCGGAACATCTCCTGGCGCTCTTCTGGAAATTAAATGTGATCGTGGCTCCCAGACTGCACTTGCCAGACTTAAAAGTGGCCACCTTAAGTGTCTTTCTTTTGAACGCGGTGGAAAAATCCATCCCACTTGTAATAAATGCTGTGACCATCCGGCCTCCCCGGAGCACATATTGAGTTGCGTCGGACTTTCCAAGGAGGACTTGACATCTGCCCCCCTTTTAGTTATTGATTTTCTGGCGGTCAACAACCTACTGGAGTTGATCTGACTTATGTCAGATCTGTTAAAGAGGATAAGCAACAACAACAACAACTAGATCAGTATTCCCCAAATGACTGTAGCGGTATTGGAAGGTTTTATTTTACTAGATATCGATAAATACAGAGGGAAAACAAATGGAGCGACTTACAAAAAAAAGTTTTGGGTATCCAACATTTGTTACTATAGCTTACTAGATCAGTATTCCCCAAATGACTGTAGCGGTATTGAAAGGTTTTATTTTATTAGATATTCATAAATACAGTGGGAAAATAAATGGAGAGACTTACAGTAAAAAATTCCGGGGAATCCAACATTTGCTACTCTAGCTTACTAGATCAGTATTACCCAAATGACTGTAGCGGTATTGAAAAGTTTTATTTTATTAGATATCGATAAATACAGCGGTAAAACAAACTGGGCGACTTACAGAAAAAAGTTCTTGCGAATCCAACATTTGTTACTATTGCTCACTAGATCTGTATTTACCAAATGACTGTAGCGGTATTGAAAGGTTTTATTTTATTAGGTATCGATAAATACAGCTGAAAAACAAATGGAGCGACTTACAGTAAAAAGTTCCGGGGAATCCAACATTTGTAACTATAGTCTACTAGATCAGTATTCCCCAAATGACTGCAGCGGTATTGAAAGGTTTTATTTTATTAGATATTGATAAATACAGCGGGAAAGCAAATGGGGCGACTTACAGAAAAAAGTTCTGGGAATCCAACATTTGTTACTATTGCTCACTAGATCTGTATTCACCAAATGACTCTAGCGGTATTGAAAGGTTTTATTTTATTAGATATCGATAAATACAGCTGAAAAACAAATGGAGCGACTTACAGTAAAAAGTTCCGGGGAATCCAACATTTGTAACTATAGCCTACTAGAACAGTATTCCCCAAATGACTGTAGCGGTATTGAAAGGTTTTATTTTATTAGATATTGATAAATACAGCGGGAAAACAATTGGGGCGACTTACAGAAAAAGTTCTGGGAATCCAGCATTTGTTACTGTAGCTTTACTGGATCAGTATTCCCCAAATGACTGTAGCGGTATTGAAAGGTTTTATTTTATTAGATATCGATAAATACAGCGGGAAACTGTAGCGGTATTGAAAGTTTTTATTTTACTAGATATCGATAGAGGGAAAACAAATGACCGACTTACAGTAAAAAGTTCCGGGGAATCCAACATTTGTTACTATAGCTCAGTATTCCCCAAATGACTGTAGCAGTATTGAAAAGTTTTATTTTATTAGATATCGATAAATACAGCGGGAAAACAAATTGGGCGACTTACAGTAAAACGTTCCAGGAAATCCAACATCTGTTACTATTGCTCACTAGATCAGTATTTCCCAAATTTAGCTCGAGGACCCCATTAATTATTTGAAAGATATTCGCAGGTCTTTTCTTGTCCAATGTCTGCAAGGGTCACAATTTCTGAATTTACACTGCTGGTTTAATTACACTGGATCCCGATGTATATTTTGAAGAAATGCGGAATTATAATTTCTTACCTTGGGAAATGATAAAGAATGATACGATTCTCAGTAAGTTACAGGAATGTGACGTTATAATTTCTTGCCTTGAGAAGCGTTGCAAAATAATACGATCATCAGTAACTTGCAGGAATGTGAAATTATAATTTTTTGCTTTATAAATTACTGTTTTAGGAAGCGTTAAAAATGACTCAACACTCAGTAACTTGTGAAACTACAAATTGTTATTCTGGGAAGCTTTAGAAAAATGAGATAGGACCCTAAGTATCCTACAGGTGTAGTAACTAAGTATTTATAAATACCTAAGTACAGGTGGTACCTAAGTATTTATAAATTCTTGCCCGGGAGGCTAGATAATAATTTTCTCTAGCTAGATAATAATTTTGCTAGATAATAATTGATTGCTAGATAATAATTTTCTCTATTTGGTGTTCATCGGTCAGATTAAAAAAAGAACAAGAAAGATCAATCATGCATTGATTATGAAATACTTTCCATCTGAAATGCAATTTTATTTAAACATCTCTAAAATGTGATACATTCATCGGTGATATTTTTAAATTATCGCAGTACTACAGTAATTTATTACACTTGAAAACTTAAAACTTCATCGAACTATAAATAGTCTGCTTCTCTATGTAAAATTAATGAATATTTTATTCATATCACTTATACTCCAGACTCCAGATCTAAATAGCTTTGCTTGAAAAAAATTCAGCAATTCTTATACAACTCACCTTATAATCGTTTAATTTGCTTACATTTGGCATAAGTTAAAATTAGGCTTCGTTGTAGAATAAATCAACGTTTAGTGATCATTTAAAATAAAAAATATTGTAATTGCGTAGGCACGGAATTTAGATACACTGATAATACGCAAAAATAAAGCGGTTTTATGACGGATGCAACACTAAATATAAGTTTAAAATATCCTTAAATATCACGTTCTTTACAACGAAAAACAAGAAAGATGAATCATGCATAAAGCATTGATTATGAAACACTTTCCAACTACAATGCAATTTTATTTATACATCTTTAAAATGTGATATATTCAGCGGTAATATTTTTAAAATTATCACAATACTACAATAATTTATTATATTTGAAAACTTCATCGACAAAAATGAACTTTATTCAAATGACGTCATTGAAATATAAATTTCCTAGCTTTCTATGAAAAAGCAGTAAACATTTCATTCATAAACATTTATTATATTCCTTTCACTCATCACAATACTGCAATAATTTATTTTACTTAGAAACTTGAAGCCATGGAGGTAAAAGTAATTTAAGTCTGTGCTTAAAACTCCACCTAAAAAGTCTGCTATAAAATCGTCTGTTCTCTATGTAAAATCAATGACTGTTTCATTCATATCAACTATATTACAGACTCTAGTGTTAAATAATTTTGCGTTAAAGAAATTCAGGAATTCTTATACAACTCATCTTACAGCTTGATGTGTTTACAATCTCCATAAGTGAAAATTAGGCTTCGTTGTAGAAATAATCAAAGTTGGATGACCATTTAAACTGAAATATATTGTAATTGCGTTGTTTTAGAACATTTATGTACATAAATTAAGCAAATATAAAGCAGTTATAGGACGGATACAACACCAAATATATATTAAAACAACTTTAAAAATCACGATTTTGGCACAAGATGGATACCATATTTTATTTTGAAGTAGGTCGCGTGATTACTTCATATAATGACCACGTGATCTCTTCATATAATGGGTGTAATTATTATTTTAAATTTTATTTAAAAAACTACTGAATATATTTTCCTGAAATGTTTTTTATATATTTTATGTGATAATTTGAATACTTCTTAAAACTTTCGAAGCAATTCGTGAATTTTAAATACATTTAAAAAATGTTTGAAAAATTAGGTCCCATAGGGTTCAATGTATTTCATTTTTTCAACCCGCGTTCAATCCAAACTAATTATATGATATTATTCATTTATATTCCCATAGGTCCCACAGACCGTCTGAACAACGTACTTTATTTCATTTTGATAAAGTCATTTTTACGGCAGTTATCGTGCTAACGGACAGACAGACAGACAGATGGAATGAACAAAGTCATAAACACTTTTCAACTATGTTGTAAAGTGTTAAAAATGGATGCCTTATTTTATTTTGCAATGAGTCACGTGATCTCTTCATATATCATGGGTTGTTGTTGTTGAGACCCAGACCGTCCGACCTACCAGAAAGGTGTAAGGTAACTGTATGGACGGCCGGGAAGTGCCACCCAATTTAGACCGGAACCCAGTGGGGGAGGCATCCACAGGGACCGTACCCTCCTTCCCCTACCACCAACCTCTCGGAAGGACTTACGGACCCACATGTTTAACGTGATCGTACTCCGCATGAACACGGCAGCATTTGTGGTAGCATGCAAATCTAGCGCGCAAACCACCGGGATACCGCACCCGAGATGGCCAACAGCACGCGGTGTTCCGAGGTGGTCACCCACCAAGTACTAACCGCGCCCGATGCTGCTTGACTTCGGTGATCTAACGAGAACCGGTGTTTTCAGCACGGTACGGCCGTTGGCCCTCATATATCATGGGTGTAATTATTATTTCAATTTTTATTTAAAAAACTACATATTTTGCTGAAACTTTTTTTTCCACATTTTATGTGATAATTTGAATATTCCTAAAATTTTCGAAGAAATTTGTGAATCTTAATTTCGCTTAAAAAATGTTTGAAATATTATCTCCCATAGGGTTTAATGTATTTCAGCTTTTCAACTTGGGTTAAATCCGCAACTAATTGGATGATATTGTTCATTTTTATTCCCATATATACCACAGACTGTCTCAAGAACATACTAACATTTCATTTTGACAAAGTCATTTTTATGGCAGGTACCGTGTGAATGAACAGACAAACAGACAGGTAGGCAAAATTAATAAAGTCATAAATACTTTTCAACTATGTTGGAAAGTGTTAAAAACTAGTTGTCTATCATTAGTAGTGACTTGTTGTCGTAGCTGGCTAGTACCAAGTATTTTTTTTAATCAACTTAAAATCGTCTGTCTAAAAACTTAAAATCGTCTGTCTAAAACAGCACGTAGCACGTAATTTTTTTTCACTTTATTGCTTCCAATTCAATTTCTTTTAAATATAAATCAAACACTTATATTATAACCGTTCTCAGGAACAGAGGTTAACAAAGGTTTACTGATGCAATAAAAAGAACATATTAAGTTAAAACACTACCTAATCGAACTTAAAGAATATGATGCTACCCTACCACATCTTTTGAATATATAGCCCTTTCCAAAAGTAAAATTGTTCGTTTAGGGGGAGTTCTGCACAGTTTGAGAACCTATGGTCTAATAATACAGACATTGGAATTTTAAGTCTTTCGCCGAGCAAGACAGTGGCACGTGATCAATAGTGTTGACCTTGATATACTGGATAAAATATCGTAACAGAAAGGACAAAATAGTATTGTAAGGACATAAAATGACGTGACAAAGTATTAGACAAAGAAATGTATATATTCTTATGTCAATTGGTCTCTGTTTTAAAGAAATCAAAAAGAGCAAAATCTGAAATTCCATCCTTAGCCCGAATAGCTGTAGTTAGCAGAGTGTTCCAATGCAAACTTTATAAACAAGAAAGCTCAATCATGCATAAAGCATTGATTATGAATCACTTTCCAAATGAAATGCAATATTTTAAACATTTCTAAAATGCGATGCATTCAGCGCTGATATATTTTAAATTATCACAGTACTCTACAATAATTTATTATATTTGAAAATTTAACACTTCATCGAAAAAAAATGAATTTTTTCAAATGACGTCAACGAAATATAAATTGTCTGGCTCTCTATGTAAAATCAATGAATATTTTATTCATATCACTTTTATTCCAGACTTTTATTCCAGAGCTAAATAATTTTGCGTGAAAACAATTCTGCAATTCTTATATAACTCATCTTACAATCACTTGCTTACATTCTGCATTCATTCAAATTAGACTTCGTTGTAGAAATAATCAAAGTTTGATGATCATTTAAACTAAAAAATATTCTAATTGCGTTAGCGAAGAATACAGATGCACAGAAAATACTCAAAAATAAAGCGGTTTTAGGAGGGATACAACAGTAAATATAAATTTAAAAGAATTTTAAGAATTTCGATTTTGATACTGGGAAAAATAAATGGCTACCATATTTTATTTTGAAGTGGGTCACGTGATCTCTTCATATAATATGGGTGTAATTATTATTTTAATTTTTATTTAAAAAACTACCGAACATATCTTGCTGAAATTTATTTTATGGGATATATTTTATGGGGTAATTTGAATATTTTATAAAATTTTCGAAGCAATTTGGAAATTTTAACCTCGCTTTAAAAATATTTGAAAAATTAGATCCCATAGGGTTCATTGTATTTATTTCTTCAATCCGGGATTAATCCAAAACTGAATGGATGATATTATTCATTTACATTCCCATATGTCTCACATACCGTCTCAACAACATACTAAAATTTCATTTTGATAAAGCCATTTTTACGCAGTTACAGTGCGAACGGACAGACAGACAGACAGAATGAATAAAGTCATAAACACTTTTCAACCATGGAAAGTGTTAAAAAGAGCTAAATCATATCAAATATGTTATATAATAATGCGATTCTTTCTCATATTATTGGCGTAAAACACATTGCTTTCTCGGAAAATTCGTGTTTGATTAGGCAAAATTTTACGAATTTTGAAATTTGCATAAACTGTTTTGCTATAGCATAAATGATTTAATCATAAAAATGTTTAAAATGTCGTCGGATAACTTTTGATCAATAATGGATACTACATAGCACAGACAGGCAAAAACACACTCATCCAGATACACTGTAAAGCATTCTGTAACCTTTGCTCATTTTTTTCAGCTACTTTGTTGATAATTTCGGCAAGCTATCAGAAAAGCCTCAATTCCAGGCGTTCTTGAAAATTCAAGCTTAATTTCTGAAATATTCAACTAATTATTGTTTTCTGTCGACTAATTATTTTTTAATTTTATATATATATATATATATATATAAAGAAATACAACCCCAAAAAAATACCAACTTGAGTTTAAAGGTACAACGTAATTTAATCGTAAATCACTTGAACAGATACAGATTATTAAACTCATCTATTACAGAATTTAATAAATGCCTGATGCATTTAATCAACGGAACTCGGGAACAATCATATCCCTTCCGCTTTGTACAGCACTATTATGATGTTTTTTGCAGAAATTATAGTGATAAAAATTATGTTAATTTATCCGACATCATACAATACAACTCAACTCTTACCTAGGATTATCTATCTGATCGATGCACATCCAGATGGCTCTATAAGTTAGACGCGACTTTTTTATGTATGCTTTCCTATTCGAAGTTTATACGCTTTATGCAACTCTTCCATGATTCTCGTCTTGCTGGTTAGTAAAATTTTCAATTTTTGTTATTTTGATCATTCTTATGTTGTCTGGGATTCGGCCATTTTTTCCCCACGGGCATGGTCGATTGTTGTTTCGGGCGTGCAGAGTCTCTGGGAGCGTTTTCATTAAGTCAAAGCTAGCTTCTAACCAGGAAATAGGGGTCGCAATCCCCCTTGACCTTTCTGCAACCCTGTAAACACAATCATTCCACCTATATATATTTTCTTTTTTCATTTTAAATTATATATATATATATATATATATAATAAAAAGGTTTGAAGGTCCAATGAAAGAAAAGTGAGAAGCTGTAACTCGAAAAACCTAACTCTCTAACAGGCTTACAAAATAAAAGTATAAAACAGCAAATCTTCAAGCAAATGGTAAAAAATATATAAATTTCGAATCATCAAGTATAAGAAAAGTATCAAAAACAAAGGTATGGAATCGATAAAAGAAAAACAGACGAAATCCAAGCACAAACGCTATATACGTGGACAAGGCTCTAGGCCTAAATCAGGATTTGTTCACTTCTTCAAAACTCGTTTTCAAGTCCAAGTGTCTTGTAGAAGCAAACACAAAAATGTATGTTTCTGAAGAAATAGATAGATTATATCTATAAACTATTTCTACTTGGACTACATACATAAAGAGGAAGAAACAAAAGGAAAAAAGGATACCTGGAATCTAACTGAAAAATACACGAACCTATCGAGCACGGAAACACAGAAAGAAGTGACAAGTGTTGTCATTCACAAAAGAATAAGATATGATCTACTGTTGCGATTCGTAAGAAATAAATAACAGTAATGCGAAAAGAAATGTACAAAAGGTAACATACAATCAAGAGGGGCAATAATATAAAGACTAATGTGTAAGTGGATGTCAAATAAGAGAAGGGAGATGTCAGGCTAATATATAAAACACCATAAAAGAATTCATGAAAATCCAGCTGATCTAAATTATTTAACTATACCATTTACAAAATAAGAGGGATATTTATATAAATTGCTGGTAATTTTTAGATTATCAATATGTAAAGCAAGACATTTTTTATCAGCTAATCTATATATTTCAAAAAGCTTATTAAGAATAATATTTCTAAACAATAGAAACGAGTTGCAGGAATTAAATGGTAAAATTTTATTAATGTTAAAATTAAAAGAGTCTTTTTTATCATACAAATTAGTAGCAATTCTATTAGAAGGTTCAATAAAAAGATTTAAATCCAAAAAATTAATATTTTTACTAATAGTAGCTTCATTAGGAATTAATTCCAAATTATTAGGATAGAAATCTATATTAATGACACAATTTTCAGTATATACTAAACAAATCAGATCATCAACATATATATATATATATATATATATATATATATATATATATATATATATATATATATATATATATATATATATTATATATATATATATATATATATTATATATATATATATATATATATATATATATATATATATTATATATATATATATATATGCCATCATTTGTAAAAAATATTATGTATCTCTGTTACAGAATTATTTAAAAAATAATCAAATTTTTAAACCCATTAATAATCAGTCTATCCACATCAAAACTAAAATGCTAAAATTATATACACAATTAAATATTAAATGTAAGTATTTTAAATTTCCTTACGTTACTTTGGTTCCTAAATTCCACAAATCACCTCTCAGTTTTAGAACAGTCACTTGTGGACATAATACCTTTACCACTACAGCTAGTAAGTACTTGCTTAACTGTTTAAATCGAATTAATGAATCTCTTAAATTCAGGAATTCAGGATATTTCATTTTGAACAATAGTTTTGATTTAGTTAATCAACTTAGCAAGTTTCCACAAATTCTTGGTTTCCAAACCTATGATTTTAAAGACCTATTTAATAATATTGTCATTAAAGATTTACATAAAGTTATTATCTCTCTTTATCATGACTATATATCATCCAATCATGTTGCTTTTAATGTCAAAAATTTTCCTATGCTCTTGCACTTTGTGTTATACAACAATTATATTATCCAAGGTAATAACATTTATTTACAAACATCTGGTGTACCACAAGGTGGCTGTAGTAGTAGTATACTCGCTAACTTATATCTTTATTATCATGAATGTCATTTTAACTCTAATTCATATATTATATATAGATATGTTGACGACTTAATTTGTATTATCATTGATGATTCCTATACCATTAATATTGATTTTTACCCGTCTAACCTAGAATTAATTCCTAATGAGCCTTGCGTTAGTCAATCTGTTAATTTTTTAGACATAAAATTAGATACCCTCAACAATCATGTTATCACCAATATATATGATAAAAAAGATTCTTACAACTTCTCTATCATCAAGCTGCTATCATATCAATCTTGTAATTCTATTCAATTGTTTAGAAACATCATTTTAAACCAGCTATTTCGAATACATCGACTTTCTGATCCTCAGTTTCACTTTCTACACATCAATAAACTTAAACGCATTTGTCAAAATTACCAATATCCGGAAGTATTTGTAAATAATATTATTAATAATTTCATATATACCACGTAATAATTTTACACATGCATTCATTATCTTTGATTGGTTAACTCTTTTTTGAAAATTCACCCTTTCTTATCACCTCACTTACCACTTGGCCTGAGTCTCATACTGTTTACTATTTTCGAATGACTATTTTCCTCTTGTCCTGAATCCTATACTGATTACTATTTTTGAAAGTCTCCATACATATTATGAATCGTTCAACTGTATTCATTCCTGTGCCCACTCGCATTGACGAAGTGAGGTGAAATGCTCAGTCACTAGTGTATCTTACACGTGGTGGTGCAATGCTTGAGTTTTCCCATTTCTGTTCGAGGAGGTATTGTTTTTTTAAATTGTATAATTCAATTGATTTATTTTTTCCTTCCACTAGCCAGTAGACAGTTCCAATGGTGTTTATAGTTAAATACTATCGCCATTGTCAGAAACTGGCTATTATATCGGTTTTAATTCGAATTGTATGACTGTCCTGATGAGAATGCAATTTCGAACTAACCGCCATTTTTTGTGTAGTTTCAATTGCTTGTTCTCTATTCTTAATCTCATATCTCCTGAGCTGTTTATTATTGCCTATTCTCATATTGCCGAGTTTTATTTTTATTTACCTTTATATACTTTAATTGTGATTTTGAATCCTATTATTCTTCTATTCATCTCATCCCCCTTTCCATTGTAGTGATAAGTTACCTTCTATCCTTATCCTTAGTCTTGGCCTATAGTTACTCATTTGTAACAGATATGCTAGTGATGGGTTTTTTTTTTTTTTTTTTTTTTTTTTTTTTTTTTTTTTTTTTTTTGTACATACTGTAGTTTATGCATAATTTTCGATTAAAATCCTTCAATTTTTATTTATATATATATATATATATATATATATATATATATATATATATATATATGCATATATATATATATATATATATATATATATATATATATATATATATATATTATCATAAGTATTAGGAACCTTACTCCCTATTACGGACAGCTGATCCCTCTGAAACTTTCAGTAACATGCTTGCAAATGTTTTGCAGTGAGACATCAAGCTAAAATAGTTATTTCATGTTCTAGTGTGCCCCAAAAGTGTAAATCACTCGAAAACTTGAACTATAATTTCCAATCCCATTCCAATACTTTCTTTGTACGTTACCATATAACAATAAGGAACGTAAAATTCTTCAGGGATTGAAAATTAGATATTGGAAACTGTGTGTAGTGTACTCTGTCCATGCTTTCACATGTCACGCAAAATATCAATCGATATACAATTAAGATTTGACTTGTATCTTTCATATCGATGTTGTAACATGCGCACAGAGTAGAATATCATTTGAAGGGATGGCATCATTGGAAAAATATAATAGTTTCTTGCTTGTGTGCGAATGGATATACGGCTTGGAGATTGAGAACTATATATTTGAGAAAGAAAGAAAAGCGAAAAGTCTAGACGGATTTTAAGGTAAGGAGTTATAATATTTAATTTTTTCATTTGAAAATGCAGTTCGCTACTTTTCTATAGTTAAGGTACTATAATATAAGCATTATGGAGCCAAAAGAAACAGATAAATATTTGGCATTATCCCAAAGACCGGTACGGTCTTGAATTTGGCGACTGTTCTGGCGCCCGATGTTGAGACAGTTGCCATAGTATCCAACCAAGTCGCAAGGTTACCATGATTATGTAAGCACGAATGTAAATAAACAACCTGCGTAGTAAAATGCGCAGAAACGTAAGTGCAAAGGGACATTATTTTTATCATAGCTCGTAACGGTAAACTGACGATGATGCCACATAAAAATTGAAATTAATTCCATTAAACATCGAATTTATATTTGTAATGAACATTAGTTATTTAGAATACATTAATAGCAATATAGATTTCATTTGCTAAAGTGTATTTTAAGTGAATATACACTACTAATTATTTTTATCATAGTCTCTAAGTAACGTTCTAAAGATGTATACATTTACTAGCAAATTCTGCAATGTACATGCGAGTGAGGGGAAGATATGTAACGATTTTTCGCAAAAAAACTCGTGTATATATTTTAATGAAAGTTAATATTTTATTTTCCGGTTAATTAAAAATATCCATCAAAGAAGATAAATATATCCTACAAAAATTAGAGGTTAAACGAATGTAAGTTTCTAAAGTAATGTATATGTATATATATACGTATGTATATGTATATATATACGTATGTATATATCGTAATTCAATGTATTTGTCGGAGGTCGCACGTAACAACAGCTGTTTGTCCAACAGGTGTTCTGTGACTCATAGAGTGATGTAGCAATTAAAACATGGATCTACGCCCGCTAAAAAATCACAGAATCCGGTCCCGCTGGCTGTCGGAGGTCGCACGTAGCAACAGCTGCTTGTGCAACGGGTGTTCTGTGGCTCATAGAGTGATGTAGCAATTAAAATATGGATCTACGCCCGTTTCGCGAGCTAACCTCGCTACGCTCGCCTGCTAAAAACATCACAGAATCCGGTCCCGCTGGCTGTCGGAGGTCGCACGTAGCAACAGGTGTTCTGTGGCTCATAGAGTGATGTAGCAATTAGAACATGGATCTACACCCGCTTCGCGAGCTAACCTCGCTACGCTCGCCCGCTAAAAAAACATCATAGAATCCGGTCCCGCTGGCTGTCGGAGGTCGCACGTAGCAACAGCTGTTTGTGCAACAAGTGTTCTGTAGTTCATAGAGTGATGTAGCAATTAAAACATGGATCTACGCCCGCTTCGCGAGCTAA
This sequence comes from Amaurobius ferox, assembly GCA_951213105.1. Lineage (NCBI taxonomy): Eukaryota > Metazoa > Arthropoda > Arachnida > Araneae > Amaurobiidae > Amaurobius > Amaurobius ferox. Next base: position 103,082,190 of record OX578144.1, read on the forward strand.
CCTCGCTACGCTCGCCTGCTAAAAACATCACAGAATCCGGTCAAGCTGGCTGTCGGAGGTCGCACGTAGCAACAGGTGTTCTGTGGCTCATAGAGTGATGTAGCAATTAGAGCATGGATCTACGCCCGCTTCGCGAGCTAACCTCGCTACGCTCGCCTGCTAAAAAACACAGAATCCGGTCCCGCTGGCTGTCGGAGGTCGCATGTAGAAACAGGTGTTTGTGCAACAGGTGTTCTGTGGCTCATAGAGTGATGTAGCAATTAGAACATGGATCTACACCCGCTTCGCGAGCTAACCTCGCTAGGCTCGAGCGCTAAAAAATCATACAGAATCTGGTCCCGCTGGCTGTCGAAGATCGCACGTAGCAACAGCTGCTTGTGCAACGGGTGTTCTGTGTCTTATAGAGTAATGTAGTAATTAGAACATGGATCTCTATGACCGCTTCGCGGGCTAATCTCGATACGGTCGCCAGGTAAACAAACATCACAGTATCCTGTTTCCCTGACTGTCAGAGATCGCACATAGCAACATCTATCTGTGCAAAAAGTGTTCCATAGCTCATAAAGTGATTTTCATGTTACTTCCGCGCTTCAAAATCTCAATCAAACTCAATCTAGAATAAACCACGTACGATTCCTTATACGTAATGCGCATTCGCTCCAAAAACACGGCAAGCCCACGTATAATCATCAAACTCTTCCGTACTATCATTCCTCTCACACAATCGCATTGCCCACTTGCAACCAACCCCTGATTCACACACCATTTAATCCCATTAATTTACCACTATCAACCAAACGATCAAAAAGAACAACACTAAATCTTTCACTCTTCACAGCCATTTAGTACACTCAAATGAAATCAAAGAAAATTTACCAATACTTGTATTTAAATCTTGTTCCCAAACATCTAATTTTAAAAGATCAGTACAATAATTCATAATGAGCATAAAATAACACAAATTAAGGCAGTTGCCAGAGTTATCAACTCGCAAGGTTACCATGGTTACGAAGTACGATGAGTTAAAGAGTTACCAAGGTCGCAACATAGCCCTCCGCTTATCGCCGATTTGGCGCGATAGAAAAAAACAACCGTACCGGTCTTTGGGATTTAGCCAAATATTTATATCAATACTATTAAGCGATGCATATTTATTAAACATTAAAACTATTTAGCTAATAATTTATTTACACTAGTAGTTAATGACTAAATTTAACAACATCTAATCGAATTATTGTGAATTAATATTTACTTATAGAAACTGTACGTTTGTCACTGGAAGCTTACGAACAGCTATGCTATTAAATGTATTTGTGTATTATACTATTCTCCATAATGCTTATATTCAAACCAGATACTTAATAGCCAATTCTCACGCTAAATTACCATGTCATGTTACCGTTTGTCTATTTATGAATATTATTGCGGACAAAAGTTTTAAAAACAAATAAAACTTTTTCAGAATTTAAATGGTATGAAGGTAATTTGCAATATTTCAATATTTAAATTTGAAATTAAAAATACTGAAAGCAAACAAAAGCTTTAAAGAATTTAATTTATTGAAAAGTTAACAAAAGTTGGTTAAAATTTAAATTCATAAAAAGGAAATGAAATGGTTTGTGTCAAATTTGTATTAATTTTCTTAAAATAATAATAGTATTAAATTTTACAAAAGAAAGAGTATAATAATTATATAAAGATGATAATTATGGTTTAAGTTCATTATAGTTCCCTTGGCTTGATTATGGCGAGGGATATTTATTAGATTAGCTACAGTGAGAAAAAAATATGGCGATATTTATGAAATAAATTTAAATTCATTAAAAGGAAATGAAATGGACTGGGTGAAATTTGTATTAATTTTCATAAAATAATAATAGTATTTAATTTTACAAAAGAAAGAGTATAATAATTATATAAAGATGATAATTATGGTTTAAGTTCTTTATAGTTCCCTTGGCTTGATTATGGCGAGGGGTATTTATTAGATTAGCTACAGTGAGAAAAAAATATGGCGATATTTATGAAATAAATTTAAATTCATTAAAAGGAAATGAAATGGACTGGGTGAAATTTGTATTAATTTTCATAAAATAATAATAGTATTAAATTTTACAAAAGAAAGAGTATAATAATTATATAAAGATGATAATTATGGTTTAAGTTCTTTATAGTTCCCTTGGCTTGATTATGGCGAGGGGTATTTATTAGATTAGCTACAGTGAGAAAAAAATATGGCGGTATTTATAAAATAAATTTAAATTCATTAAAAGTAAATGAAATGGACTGGGTGAAATTTGTATTAATTTTCATAAATTAATAATAGTATTAAATTTTACAAAAGAAAGAGTATAATAATTATATAAACATGATAATTATGGTTTAAGTTCTTTATAGTTCCTTTGGCTTGATTATGACGAGGGGTATTTATTAGGTTAGCTACAGTGAGGAAAAAATATGGCGGTATTTATAAAATAAATTTAAATTCATTAAAAGTAAATGAAATGGACTGGGTGAAATTTGTATTAATTTTCATAAATTAATAATAGTATTAAATTTTACAAAAGAAAGAGTATAATAATTATATAAACATGATAATTATGGTTTAAGTTCTTTATAGTTCCTTTGGCTTGATTATGACGAGGGGTATTTATTAGGTTAGCTACAGTGAGGAAAAAATATGGCGGTATTTATGAAATAAATTTAAATTCATTAAAAGGAAATGAAATGGACTGGGTGAAATTTGTATTAATTTTCATAAAATAATAATAGTATTAAATTTTACAAAAGAAAGAGTAAAATAATTATATAAAGATGATAATTATGGTTCAAGTTCTTTATAGTTCCCTTGGCGTGATTTTGGAAAAGCTATATTTATAGATTAGTTAGAATGGAAGTTAAATATGGCGATATTTATGTAATAGAAGTCAGGATAGGTTTGAATTATACTGCTCATGCACAACTTGATCTTTAATTATAGTAATTTTATTTTTTAAACTTTATTTTTAAATAGCCATTTCGGCCCACGCTTCGCGCGGACGAAATGACAAGTGATGACTAAATGTGACACCAACCAACTTAAAAAGTTCTGAATATCAAAATCCGTTTCAAATTTGAGCTAAGACGTTAGCACACATTTTATAGTTTTATTAACATGGAACTTGCATTACGTGAAGCATTATTTCATCTCCGACCACTGTATGTTGCCAATTTTCTCAATGTTTTTTCAGACTAATCAATTAATTATATAGAATTATTTTTCAGTTCTGTGTAGCCATTCACGAGTTAGAGCTGAAAGAATGTTAAACCAAAAAATTCCACGATCAGTAAATTTAGCGAATACAATGCCAAGATTTTATATTTTTCTCAGTACTTATAGGCCAAGTTTCAAGTTTCTGCCGTCTGTAGTTTTGGCTGTGTAATTCATCACTTTGTCAGTCAGTCGCTCAACCAGTTTCAGTCAGATGCTTGCACGAGACTGTGCCATCTACGAATTATGCGTGACTTGTGGATACCATAACTTAAAATATTATGAAGAAAAACTTTTTAAGTTACACTGAGTAAAATGCACTGAAATGTAAAAAATAATTTTAACTATCACAATATTCTTGGTTATATGCGACTAAAAATAAAACTGGGGTGCGTCCATAAAAGAATAGTATTTGGGCATTACCAGAATTTTAAGAAACAATAGAAGTTATAACATAGAAATGACATATATAAGTATGATTACATTGAATTCATTTGAGCCAACGGCCGTTCCGTGCTGAAAACACCGGTTCTCGTTAGATCACCCAAGTCAAGCAGCATCGGGCGCGGTTAGTACTTGGGTGGGTGACCACCTGGAAACACCGCGTGCTGTTGGCGCGGTGGTTTGCGCGCTGCCACAACTGCCGCCGTGGTCATGTGGGTCCGTAAGTCCTTCCGAGAGGTTGGTGGTAGGGGAAAGAGGGTACAGTTCCTGTGGATGCCTCCCCCACTGGGTTCCGGTCTAAATTGGGTGGCACTTCCCGGCCGTCCAAACAGTTACCTTACACCTTTCTGGTAGGTCGGACGGTCTGGGTCTCAACAACAACAACATTGAATTCATTTGAATCTTTTTTTTGACAATTTGATTTAGTAATTTGTCATGCTTATATATGTCATTTCTATGTTATCACGTCTATTGTTCTTTAAAATGCTGTTAATGCCCAAACACAACTATTTTATGGGGACCCCACGGTTTACTTTTTAGTCCAAGAATGTTGTGATAAATGAAATTCATTTTTTTTGCATTTTAGTGCAATTTACTGAAACGCCTTAAAGATCTGAAATCTGGTACATAGCTCAGACCAGTTTAATCAATTAAATTTTGGCGGATCCTCGAAAAATGGAACCGACATTTTTTTACAAAATGGCTTACGAACATTCTCCTTCGCTTTACACAATCCCATTGTTGTAAGATAATTAAAAGGAGTCCAATATGCGGCCTCATTTCTCTATATATAGAATCTTATTGTTATAAGATAATTAAAAATACGTTCAATATGCGGCTTCACTTCAAAAAGAGAAAAATCTTCAAAACTATTTTACAATGATAGGATTTTTAAGGGCCATTCAGAGCATGATTTTGGCGGGGGAGACAGAATCCGGGTAGGAGATCGATTTAAATTTGATGAAATGTTGTATTGACATCGCAAATGTGTATTTGTTTAAAATTTTAAGAAAATAGACTCGGTAGAAGTGGGTTAAAAATGATTTCAAGATTTGACCCAACAAAGAGAGAAACCAACCTAAACAAGAAAGTGTAAAAAGCAAAAATGCAAGTATTACTATATTTTTTGAGGAGTTACAGTATGTAAAATGCTTGAATTAGATATAATACTTTGTAATCCGTTTGATTACAATTCAAATTGTTTGAAATTCAAGAATTTCAGAGAATGTCGAGCTGATAATCCCAAATGGCTTTCGAGCGGTATTGCTCGACTGTCTTAGGATGAGTCGGATGGTCTGGGTCTTCAACGTTCAACACTCAGTACCCTCCCGGCCTCTCACCTTGCTGCTCATACCCTCGGGTGAGTCGGGCTGCCTGGGTCTTCTACACTCTGTACACTCGGCCGCCCAAACTGCTACTATAAACCTTTGGGTCAGTCGGGTGGTCTGGGTTTTCGACACTCAGTATGAATCCCAGCCAATCAAACAGCTGCTCATACCTAGGGTGAGTTGGGTGGCCTGGATTTTCAATACCCAGTATGTAGGTTTGTATGTAAATTTTTACTAGACAAGTCCTTAAACATTTTCTAAGAGATGACCCATGACGTTACGTTGATATACGTTAGGTCTAGCTATAGTAAAATGGTCATGCCCAATCAAATGCCAATCAAATTAAAGTAATCGCAGCTCCCCTAGTGGAAAATGTAAAGAGTTAGGACACGAACTCTGCAACAAAGCGAGACAGGTGAAAAATATCAATTGCAAAGTTGTAGAGTATTGTCTGATTAGTAGAAATCGAAACCACGAACGAACGTACACTTTCATTTTTTCGACTACCACACCAAATTTAAAATATCCATCTGATCGTGAAAAATATTTTTTATTATCATTTCACTTTTCGAACATTTTGGTGTGGAACAACCCTTCCACTAAATATTTTTGAAAAGTTCGAGTTTCTTCGAGGAATTTATGGAATGATGATTGACCATAGTAACAATTTTCAAGTTTCCATCTCACTTAAAAGAAGGCGTTTCTCATTTATTCGGCAAATCGATATTTTTGGTGTGTGGCACCCTTAAAGTAAGCAAATATTGAAAGCATGAAATTGTACACTTTCTTCCTTTTGAACTACCTTTCTATACATTAAATTTAATGTCTCTATCTCATCGCGAAGCATGCGTTTTCTATCATTTCACATGTTGATTGTTTTGGAGTGGAACACTTCTTTTATAGAACAACTTTAAAAAATTCGATTTTTCCAGGAGGTTTTATAGAACGATTGACCAGTGTACCAAATCACAAGTCTCTATACGGGGACTGCCTAAAAGTGGCGTGGCAGACAGGCAGATAAACAAACAAACGGACTCGTAGCAATTAGTATATACTAGCCGAATTCCCGTTGAAAATCAACGGTTTCACAATAAGCAAACCTCGAACAATGTGAATTTTTGAATAATTCGACTTCTGCAGTGGGCCTTTTTAAACTGTTCACCAGTGCGCCAAATTTCCAATTTCTCAGATCAGACTGGCCATCTCTCATTTTCTCGGCCAATTGAACATTTCGATGAGCGCCACCCCTAAAATATCAAATATTGCTGCTCAGCAATTTTCTTCCTATTTTCCACCATATGTCCTATACGGTTACCAAAATTCAAATTACTATTTCACTTCTGTGTCGGATTCTTTGGTGGTTCACTTTGGGGTCCATTTCTTGTTTCTCAATTTTTCCTTAATTACACTTTTCATTACTTACACAATCAGAAATGATATATTGAGTCACAGCAGGTAGGCCACTAAACTTTACTTTGGAGACTCCACTCACATTTACACATTGGGGACGGATGTATTTGCATTCCTTTTTCCATGATTCCACGATTATAAATTTCGACTACCGAGGCGGATTTTACAATTTCCATAAGTACATCTTTTATGGGAATTCAAACAAATATAAATTTTCCCCAACTTCTAAGAGCTTTTTTCAAATCGTCCGTATTTCGAACGTTTAGGCACAAAGCATTTTCTCCTCTCCAAATTAAACAAAAAAAAAATTCTCCAATATGTCGTATCGAATTGTTGACTCTTGCTCCAAATTTCACGTCTCTAACTTAAAAAAATTTGATGTGGGCAACACATAACTTTCCTTATATAATGCAATGAATTTACTACTTTTACAGTTAAAAAATTTTATTCCTATAGTAGATACTTATAGTAGATACTTATAGTAGATACTTAATTCAATATCTTTCCAAGATATTGAATTTTCTTCAATTAGTTGTCATTTTGATTGATTTAGCGTCATTTTTATTCATTTGGCGAGATTTTTGTTAATTTGGGAACAATTAAAAAAGTCGCCAAGTTGGCGACATTTCGCCAAATTTGTCGCCAAAATTTCGCCAAGCGTTATGGACGAAGAAATAAGTTATTCTTACAGCAGATAAATGACTATTGGCGTTCAAATACAAAGGTATTACTCAAAGTATCTTTTTTCATGAATGGAATGAGCGAGATCCACGAGAATGACGTCACCCAATTTATCGCATAGTGTTACACATGAAAAGTGAACATGCTTCTCAATAGTTAATATTTTTTTTTATTTTATGACTTTTTGATAATTTTTTTGAAAAATGTGCAATATCTCAAGAACGGTTCATGTTAGCGTTCTAAAATTTATACCAATCGTTTTCTAATGAAAAATTACATAAGAAATGTCTATTTTCGTAACTTTATTAGCGGTTTTGATTTTTTGACGAATTTTTCAAAATTTCACTCAAAAATTTGGGGGGGGGGGGGGGTTCTGAACATTCGATTGCGTATAAAAACAATAGGCTTCCAGTGTTTATGGATCGTGATTTTTGTACCAAATTTCGTTTGAATCGGTCCATTCGTTCGTCAGTTATCGTCTCCACAGACTCACTGACACACACACACACACACACACACACATACTTTCACACACACACACACACACACACACACACACACACACAGACATCACTTCAAAAATGTTTGATTTGTGATCAGGGATGCTTGAAACGTGCTCTCCCGTCGAAAACTCGAATTCGAATTTTCGACCCCGTCACAATACTTTCCTTATACATTATGTATATACGGAAAGTAATAAGAGGTTTTCAATTTATTCTTCAAATTGCTATAAATCGATATCAACATATCAATATATGATTATATCATATATAATAATCGATATAATCAAATATTGAATAACTGAATTTGTACACTTTCTTTCGAACTATCTACTATTACACCAAATTTAAAATCATTATTCGTTTCGGTGTAGAGCACCCCCTCTATTGAACTCTACTGAATTATGACTAATATGAATTCAGCATCAAATTCTGGAGGCAATAGAGGGTTCACTAAGGGTTTCCGCTTCCGGTTTTGGAAATGCCACTTTCGGTTTTCTTCGAAAATTCGTATGTTTACGAAATAAGTGTGCAAAAGAGAATAAAACAGTTGAATAGTTCCATCAAAAATTAAGTATGCATATCATTTGCCACCATATGAAAGTTCCTTGATAAATTTCTTGTTTTCTACTATCTTTAGAATGCCTAATATAACGTATAGATAAAATATTTGAATAAAATTAAATATTTAATTTGTTATTCAAATTAAAGGAAATGTTTGTTAACTAATTAAATGACAAAAATATTAACTTCTTTGGAATGGTAATTGAAAAATGTTTTTAACAATATTATGCCAGATTTTGAAGGAAAAACTTGAGCGGCTATACTGGAGGTACGTCTGCAATATAGATTACGTTTTGCCACACGGGTGCTTGCAAATAAAACAGTTTACATAAAAATTTCATTTATTTCTACAAACTGACAACATCGGCCTATGGTAGGAGATGTAAATTAGTTAATTATTACGACATGTTAATTAAGTACTAGAATTAAAAAAATTAAAACATGGCAATTTGATTATTGCTTTGTAATTTTTATCTTATCTCGCGGTCGGACGCATTCTTCTCTCAAGCGCATCACTTCGTTGAATCACCCGTCATAACACGCATACATCCTCTGTCTAACACTTGATACCATGCCGTCCCTCTCCCACTATTACACATCCAGCTACTAGAACAATCTTTCAAAATATCACCCTTTTCGTTATCCCCGATTTGTCGACATAGTCTACATATCACCTGCCGAAAAATACGTTATTTTACGTCAAAGTGGCATAAAATCTCAGAAATTATTTCCTTTAACATCCACTAAATAGTATTTTAATTCAAATTTAATAGTATTTTTAAGTCAAGACTATTTCAGTATTGGTCCGAATTTTCACACCCTAGAATTCCGCAGATTTTCCCATAAATTTCCATGCACCCAAATATGCACATGCATTGCCATTTATAGATATAGATAGATTGTGCTACCTCATTATATGTATGTCTTTATGTATGTTTCATTAGTACTGATGTGGCAATGGCATTATCTATTTAAATAATGAATTTATTCGCTTGCAATTGACGTTTAAACTAATGAAGATCTTTCAATATAGCAACATTTGAAGAAATGTTGTTAGTGTGAATCCCGTAAAAATGATACCCTTCAGAGGCAAAATATTGTAAAAATTCCCAAAAGCTCCATAAAAACATAATTCAGAACCACCATTTAATCTTAATGTCTATCTTAATGTCTTACACAGAATCAATTTTGCTTACGGGTGGGATAGCGTTAATCCCAAGCTAAGAACCTCTGAAAAAGACAGGTTTTTGACATACCCTATCCCAAACAGTTCGATCTCCCTTTGCAGACTTTGGCGTCAATGTCTGCAAAGGGGGATCGAACTGTTTGGGATAAGGTATGTCAAATACCTGTCTTTTTGAGAGGTTCTTAGTTTGGGATAGACGCTGTCCCACCCGTAAGCAAAAGGTTAATATCTTACACTGTTCAAGTGAAATAAGAATTGCCGTTTCAGCCACATCGAACTTGCAGTACATAATGATCATTTGCATTTTATAAAATGAAATAAAAAATATTAGGTTTTGCTTTCAGATTCTAAGGAAGCACCAGAGCCTAATTTTCTAAATTTGATCAAGATTTCTTGAAATGGGGAAAGGGATTGCGCTGAAGGATGCCCTCAAGAAGTGGGCTGAAAAATCTGAATACCTGCCAGCTGAAGCAACTGTTGTCAAGCTTAACGGTTGGATACCGTCAATAGATAAGCTAGATGCCTCTCTGGGAACCCTTACAAACTGCGAAAAGTTGTCCTTATCGACGAACATGATAGATAAATTGACAAACCTCAATGTTCTGAGCAAATTGAAGATTCTTTCTGTAGGCAGAAACAACCTCAAGACGTTCAACGGCATTGAAGGTTTGGCCGAAACGCTCGAAGAACTCTGGGCATCTTACAACAACGTAGATAAGCTGAAGCCTCTTTCTACTTTGAAGAATTTGAAAGTCCTCTACATGTCAAATAACAACGTGAAGGACGTTAACGAATTGAAGCACTTAGCCGAGCTTGCAAAGCTGGAAGATTTGGTTATGAAAGGGTGTCCCATAGATGCGAACCTAGCAGAAAATTATCGCCTGAAAGTGTCAGAAATTGTACCCCAGCTCAAGAAGCTGGATGGGACTTCTTTAATAACGGCGGAATAGTGATTGATGTGGTGGATATTTACAGTTGATATTTATGTATTGTATTTATGTATTGTTACATTGCCACTTTGGTTTGGAGCCAAAATAATTTGTTTATGCACTTCGAAATAGAAAATGTTTGTTCATTATGTTATCTACCAGGTTAGGGAAAAAGCAGTGAGGATGTATATTCTAAAGATTTTTCTTTGGCTTTTCCATAATAAATTTAAACTATTTGCCAGGTATACTGATTTATTGATATTTATTAACGATTTATATACAAGTATAACGATGTATTATGTAAAATTCCTATAACACAGAGTGGTTCATATTCAATTTAAAAATCATATAATTTACCAATAAATTGAAATAATAGATTTTTTTTTAGTTAGATTGTACTAATGTACTATTAAAGATATCTCCTGTTTTTATTACGTGAAACGATAATTCCAAGCCTCTTTTATTATCAATCGAAAAACATGCCATTTCATTAGTGTGAAAGAATTTTTATTTTAGAGCACTTCTCTTGCCATTCTTCTGAGAGTGTCTTTGAAAAGTTTCAGAAGAGATACCCATGTTCTTAAATCCTTAATAATTTAGCAATTACGAGGTTAGAAAGGCGTTTTTGAGAAACTGGATCCATTACAAACAAAATGAGAACCTGTTGGCTTTTCATTTTAATCCAGGACAAGCTGTCTGAACAACTGTTAATTAGATAGACTGGAATAACTGTTTATAGGATAATTGTCTTTTAAATTAACCGAAGTGTGGCTCAACTCGTTTTTCTCATACTAGAATCCATTTTTAAGTAGCTTGTGATTTCTTTTTCTTTTGTAAATTTTGTTTGCAAATTTTGCAAGCAAAATTTGAAAAATCTATATTGCTGTTCCAAACGATTATAGTCATGTCACGAATTGATGTCACACATTGATGTCACGAATATAAACATTGTATTGCGACTAATATTCACTACAATGATTGAAACGTTTAAATTCCGCGATCATTAAGGGGACGGTGGGCGTTGAAATGAGCAAAAATTGACTAAAAAAAGTTTTAATAGGTAACATTATTTTATGCATTTAACATTTGCTTACGGGTGGGACAGCGTCTATCCCAAACGAAGAACCTCCCAAAAGGCAGGTGCAATGTTTCAGGGACTGCTGCAGCAGATGCAATGTTTCTGCCGGCGATTTCCATGGACGCCAATGTCTGTATAGGGGGACCGAATGGCCACGTGAATGGCCACGTAATATTTTTCACCCCAAAAAATTTTCGGGTGAAAAATATTTTGTTAAGTATTCTATTAAGTATTTTTGTAAAATAAGCATATTATATTAAATATTTCATTGTAAATGTATTTTGACGGAAATATATGCATTTGTGCTGTAAACACCTTTCATACTACAATTACTTTTCCCAAGTCGAGTTTAACCACACTCAATTTAATTATTCATTAGTTTTAAATTTTAAAATTGCTACCTCTTAAAATGTTTTGAAATTTTCGGATGAAAAATATTTAAGTATTCTGTGAAGTATTTTTGTAAAATAAGCATATTAAGTATTTCATTGTAAATGTATTTCGTCAGAAATATATGCATTTGTGCTGTAAACTCCTTACATACAGCAATTACTTTTCTGAAGATATCGTTTAGGAAATATTGTGTTTATTGTTTTGTATACATTTATAGAAAAGAGGTTTAGAAAAGATGAATTGTAACCATAAAGTATTGAATTTCGTAATGAATCAAAAACATTAAAAATATATTAAATGTGAAATTCTTTTGAGTTATTTTTCTTTGAAAGCAATTTATAAATAGTTTTCTATACTTCACTGCACAAATCTATATTGAGTGCACCACAGTGGACTCTGTAAATGCCGTTTTACCCATTTTTGTCATCAAATGCACATTACGCGTATATTTATTACTTTCCTTATATATATGGGATAATGTATAGGGAAAGTATTGTGACGGGGTCGAAAATTCGAATTCGAGTTTTCGACGGAAGAGCATGTTTCAAGCATCGCCTCGATCGTTTTTAAGGTGATGTGTCCCCTCTCTCTCTGCGTGGTGCGTGTGTGTGTGTGTGTGGGGGGGGGAGTGCAGACGATATCTCACGAACGAATAGAGCGTTTTGAATGAAATTTGTGCAAGTATTACAATCGGTGAATATTGGAAGCCTATTGATTTTGAGCTCAATCAAATGTTCGGAAGATCACCAAAATTTTGAATGAAATTTTGAAAAAGGCATTAAAAATTAGAATTTTTAATAATGTTAAGTAGATTGTCATTTCTTATATAATTTTTCATTAGAAAAGGAATGACACAAACTTTAAAATTCTAGTATAAGCCATTCTCAAGATATTGCACGTTTTCCAGAAAAATTTATAAAAAATATTACTTATAATTAAAAGATATTTACTATTGTGAAATATGTCTGCTTTTCATGTAATGTCAGTTATATTGGTTAACATCATTCATGTGGATCTAGTTCATTCCATTCCCGAGAGAAGATACTTGTCTAATAATTTCGCATTTTTACGACCGACAATTAATTCGTCAATAGAAATTCATATATAAGACAAATCTATTCTCTTCGTCTGTGTAGAAGGCCCAGACCACACAGCCAACCCTAGGGTTTACGGCAGTTAAATGTGTGGCTGTGTGTAACGGTTGGCGATAAATTTATCAAACTTAGTGACTCCGTTAATGAAATATCGCCAACTTGGCGATATGTCGTGTCGCCCAAGATTGACGAAAATATGGTCTAAATTGCAAAACTGACACTAAATTAACGGAAATGATGCCAAATTGATGAATTAAGTATTAAAATAGTTTAATGAACTATATTGATTTTTGCGTATGTTATCTGTATTGAAAATTGTTGCGGGAAATATAAGTTAGTTGGGTACTTCGAAATAGTTTTACATATTGTCATCCGGAAAAGCACAAAAATAAAGCACAAAGTTAAAAATATTATGACGTGGATATTATTCACCATTTTTTCACAGTGAAAGAAGCAAATTCGTTGACTTATATAAGGAAAGTCATGTGCTCACATCTGATTTTTAACACTTTACAACATAGTTGAAGAGTGTTTATGACTTTGTTCACTCTGTTTGTCTGTCAGTCTGTCTGTCCGTTAGCACGATAACTGCCGTAAAAATGACTTAATCAAAATGAAATTTTAGTATGTTGTTCAGACAGTCAGTGGGAACTATGGGAATATAAATAAATAATATAACCCAATTAGGTTTTTATTGAACCCGGATTGAAAAAATGAAATACATTGAACCCTATGGAACCTAATTTTTCAAACATTTTTTAAGCAAATTTAAAATTCCCAAATTGCTTCGAAATTTTTAGGAAATATCCACATTATCAGTTTTTATCATAAAAATTTCAGTAAAATATATTAAGTAGCTTTTTAATTAAAATTTATTTAATATGGAGAAAAAACAAATTCAATTAAATTCTGACTTTTGGGATATCCTCCAGAAAGAAAAAAGAGATATATTATATAATAAATATCTTTCCAAGAGATTAATCATTTTGTATATGAGAGAGGCTGCACATTTTAAAATAAATTTGGTAGATAACAACTTTTCAATTTTTTTTTAATTTTATATAACTCTTCATGATATACTTATTTGATGGCATTTTTAATGCACTTTCCTACGTCATAGAGAGTTAAAATTTGGTAAACAGCTTAAATTTGTTGAACATTTTATTCTACAAAAATTTGGTGGATCTTTAAATATAGATCATACATTTTTTTCGAAATGGCCTGCAAATAATCCCTGTTCACTTCTGTAAATCATTGTTGTAATATTGTTAAAAAATCTGATGTGGGCAGCACATGTCTTTCCCTGCAGATTCATATTCACATTCTCTTTATTTCTTCAATAATAATTTGAGTTTATCTGCACAAAATAACAGCCATAAGTATTTTAAATGACATTGAATTTGCACGTTAAACTTAAATTTGGTTCTCATTTGATAGCTGGACTTATTGTCAAAGGTGGCGTAACGAAAACGCGAAAAAACTAGAATATCTCAAGGACGGCTAGTCCTAGAGTAATGGGGTCTTATTCTTTTTGTTGTCAAAAATCACGTATAAAATAGGAATTTAATTGATATAATTGAGCACACATAGTCTTATTTTTATATTTAACGATTTTTGCTGACCATTTCGCAAAAATAGCCCGTTCCTTTTTTCTGAATCGTACAAGAATAACCTACAAAGGATTTATATACCAAATTTTGTTAAATTTGGTATATAAATCACTTGTAGGTTATTGAAATATTATACACTAAATTTTGTTAAATTTGTTCCATTAGTTTTTAACTAGAGTGGATAAAGGCAATTTCTGCCGGCCATTTCGCAAAGAAGGCAGATTCTTTTATTACGAATCGTACTATAATCTAATGAACATCAGGATTTCCCAGAAAAGACATACCTACCAAATTTCATGAAATTCGGTCCATTAGTTTTTCAATTAGAGTGGATGTAATATCCTCACAGACACACAGAAATATACACAGATACACCCTTACACACATAGACGTCTTCCTAAAAATTGTTTTTCGTGTTCTAGAAGTCCCAAAACGTGTAGGTTCTTCGAAAATTCGAGTTCCGATCTTCGGCACGATTCCAATACTTTGAATACACACACACACACACACACACACACACATATATATATTATCTGTGTATCTGTGTATTATCTGTGTATCTGTGTATTATCTGTGTATCTAAATTCCGTGCCTACGCTATTACAATATTTGTGATTTTAAATGATCCCTAAACTTTTATTATTTCTACAACGAAACCTAATAAAATTATGCAGAATGCAAATATCTCAAGCGATTGTAAGATGAGTTATATAAGAATTGCTGATTATTTTTCTCTCAAAATTATTTAGCCCTGGAGTCTGGAATATAAGTTATATGAAGGAAATATTCATTGATTTTACATAGAGAATCAGACGATTTATATTTCGATGCAGTTTTAAATATTTAAGTATAATAAATTACTGCAGTACTGTGATAATATAAAAGATATCACCACTGAATGTATCACATTTTAGAGATTTTTAAATAAAATTGCATTTCATTTGGAAAGTGTTTCATAATCAATGCTTATGCATGATTGATCCTTCTTGTTATATGGTTGCCACAATAACATGTATTGGTATCCAAACGTATAGTGTATTAACCTTTTGCTTACGGGTGGGACAGCATCATTCCCAAAAGAAGAACCTCACAAATAGACAGGTATTTGACATACTATATCCCAAACAGTTCGATCCCCTTTTGCAGACATTGGCGGCTAAACTCGAATCCGAATTTTGGACCCCGTCACAATGCTGTCCTTATACATTATACTTATACTTCCTTATACATTATACATTATATAAGGAATGTAAAAAACAAGAGGCTCTTATTTTTTTTATCATTTCCCCCTTTTTACTTTCCTTATATACATAATGTATAAGGAAAGTATTGTGACGGGGTCGAAAATTCGAATTCGAGTTTTCAACGGGAGAGCACGTTTCAAGCATCCCTGATCACGAATCAAACATTTTTGAAGTGATGTCTGTGTGTGTGTGTCAGTGAGTCTGTGGAGACGATAACTGCCGAACGAATGGACCGATTCGAACGAAATTTGGTACAAAAATCAAAATCCGTAAACACTGGAAGCCTATTGTTTTTATACGCAATCGAATGTTCAGAACCCCCTAAATTTTTGAGTGAAATTTTGAAAAATTCGTCAAAAATTCAAAACCGCTAATACAGTTATGCAAATAGACATTTCTTATGTAATTTTTCATTAGAAAACGATTGACATAAATTTTAGAACGCTAACATGAACCGTTCCCGAAATATTGCACATTTTTCAAAAAAATTATCAAAAAGTCATAAAATAAAAGAAAATATTTCCTATTGAGAAGCATGTTCACTTTTTATGTGTAATACCATGCGATAAATTGGGTAACATCATTCTCGTGGATCTAGCTCGTTCCATTCATGAAAAAAGAAACTTTGAGTAATACTTTTGTATTTAAACGCCAATAGTCATTTATCTGCTGTAAGAATAACTTATTTCTTCGTCCATAACGCATGGCGAAATTTTGGCGACGAATTTAGCGAAATGTCGCCAACTTGGCGACATTTTTAATTGTTGCCTAATCAGCAAAAATATTGCCAAATGGATAAAAATGACGCTAAATCAATGAAAATGACGACTCATTGAATAAAATTCAATATCTTGGAAATAATATAAGTATCTACTATAAGAATAAAATTTGTTTTAACTGTAAAAGTAGTAAATTCATTGCATTATATAAGGAAAGTCATGTGTTGCCCACATCAGATTTTTTTAAGCGTAGCAGTAACAACTTTGACTTTTTAAAACTCAATTATCTTTCTACTGGACTCTTAAGCATCAATGTCTGAAAGACTTTCGACTTCTGATAACCCAACACATGATATCGCTGCCGTAAACTCTTTGGATCCATATCAACAATTGCTTTATCGATCGTTATTCTTTGTGACTTATGAATGGTTAATGGCCAGGCAAGGCGTAAAGGAGGCTGTATATTGTTTAGCTGGTGCATTTCGTTTTAACGAAACTCTATGATCATTGAAGTGGCTTTGTATGTCCTATTTCATAGAATTTTTGGCGCACTTTATCTTTCAAATGCAACTGAAACAACGAATATAAGCTGCGGAGGCTTGGTATCAGGTTCATGTACAACTGTATCAGGTTCATGTATAACTTTTCAAACTTACATCGGATGCGTATACTTTTTGAGATTTTATCTCATCGGCTCGAAATACAATTCTTTATTATCTGCTGATAGTAGACTAGTTTATATTTCGTTTATATATTATACGATGTTTTATTAAACTTATACAGGGTGTCCCACAAAAAGTGAACAGTGGAAGATTTTTTTAACCGTTGTTTGTGGACCTATAGTTCCAATTGCTAAATACTTTAAATAAGGCAGAAAATTATGAAATAGTAATTTAAATGCTGTATCACATTTTTGTAAAACGTTAAGAAAATTAACTTTTCATACAGCCCTTCGATCGAAAAATGCCAAATTGTAATACTATAATGTTGTAAATACTTCATTTATTCAAACTAAAGAAAAATTTGGTTCTTAAAAGTTCAAATTTAGGACGAAATAATTTCCCACACTTCCTGACTTATACCACTTTCTCGTGACTTATCGATACTCATCATCAAAATTCATTAATTCAGGGGCGGTTCACACATTGAATTGATGCACAGAAATTGAATTGATGCACAGTGGGATTTTAAAACAATTTTTCCATGGTTTGTTTTTTAAACAATTAAACAAAGGCAGACAATACTAAATAAAAGTTATTTTAGCACTTAAATAAGGTAAACAAGAAAGATCAATCATGCTTAAAGCATTGATTATGAAACACTTTCCAACTTCAAAGCAATTTCATATAAACATCTCTAAAATGCAATACATTCCTCGGTACTATTTTTAAAATTATCACAATACTACATTAATTTATTATATTTGAAAACTTAAAACTTCATCGAAAAAAATGAACTTCATTTAAATGACGGCATTGAAATATAAATTGTCTGGTTTAAACATCTCTAAAATGCGATACATTCCTCGGTAATATTTTTAAAATTATCATAATACTATAGTAATTTATTATATTTGAAAACATCGTCGGAAACAAATGAAATTTATTCAAATGACGTCATCGAAATATAACACGCCTAGCTCTTTCTATAAAAGCCGCATTTCATTCATTCTTTTTTCCATTCATTTCATTCATCACAATACTATAATAATTTATTTTATTTAAAAACTTAAAACCATGGAGATTCAAGTAATTAAACTCTATGCTTAAAACTTCATCGAAAAAATCGCCTGCTTCTCTGTGCAAAATCAATAAATATTTCATTCATATCAGCCATATTGCAGACTCCATGAGCTAAATAATTTTCCGTTAAAGAAATGCAGCAATTCTTATACAACTCATTCTACATCTTTTGGTATTTACATTCTCCATAAGTAAAACTTAGGTTTCGTTGTAGAAATAATCAAAGAATGAGATCATTTAAACTCAAATATATTGTAATTGCGTTGTTTCAGTATGTAGATGCACAGAATTTAAGCAAAAATATAGCGGTTTTAGGACGGATGCAAATTGTTACACTAAATTGTTACACTAAATTGTGACACTAAATTGTTATTAATTATAACACATCATGATTTTGATACAAAATGGATGCCATATTTTATTTTGAAGTGGGTCACGTGATCTCTTCATATAATGGCCACGTGATCTCTTCATATAAAAGATGTAATTATTATTTTAATTTTTATTTAAAAAACTACTGAATATATTTTGCTGAAATTTTTTTATATATTTTATGGGATAATTTGAATATTTCCTAAAACTTTCGAAGCAATTTGTGAATTTTAAATTTGCTTAAAAAAGGGTTCAATCCAAAACTAATTGGGTGATATTATTCATTTATATTCCCATAGGTCCCACAGACCATCTGAACAACATACTAACATTTTATTTTTATAAAGTCATTTTTACGGCAGTTATCGTGCTAACGGACAGACAGACAGACAGATAGAATGAACAAAGTCATGAAAACTTTTCAGCTATGTTGTAAAATGTTAATAAAACCGATTATTTTGATTTTGCCGACCTGTCAGATATTTTCCTGGCGAAAATTTATGGAAAACTAAGCCTGCCTTTTAAGTTTTGAAATCAACTAGGATCATTTAAAGTCACTGTTTTCAGTAGACTCAATGAATAAGTTCTTATCACATTTTCGTCGCTGCATTTTTTTCACCGGAATGGCCATATAGACGAATCGGTAAGAACTTTTGCATGCGGTACAGCAGGTGGCGGGTTTGAGAAGACCAAGGATGATGTTGTTCTGTACTTAGTGCCCAGATACTCTCATATAGATAGGACGAGAAATAGGCTAAAATATCTATTTCATCATTTCCGTTAGTATTCGTTGTCTTCCTGAGCCATATCGATGATGAAATGAACCCGTTGATTGCAATCTACATACCAGTCTCAGAATAAAAACTCTAGATGGATGCCGGCTTTAAGGAAACGACGATTCCCTCACTGTATCACTAGGAGATCGGTTGCATTCGCCGTAAATCAAAATCATCTCATAGAATTCGGTATTTCTGAACAGCGCCATCATTCAAACTCTAGTTAGGTAGCAGGGTTACTTAAATGCTTAAATATAAACTGTGAATGGATATAATAATGGCTGAATAGCTGTACTTGCAGAAAATAAATTTGCAGAAGTGGTAAAAGTTTTAGCAACTATTTAAAATTAAAGTTGATTTGTAGATGTCCCATTATTTCCCAATGAAAATTTTAATTACTGATAACTATGTCAAATTGGGTCGCATTATAGACAAATTTTTTTCAGTTGTACTAAATACGGTATGGATAACACTTTGGCAATTTAGCATTTTTCGATAGAGGGGGGGAGGGGCTGTATAAAAAGTTAATTTTCTTAACTTTCTAGAAAATATGATACAGCATTTAAATTAATATTTCATAACTTCCTACCTTATTTAAAGTATTTTTGCAATTGGAACTATAGGCCTACAATCGACGGTTCAAATACTCTTCCACTGGTCACTTCTTTTGGGACATCCTTTATATTAATTTCTGTCAAATCGAGCTTCTATGCGACTAAGTATGTATATCTCACCTATTCCAAATCTAATACTTTGGCTAGAACCTCGCAGTTTTGTTTTTAATGTTACCGATTAAAAAAAAACTTCATGAATTTTTCAAAAATTCCAAAAATTTTTTAATTTTTGCAACTCCTCCCTCCCCCCTAAAAAATCTATCCCGAAATACTTCCAAATTAACAAAAACTACACATGTTCATAATGGGCCAACGATCCTACCGTGCTGAAAACATCGGTTCTCGTTAGACCACCGAAGTCAAGCAGCATCGGGCGCGGTTAGTACTTGGGTGGGTGGCCACCTGAACACCGCGTGCTGTTGACACATTTCGGGCGCGGTAGCCCGGTGGTTTACGCGCTGGATTTGTACGCTGCCACAACGGCCGCCGTGTTCATACGGAGTACGATCGCGTTAAACATGTGGATCCGTAAGTCCTTCTGAGAGGTTGGTTGTAGGGGGAAGGAGGGTACGGTCCCTGTGGATGCCTACCCACTGGGTTCCGGTTTAAATTGAGTGGCACTTCCCGGCCGTCCAAACGGTTAACTTACACATTTTCTGGTAGGTCGAACGATCTGGGTCTCAACAGTAACATGTTCATAACGGGGCGCGGTAGTCCAGTGGTTAGTGAGCGAGAATTGCACTCGGTAGGCCCGGGATTGATTCCCTCCGCTGCCAAAACTGCCGCCGTGTTCATAGTACAATAACTGGAGACTTAAAGCTTCATCAGAAAAGCAATGCTTTAAAATTGCTTGCTTCGCTAAGTAAAGTCAATATTCCATTCATATCACTTATATTCTAGACTCCAGGACTAAATAACTTTGCGTTAAAAAATTCAGCAATTCTTATACAACTCATCTTACAGTAACTTGATCTGTTTACATTTTGAATACGTGAAAATTAGGCTACGTTGTAGAAATAATTAATGTTTAGTGATCATTTAAACTAAAAAATATTATAATTGCTTAAGCGTAGAATTTAGAAACACAGATAATATACAAAAATAAAGCAGTTTTAGGACGGATGCAATACTAAATATAAATAAAATCTGATGTGGGCAGCACATGACTTATCTTATATAATGCAATGAATTTACTACTTTTACAGTAAAAAAAAATAGATTATTTTTATAGTAGTTATTTATATTATTTTCAAGATATTGAATTTTCGTCAATGAGTCGTCATTTTCCATGTCGTCATCATCAATGAGTCGTCATTGATTTAGAGTCATTTTTATCCATTTGGCGAGTTTTTAGCTAATTTAGCAACATTTAAGAAAGTCGCCAAAGTTGGCGACATTCAACCAAATTCATCGCCAAAATCCCGCCAAGCGTTATGGACGAAGAAATAAATTGTTCTTAAATCAGATAAATGACTATTGGCGTTCAAATGCGAAAGTATTACTCAAAGTATCTGTTTTCATGAATGGAATGAGCTATATCCATGAGAATGATGTTACCTAATTTATCGCATGGTATTACATATGAAAAGTGAACATGTTTCTCAATAGGAAATATTTTTGTTTTATTTTATATAAACTTTTTGATAATTTTTTTGAAAAATGTGCAATCTCGAGAACGGTTCATGTTAGCCTTCTAAAATTCATGTCAACCGTTTTCTAATGAAAAATTACATGAGAAATGTCTACTTGCGTAACTTTATATGCGGTTTGGATTTTTTGACGATTTTTTCAAAATTTCACTCGAAAATTTAGGGGGATTCTGAACACCCGATTGCGTATAAAAAAAATCTGATGTGGGCAACACATGACTTTCCTTATGTAATGTACTGAATTTACTACTTTTACAGTACAAAAAATAGGTTTTTCTTATAGTAGATATTTATATTCTTTCCAAGATATTGAATTTTCGCGTATTAGTCGTCATTTCCATTGATTTAGCGTCATTTTCATTCATTTGGAGAGATTTTCGTTAATTTGGCAACATTTCAAAAAGTCGCCAAGTTGGCGACATTCCGCCAAATTCGTCGCCAAAATCTCGCCAAGAATTATGGACGAAGAAATAAGTTATTCTTACAACAGACAAATGACTATTGGCGTTCAAATACAAACGTATTACTCAAAGTATCTTTTTTCATGAATGGAACGAGCTAGATCCACGAGAATGATGTCACCCAATTTATCGTATGGTATTACATATGAAAAGTGAACATGTTTCTCAATAGGAAATAATTTTCTTTATTTTATGACTTTTTGATAATTTTTTAAAAAAATGTGCAATATCTCGAGAACGGTTCATATTAGCGTTCAAAAATTTATACCAATCGTTTTCTAATGAAAAATTATATAAGAAATGTCTATTTGCGTAACTTTCTTAGTGGTTTTGATTTTTTGACGATTTTTTTAAAATTTCATTCGAAAATTTAGGGGGGTTCTGAACATTCGATTGCGTATAAAAACAATAGGCTTCCAGTGTTTACGGATTGTGATTTTTGTACCAAATTTGGTTCGAATCGGTACATTCGTTCGTCAGTTATCGTCTCCACAGACTCACTGACACACACACACACACACACACACACACACACACACACACACACACTCACACACACATACACACACACAGACATCACTTCAAAAATGTTTGATTCGTGATCAGGGATGCTTGAAACGTGCTCTCCCGTCGAAAACTCGAATTCGAATTTTCGACCCCGTCACAATACTTTCCTTATACATTATGTATATAAGGAAAGTAACAATAGGCTTCCAGTGTTTACGGATTGTGATTTTTGTATCAAATTTCGTTCGAATCGGTCCATTCGTTAGTCAGTTATCGTCTCTACAGACTTACTGACACACACACACACACACACACACACACACACACACACACACACACACACACACACACACACACACAGACACACACACACACACACACACACACACACGCACACATACACACACACACACACATACACACACACACATACTTTCACACACACACACACACACATACACAGACATCACTTCAAAAATGTTTGATTCGTGATCAGGCATGCTTGAAACGTGCTCTTCCGTCGAAAACTCGAATTCGAATTTTCGACCCCGTCACAATACTTTCCTTATACATTATGTATATAAGGAAAGTAACAAGAAAGATCAATCATGCATAAAGCATTGATTATAAAACACTATCAAACTGTAACTTTATTTGGATATTTCTAAAATACGATACATTTAGCGGCGATATTATTTTAATTATCACAGAACTACAATTAATGTAGTTTACTTGGAAAATTAAAACCATGGAGGTAAAAGTATGTTCTAACTCCATGCTTCAAACTTAATTCGAACTTTATTCAAGTGACATCACGGCAATATATATCGTCTGGCTCTCTATGTAAAAGCAGTGAGTATTTCATTCATACACTTGTATTCCAGACTCCAGAGTTAAATAATTTTGCGTGAAAAAAATTAAGCAATTCTTATACAACTCAGCTTACAATCACTTGTTAACATTTTACATTCATTAAAGTTAGGCTTCGTTGTAGAAATAATCAAAGTTTGATGATCATTTAAACTAAAAAGTATTATAACTGCGTGGACGCATAATATGGATGTACAGAAAAAAATGCAAAAATAAAGCTGTTTTAGGACGGATGCAACACTAAATATAAATTAAAAGAACTTTAAAAATCACGATTTTAATACAAGATGGATGCCGTATTCCATTTTGAATTAGATCGGGTGACCTCTTCATATTATATGGGTGTATGGGTGTCATTATTATTACTTTCCCTGCAATACATGGTATTGTATAGGGAAAGTATTGGAATCATGTCGAAAAGAGCAACTCGAGTTTTCGACGGATCTACATGTTTCGAGACCTCTAGAATACGAAAAAACTATTTTTAGCGTGATGTCTGTGTGTGTGTCTGTGTGCCTGTCTGTGTGTCTGTCCGTCTGTCTGTGCAGATTTTGTATCCACTCTAACTAAAAAACTAATTGACCGAATTTCACAAAATTTGGTAGGTAAGTCATTTGTGGGCGAATCTGGTGCTGATTAGTTTTGAGTACGATTCGGGTTAAAAGAACCCGCCTTTTTTTGTGAAATGGCCCGCAAAAGCTTGTATCCACTCTAGCTGAAAATCTAATGTACTGAATTTAACAAAATTTGGTACATAAGTCGCTTGTGGGTCACCCTGGTGCTAATTAGATTTTGGTACGATTCGGGAAAAAATAACCTGCCTTTTTTTTAAAAATGGCCAGCAAAAATCGACAAAATCTAAAATAAAAAACTATGTATGCTGAAATATATCCATGAAATTCCTGTTTTATACGTAATTTTTAACGAAGAAAAGAATAAGACCAACCCCATTACACTAGGACTAGCCGTTCTCGAGATATTTTAGTTTTTTTGTATTTTTTCTACGCCACCTTTGAAAATAAGTCCAGTTACCAAACGAGAACGAAAATTGAATTAAAAGTGAATTAAATTTAATTAAAATAAAGAGAACGTGGATATAAGTCTGCAGTGAAAGTCATGTGCTGCCCACATCAGATTTTTTTAATTTTTATTTAAAAAACTACTGAATATATTTTGCTGCAATTTTTTTATATATTTTATGGGATAATTTAAATCCTAAAATTTTGGAAGCAATTTGTGAATTTTAATTTCGCTTCAAAAATGTTTGAAAAATTAGGTCCTATAGGGTTCAATGTATATAATATTTTTAACCCGTGTTCAATCCAAAACTAATTAGATGATATCATTCAATTGCATTCCCATATGTCCCACATACCGTCTCAACAACATACTAAATTTTTATTTTGATACATTTTTACGGCTGATATCGTGCGAACGGACAGACAGAATGAACAAAGTTATAAACACTTTTCAACTATGTTGTAAAGTGTTAATAAAAGAAGATAGCCGCCGGAAAGTGCGTGCGTCATCTGATGAACAGATGAAGAGATAAACAAAAGTTTCCTTTTATTATCTTCTTACATAATAAAGATAAGATTTTTGTCTATGTGTGCCGTCCGTAGCGTAAAGTCTAAAATGCGGACAGCTACGTAATTCAGTAATGGGTTACCTCAGATCCAGGTACAACATACCTCGGCTAGAATTCATTAAAATCCGAATTAGTTTTTTAGTTATTTTATGTTGAATTACGATTTTAAGTGATATTCACACAAATCGGTTCCTTGGCGATCAAAAATATTATTACAGAGATTCCATCTTGATGTCATCGGAACTTTCTTTTTAACGACCTTTGAACTGAATCCATAAGACAAGTTTTTCATATTTATTTATTACTTTCCCTATAAAATAGTATAATGTATAGGGGAAATATTGTGATGGGGTCAAAAATTCGAATTTGATTTCACTCAACTCAAATCGAACGTTTATCTCTGTCTCTCTGTGTGCATCCGTGAGTCTGTGGATGCGATATCTCACGAATGGATGAAGTGTTTAGAACGTAATATTATGATCTGTGAATACTGGAATCTTATTGATTTCAAACGTGAACAAACGTTCGGAAAATTCACAAATTTTCGAATGAATTAAAAAAAAACATCAGGACATTCAATAATGTTAAATAAATAACAATTTTTTACGCATTATTTTATTTTAGCTGAATAGGCTGTACTATGTCCCCTTAAAGTATAATTAATTATATAAAGATCAGAATTCCGGAACTTTATGTTGCGTATGACGTCAGACACTAAAAGCGAAGCTGCATATTGGACTCTTGTAACCTTTTGTTTACGAGTGGGACTGGATTAAGCAACAAACCACGACAACTTGTTGGTTTATGCTGATATAAAGGCTTGCTGCGAAGGAACAATCTCTCATCCAGCAAAGCCACAGCCAGGTACTCAGCGGAATCACTCACCGGATAGGGTCCGAAATATTACCCGCCAAGCCCGACCCCAGTCGCCGGCCAGATCTAGGATCAGGTCATGAATAGACGCAGTCCATGCTATAACAGCCACCTGCAAAAGAGAGTCCGGTACCTAACTGCCTCGCCGAAGCTCAACAGCCGGTTCCCTGGTTTTATTTGACCCCCCTCCCCCAGGTTGGAGAATCAAAGCTACAGAGCTGAGATCCGTTCACCACTCAGAGAGTGGGCCGCTCCGGGGGGGGGGGGGGGGGGTTACGGGTGGGACAGCGTTAATCCCAAACGAAACGAAGAACCTCTCAAAAAGACAGGTATTTGACATAACCTATCCCAAACAGTTTGATCCCCCTTTGAAGACACTGGCGTCCGACTCAATCACTATCTGCGTAGCTGCAAAACAAAAGGCGGTATTATAATATCCATTGTTGTTGTTGTTGAGACCCAGACCGTCCGACCTACCAGAAAGGTGTAAGGTAACTGTTTGGACGGCCGGGAAGTGCCACCCAATTTAGACCAGAACCCAGTGGGGGAGGCATCACAGGGACCGTACCCTCCTTCCCCTACCATCAACCTCTCGGAAGGACTTACCGACCCACATGTTTAACGTGATCGTACTCCGCATGAACACGGCGGCAGATGTGGTAGCGTGCAAATCCAGCGCGCAAACCACCGGGCTACAGCTCCCGAAATGTGCCAACAGCACGCGGTGTTCCCAGGTGGTCACCCACCCAAGTACTAACCGTGCCCGATGCTGCTTGACTTCGGTGATCTAACGAGAACCGGTGTTTTCAGCACGGTACGGCCGTTGGCAATGGATATTATAATACCTCCTTTTATGTTGTCGCTACGCAGAGAGTGATTGAGTCTTGTATTTTGTTATAATAGTTAACCCATGAATGAACCGGTTTTTAAATTACTCTTTACTATAATTAAATTATATGTAAAGAGAAATTTTTTTATTTTAATGTTCTTAATTAACTTTTACACTCACACTTTAAATATGTTAAATACGTGTATTAGGCTTACGAAGGTATTTGATAGAGGAAATCTGACTCCAGAAAGAATTTCAGCAATGTTGCTCAATCACGCAATTAAACACGTGGCGCTCACAAAGTTTGAGACGATAATAACTTAAGAGGGTAAAGGTGGATTGCATGACATTGTTCTTCAAATTTTTAGTTTGATTCTTTGATGCACACCTGTGGGTTTTAAACACCTGCATATTTTGTTCGTCCATGAACCTCGAAGAAATTGCGCATGGTGAAAAAAATATATATCCTCTGATTCTTTCCTGCGTTAGTATTCATTTCATTTCAGTACATTTTCATTCATGAAAGCCAGATTTTTATTGTGTTTCATCTGTAATTTGTTAAGAAGATTTTCTAAGTGGAAGGGTATAGGATGTTTCATAACTAAACACGGATTTAAAGTAATTATATAACTGTGGAACTAAGCCAATAATTAGCATAAAGCGAGATTTATTGTAAAGGTATAATCTTAATGTTTTATTACTTTCCTTATATACATAATGTGTAAGGAAAGTATTGTGACGGGGTCGAAAATTCGAATTCGAGTTTCCGACAGGGGAGCACGTTTCAAGCATTCCTGATCACGAATCGAACATTTTAAAGTGATGTCTGTGTGTGTGTGTGTCAGTGAGTCTGTGGAGACGATATCTCACGAACGAATCGAGCGATTCGAATGAAATTTGGTACAAAAATCCCAATCCGCGAATACTGGAAGCCTATTGTTTTAAAACACAATCGAATATTCAGAATCCCCCTAAATTTTCAAGTGAAATTTTGAAAAAATCATCAAAAAATCAAAACCTTTAATAAAGTTACGCAAATAGACATTTCTTATGTAATTTTTCCTTAGAAAGCGATTGACATAAATTTTAGAACGCTAGCATGAACCGTTCTCGAGATATTGCGCATTTCTCAAATATATTTATCAAAAAATCCCATAAATTAAAAAAAAATAAAATCTGATGTGGGCAACACATGACTTTCCTTATATAATGCAATGAATTTACTACTTTTACAGTAAAAAATAGGTTTTTCTTATAGTAGATACTAATATTCTTTCCGAGATATTGAATTTTCGACAATTAGTCGTCATTTTCATTGATTTAGCATCATTTTTATCCATTTGGCGAGATTTTCATTAGTTTGGCAACATTTCAAAAAAGTCGCCAAGTTGGCGACATTCCGCCAAATTCGTCGCCAAGCGTTATGCACTAAGAAAAAAGTTATTCTTACAGCAGATAAATGACTATTGGCGTTCAAATACAAAAGTATTATTCAAAGTATATTTTTTCATGAATGGAACGAGCTAGATCCACGAGAATGATGTCACTCAATTTATCGCATGGTATTACATATGAAAAGTGAACATGTTTCTCGATAGGAATTTTTTTTTTTTATGGGACTTCTTCATAATTTTTTTGAAAAATGTACAATATCTCGAGAACGGTTAATGTTAGCGTTCTAAAATTTATGCCAATCGCTTTCTAATGAAAAATTACATAGGAAATGTCTATTTGCGCAACTTTATTAGCGGTTTTGATTTTTTGACGATTTTTTCAAAATTTCATTCGAAAATTTAGGGGGGTTCTGAACATTCGATTACGTATAAAAACAATAGGCTTCCAGTGTTTACGGATTGTGATTTTTGTACCAAATTTGGTTCGAATCGGTGCTTTCGTTCGTCAGTTATCGTCTCCACAGACTCACTGACACACACACATACTTTCACACACACACACACACACACACACACACACACACACACACATACACACACACAGACATCACTTCAAAAATGTTTGATTCGTGATCAGGGATGCTTGAAACGTGCTCTGCCGTCGAAAACTCGAATTCGAATTTTCGACCCCGTCACAATACTTTCCTTATACATTATGTATATAAGGAAAGTAATAAACTGTTTAGAACATGTTCACTTATTTCTCCGTCCATAACGCTTGGCGAGATTTTGGCGACGAATTTAGTGGAATGTCGCCAACGTGGCGACATTTTTAAATGTAGCCAAATTAACGAAAATCTCTCGCCAAATGGATAAAAATGACGCTAAATCAATGAAAATGACGACTAATTGAAGAAAATTCGGTATCTTGGAAAGAATATCTACTATAAGAATAACATTTTTTTAACTGTAAAAGTAGTAAATTTATTACAGTATATAAAAAAAGTCATGTGCTGCCCACATCAGATTTTTTTTTATACTAGTATTTGAATTAGCGCAAAACAGTAAAACTAACATCATCAAAATTTAAGTTACAGTTTTTTCTTTCTCATATGAAGATATATAAAAAGTAAGATATAGAGAAAGTATTCATTAAAATTTTCGATTTCGAGATTTTGATGCCAATATATATTTTAGGTCCTCCTGAACACGTTTTGGCTATTTTTGCTTCCCATACGATATAGGATAGAGAAGTATTTTTTTCACGAAAATATTTGATTTCGAAATTTTGATGCCAATATATATTTTAGGTCCTCCTGAACACGTTTTGGCTATTTTTGCTTCCCATACGATATAGGATAGAGAAGTATTTTTTTCACGAAAATATTTGATTTCGAAATTTTGATGCCAATATATGGTTTAGAACTTCTTGAAAACCATTTTATAACTTTCAGAGTGATGCCCGTCCGTCTGTGGTCAATTTCTTATGTTCATGATAGCTGAAACAAATATTAATGAATTTTCACAAAAAAAAAATATCCGGATTTGTTAACGAAAAATCTAGAATAAGATAGAATGTTTTGAAATGCGAGAGAAAATTATGAAATTTATTCAAAATGTTATATTTTCTCAACGTGGCAGCAAAGGCGGAAAATTGGCATAACTGTGCATAGAAGGGGTTATTTATAGATCAATGATCACAAAACAGTTTCAATCATTGTAGTGACAAATAGCCGCGATACAATTTTTACTTTCCTTATATACATAATGTATAAGGAAAGTATTGTGACGGGGTCGAAAATTCGAAATCGAGTTTTCGACGGGAGAGCACGTTTCAAGCATCCCTGATCACGAATCAAACATTTTTGAAGTGATGTCTGTGTGTGTGTGTATGTGTGTGTGTGTGAAAGTATGTGTGTGTGTGTGTGTGTCAGTGAGTCTGTGGAGACAATAACTGACGAACGAATGGACCGATTCGAACGAAATTTGGTACAAAAATCACAATCCGTAAACACTGGAAGCTTATTGTTTTTATACGGAATCGAATGTTCAGAATCTCCCTAAATTTTCGAGTGAAATTTTGAAAAAATCGTCAAAAAATCAAAACCGCTAATAAAGTTACGCAAATGGACATTTCTTATGCAATTTTTCATTAGAAAACGATTGACATAAATTTTAGAGCACTAACATGAACCATTCTCGAGATATACGCATTTTTCAAAAAAATTATCAAAAAGTCATATAAAATAAAAAAAAAAAATCCTATTGAGAAACATGTTCACTTTTCATATGTAATACCATGCGATAAATTGGGTGACATCATTCTCGTGGATCTAACTAGTTCCATTCATGAAAAAAGATACTTTGAGTAATACTTTTGTATTTGAACGCCAATGATCATTTATCTGCTATAAGAATAACTTATTTTTCCGTCCATAATGCTTGTCGAGATTTTGGCAACGAATTTGGTGGAATGTCGCCAACTTGGCGACTTTTTTAAATGTTGCAAAATTACCAAAAACTCGCTAAATGGATAAAAATGACGCTAAATCAATGAAAATGACGACTCATTGACGAAAATTCAATATCTTGGAAAGAATATAATTATCTACTATAAGAATAACATTTTTTTAACTGTAAAAGTCGTAAATTCATTGCATTATATAAGGAAAGTCATCTGCTGCCCACATCAGATTTTTTCAGATTTTGAGTCATTTTACTTGAGACGATCTTTGCCGGCCACTTTGCAGAAAAGGGTTGGTTATATGTTTCGAATCATGCCAAAAGATAATCAGTATCAGAATAACCCCAACTTACCCAATCAGGACTTTCAATACTGGTAAATAATTATTTCATATGTAATTTTTCATTAGAAAATGAATTACATAAACTTTAGAACGGTAATCAAATCCGTTCTCTATATATTGCATGATTTTTTTTATAAATTTATCAAAACATTTACTTGTTAAAATTACTTGTATTAAAAATGTAGTAAGTATATTCCAATACGTTCACCTTCCTTGCGCGATGTTATGAAATAATTTTGTTCACTTCATTTTCGTGGATCGTTCTAGTTCGTTTCATTCACAAGAAAATATACTTTTTGCAATGGCTTTGTATTTTGACGTCTAAAAGTTTGTCAATAATCATTTATTTCACGGGCTATTAATTAAATGTGAATTGCATTTTGATGCGGCTTTTGCACATGAGTATAAATATGTTGATCTGCTTTGACTAATAAATTGCAAAAAGTGCCCTATATTAATTTACGTAGCGTTAATTTAATATCAAAATTAACTGAAGTGTGGCTCAATTCAAATTTCTCATTCCAGAATCCATTTTTAAGCAGCTTGTGATTTATTATTTTCTTTTGCAAATTTTACAAGAAATTTTTTTTTTAACAATCTGTATCATTGGTTCAAATGATTACAAGTATAGCATAGTGTCCTTCATTTCAAAGGTCTTTCTTGAAGGTTCTTTTAAAGCTCTTTCTTGGCACAAATATTTCGATTAATGCTAAGTTTGACGGTGTACCCCCTCTGAGGAAAAACTGGAGGCGACTGAAGTCACGGGGGAGGATACTGACGTCACGGGGAAGGCTACTGACGTCACGGGGGAGGCTACTGACGTCATGAATACAAAAATTGTATCGAGGCTATTTTTTACTGCAATGATTGAAATTGTTAAGTTTTGTGATCGTTGAGCCATAAATAATCCTTTTTATGCATATTTATGTTAAATTTTGTCTTATGCTGCCACGCTAAGAAAATGTGAAATTTCGAATAAATTTCGATGTTTTCGCTCGAATTAAAAAAAAATTCTATCTAGTACTAGATTTTTTGTTAACAAAGTCGGATATGAAGTTTCGTAAAAATACATTGATATATACAAAAATAAATCAATCACAGACAGACCGACGGACACCACTCTAAAAAAACACAAAGCGTGTTCAGGAGGTCCTAAAATATATAGTGGCATCAATATTTCGAAATCGAAAATTTCAGTGAAAATAATACTTTCTCTATACTATATTTTATAGTGCGAGGAAATAAATATTTTGCGATGGATCACCATGATTGATGTGAAGGAATTTGCTTTATATAATGAAAGTCATTGCATTCTGTGAATAGCTCAAAGAATGGTTAAGTCATTGCATTGTGTAAAGAAAATCATGCGTTGATGATATCAGATTTTTAACACTTTACCACAAAGTTGAAAAGTGTTTATGACTTTGTTCATTCTGTCTGTCTGTCTGTCTGTCTGTCCGTTAGCACAATAACTGACGTATGACTTAATCAAAATGAAATTTTAGTATGTTGTTCAGACGGTCTGTAGGACCTATGGGAATATAAATGAATAATATCACCCAATTAGTTTTGGATTGAACCCGGGTTGAAAAAATGAAATACATTGAGCCCTATGGGACCTAATTTCTCAAACATTTTTTACGCGGATTTAAAATTCACAAATTGCTTCGAAAATTTTAGGTAATATTCACATTGTTCCATAAGATATATGAAAAAAAAACTCAGCGAAATATTTTCAGTAGTTTTTTAAATAAAAATTAAAATAATAATTACACCTCTTATATGAAGCGATCACGTGACCATGATATGGAAAACTCACATGACCCACTTCAAAATGATATATGGCATCCATCTTGTGTCAAAATCCTGATTTTTAAAGTTCTTTTTAATTCATGTTGAGTGTTGTATCCGTCCAAAAACCACTTTATTTTTGCTTAAATTCTGTGCATCTACATACTGAAACGACGCAATGACAATATATTTGAGTTTAAATGATCATCCAAATTTGATTATTTCTACAACGAAGCCTATTTTTCACTTATGTGAAATGTAAACAGCAAAATATGTAGAATGAGTTGTATTAGAATTGCTGTATTTCTTTAACACAAAATTATTTAGTCCATGGAGTCTGCATAGCTGATATGAATGCTCAAATATTCATTGATTTTACAAAGAGAAGGACGATTTTTTTCGATGAAGTTTTAAGCATAGAGTTTAATTACTTGTGGCTCCATGGTCTTAATTTTTAAATAAAATAAATTATTATAGTATTGGGCTGAATGACATGAATGGGAAAATGTTATGAACGAAATGCTGTTTTTATAGAGAGATCCAGGCGTGTTATTTTTTCTATGACGTCATTTGAATGAATTTCATTTGTTTTCGATGAAGTTTTCAAATATAATAAATTATCGTAGTATTATGATAGTTTTAAAAATATTACCGAGGAATGTATCGCATTTTAGAGATGTTTAAACCAGGCTATTTATATTTCAATGCCGTCATTTGAATGAAGTTCATTTTTTTCGATGAAGGTTTAAGTTTTCAAGTATAATAAATTAAATGTAGTATTGTGATAAGTTTTAAAATATTACCGAGGAATATATTGCATTTTAGACTTGTTTAAATAAAATTGCATTGAAGTTGGAAAGTGTTTCATAATCAATGCTTTAAGTATGATTCGTCTTTCTTGTTTTTGCTTGTAGAGTTTATGCTGGAACTGTTTGATTTGAGGACGACATTTCATTTAAGGGGACGGTGGAAGTTGGAATGAGCAAAAGTCGACTAAAAAAAGTTTTAATGCATAACATTATTTTACATATTTAACATTTGCTTACGGGTGGGACAGCGTCCATCCCAAACGAAGAACCTCCCAAAAAGACAGGTATTTGACATACCCTATCCCAAGCCATTCGATCTCCCTTTGCAGGCATTGCCGCCCATGGAAATCGCTGACAGAAACATTTCACCTGCCGCAGCAGCTGCAATGTTTCTGTCGGCGATTTCCATAAACGCCAATGCCTGCAAAGGGGGTCGAACTTTTTGGGATAGGCTATGTCAAATACCTGTCTTTTTGGGAGGTTCTTCGTTTGGGATGGACGCTGTCCCACCCGTAAGCAAAAGGGTGAATGTATTTTTTTCGAAACGGAATTTTCAAAGGTTTTACATTTTTAAAAAGCTCCATGCGTCTTAATTTTTATCTGAGAAGCATGGAATTTGGCAAGAAGATACCTTTCATACTTTTTAATGAAACTGGGTATGCATTGCATAAATGGACCTTATTAAGGTAATTAAAAGTGAATAAGAACTTGAATAAATGATGAAAATTATGTTTTAATGCAGAAAAATATTTTTTAAAAATTAACTTTCTAAGGGATTTAAAAATGAATACCCAAATTTGTTCATAATGTGTTTTTGAGTGATCATGATGTAAAATTAATCAAAAATTTGAATAAATGGCACGCAAGTAGCATTTTCAAATTTTCGTTAAAAACAATTAAATTAAAAGAAATACAAAATTATAACAAAATTGAAAAAAAAATTAATGGTATTGTATATAGTAACGTTAAGAGGAATATTTATACAAATTTTCACGTTTCTAAGTCAAGAAATAAAAAAAAAACATTTCAACGTCCACCGTCCCCTTAAGCTGTTTATAGTCGCCACTATAAACTTTAAACATTATAATGTAAGAATTATTGCAGGTTCCGAGAATGGACAGCAATGACCTGGAGAGTATTGTCAGGGAGTTCTCCACTTACAATGATTATCTCGATTCGATGCTTACCAAGGATGATATGATGTTTCTGCAGGTAACACGAAATTATTTAGTTTGATTTCAGATTTTAAAACTGAGCTTGATAATGTGTTCAAATTCAGTATTAAATTTTCATGTAGATAAGTTTCTTTAATACAAGTTAATTTTTGGTGTATTTCTATCGAGACTAAGAGATGTGGGTTCAGTTTCAAGAAAGGCACATGCTTATTTTATCATTTCTAAATATTTAAATACTGGAACGAATTTCCCGTCTTTGCCCGGGTCTTAAAAAAGCGCCGGCTACTTAAATAGCACTGCTAAATTTCTATATGGCATGATCAGTTTCAACCAAAACATTACGAAATGCGAAATTCTTAGTTTAAGTGTAAAGGGCATCGCTCCACAAAATTTCTGTATAACAGAATCGCATGCTGTACACAAAATAATAATAATAATAATAATAATAATAATAATAATTATAATAATAATAACAATAATAATACTAAAAATAACAATAATAATAATAATAATAATAATAATGATAATAATAATATTAAAAATAAATAAATAAAACAACAATGAGGAGAGATGAGGTTTAAACCTTAATTTCCTAGGCGGGCATGCGCAGTAAAATCCGCCGGTATAAAAGTCGAACACGTAGACTTCCGCGGAAGATGTATTTGCTGTGTTACAATCACTTAATAGATCATAAAAATAAAAATTACTTATGGAATCGACATTTTTTTGGTTAGAATCCCCAAAAATATATATGGAACTTTTCGTAAAACCATAGAATTGTGCTAATTTTAGTTTTTTGAATGCGACGATATATACATATAAGATAGCCTAAAAAAAAAAGCAAATTTCGATGTATATTAAAAATAAATAAACATGAAGAAATTATTCTACGGATTTGGTTAAAACATCGTTGGGAAGAACGCTCTTCCATCTTTTTACTGGTGTCAATTCTGTGATAATAATTTCAGTTGCTAAAGAACCAATTTGTGTGAAAACAATAAAGCATAAAACAACTATAAAACTAATTCGAATTAAAAAATAACCGACGAGGTACATATTTCCGGGTCCTTAAATACTTTGCTTATCAAATTTCATGGCCAAACAACACTTAGATTTCTCGCTACAGACTGCACACACACACACACGCATACACACATATAAACGCATACAGACAGACATACGCTCACAGACATCTTTTATTATGTAAGATTAGGTTCAGCATTTGATGATACAAGTTCACCGCAAAAGCTCTTAAACGCCCTTATAACTTCGTATGGAAAACACCATGATTGTAATAAACGTTACGTCTAACTATAGTAAAATAACCCTGCCCAATCGAATAATATGCTTGCAGCGCCACTAGTGGAGAATTTGAAAGTTAAGACAAAGAACTAGGCAACAAAG
This sequence comes from Amaurobius ferox, assembly GCA_951213105.1. NCBI lineage: Eukaryota > Metazoa > Arthropoda > Arachnida > Araneae > Amaurobiidae > Amaurobius > Amaurobius ferox. Next base: position 103,118,281 of record OX578144.1, read on the forward strand.
CGAGATAGACGAAGAAGTGTACAGAGTTGTAGAACGTTGTCTAATGAAAAGGATTCGACACCAGGAACGAACGAAATGCGTAGACAGAAGGCAATAAATCCCTATCAAAAAATTATATCAGGACGTCTAACACGGTGACACATGCAATAATTGTTAACGTACTTGGAAATGCCCTTTTTGGAATTCAAATGTTCGATTCCCGGTTGGAACAGCTGGTTCTTTATAACTTTTTGATAAGATTAAAATGTGCAAAGTATTTGAACTCTTAGGAGGATAGGAGTTGAAGTAGAATTGAAAAAATGAGGTAAGAAGTGTCCGTTAAGTCATCCTCGCTTATTGGAACCATATCAAATCTTAATTAAAATGTGAACTTTAATGTTTTCCCAAGGGATTGAGTATCAATAAGCATATCTCAAATAGGACGTTCACAAAATTGTCATTCATGTTAACAAAAGTACAATCATCCCAACTCCTTCTTTTGCATATGTGATTATACAAGTAGAAAACATGGAATGAAACCAAATGCAACTCATTTGTGTATATTTTAAATAAAAATTTACACATGTCAACAGAAAGATATATTCACAGACATATGTATATTCAGGATATTTGGGAAAGACAAAATTTTCTTTTCCTCCATTGGCAATAACAATTCAATATTTCAATCTAGTATTTTGTCGATTTATAAACGGTGGGTGGTCTTTAGGGAATAAAGTAAATTTCTGCTGTCAAGATCTCTGTCGAGCATTCCACTGCATGCTGATTGGTGTCTTATCTCCCAATTTCACCGAAATTGCCGCCAGAGCATGTCATTAAGAATATTTTCGTGACTGTACTTTGAGAACCGAGATTATCTAGCTTCTGCGCAGTGGAACACTTTCAGGCAAACAAGAAAAACAAAAAGGTCAGGACAATTTAAAGCCGAACTTCCCCCACCGCTAGCTACCTGTCCGTTGCAAGACCGCACGTTCAGCCACCACTTAATGAAAGTTGGCGGAGAACCATTGCCACACAAATTCGTGACATAATGACATTGCGAACTCTTCCAAGAGATGAGGATTTGCGAAGTATTTGCTCTCTTGGGGGTTGAAGAGGCGGGAAAGAAGCAAAGGAACAAAAATGGAGGCTAAGCAAATCAAGGAAAAATGTTATCGTGCTCGTTCGCAGGTGGTCAAATGACTGGAGGCAACGAATACCTGGCAGGAAACGTGGAAATTTTTTTTGCTAGAGGAAGAATTTGAGATAGACGATTTTTTATTTTTGGGATTTGAGTGGAGGAAAAAAAAATGAACGACGCAGAGTAATTTTAAGACTTTGATTGTTATATGAAATAGTCCGCGTTAAAACGTTGTGGGGTCGAAAACAGACCTAATGATTATACCATGGTTTCTTGACATATATATGTTAAAAGGAATTTCGATTCTTTATTTTTAGCTACCAATTTACTTGTAAGAAAACTTGTGTAAAGCATTTAAAAATGTTTTTATGTAGATTATTTTGTACACACATACGTAATGATAGAAATAGCTACCGTAATATACTGAGTAATCTATTGATTACTATAAAATCGGAAAAAACAATTTAAATTTTTAATATACAGCATTTAAAATTTATTATTAAATTTTTCTTTAAAACACTTTAAAATCTAATCATGTACCGGAAACACTTTAAAACACTTTAAAATCTAATCACCACCGGATCGGCATTATATTATGTTTATAAGGAAAGTAAAAATTTGAAAAATATATTTTGTTTTTTTCAAGTGATCACAATTATAGCATGTTACTCTTGATTTTAAAGGACTAGAAAAATATTTCTATTATTGTTGCGAAGTTAGGGCCTCACCTCTCGAGGGGCTAATAACATCAAAAATACAAAAATTGTATCGCAGCTACTTTTCATCACAATTATTGAAACCATTGAGTTTCGTCATCATTGAGCCATAAATAACTCTTTTTATGCATGATTACGCCAAATTTTCTTCTATGCTGCCATGTTAAGTAAATATAAATGTTGAATAAATTTCGAAGTTTTCGCTAGAATTTCAAAGAAATTCCATTTAGTTCTAGATTTTCCGCTATCCGGAACTTTATATCCGCATAGTCGGATATAAAGTTTTTCGAAAATCCAATAATATTTGTGACAGCTATCCTATCCTGTACACAAGAAATCGACTACAGACAGATGGACATCACTCCAAAAATAGTCAGAACGTGCTTAGGAAGTCCTAAAACATATATTGGCATCAAAATGTCGAAATCGATATGTTTCATGAAAACAATACTTTCTCAATACTACGTATGAGAAATTAACAAGTTTTTTTTTTTTAATTGAAGAGTTTATTTGTGAAATAATTTCTTTAAAAATAAGAACGCAAAAATAACAGTCCCTGCGAAATGAATAAAATTGCGATTTTAAAAATTCTGAATTCCGTGGTTGTTTGTGTTTTTTTTAACTTTTAGTGTATTTTTGTGTTTTTCACACGAACTGAATTTTGTTTTCTTCAGATTGTATTGTAGCGTTGTACATTGCACGTGCAGGGTTGTCCTGAAGAAAGTTATTGAGAGTATGAGGTGTTGTCTCATCTAAAGAGTATTGAAATTGCGGGGTTCCAAGGGGCGGAGCACCTGGTTGGGGTGTGAAAGGGTGCTCTGGTCCCTTGAAAATTTTTTAATCAGTTAGGCCATATAATTGCCATTTTTAAGCCCATAAATCACTTTTTTTCACAATATTAATAGCTTAATGCTTAAGACATATATACGTATATATATATATATATATATATATATATATATATATATATATATATATATATATATATATATATATATATATATATATATATATATATATATATATATATTAACAGGTATGGATCATTTTGTAATTTGGAACTATTTCTATTTTTATTTTCTTTTTTTTTCCTGCACTTACTTTTTACGAAATACTGGGTTACTGGACCTGGTGACGTCACCGCGCCACGCTGACTGGCATTTGACTGGTCGTCTATCGTGTATCCAAGCTCAAGGTGGCAGTTGCCACTGTCATCAATTTTTCATTCGTCTTCTGGTCGTACGCAGGATATTATTTTGAGGCTTAGGAGGTTAGGGGTTTTTCCTCATCTCCTCATTTGTTTACATTCGAGTTTGTAAATGACTAGCAAACAAAGAAAGGCTGAACTTTGTTGAAAGTTGCCCCAAAACCAGCAAATACAAAAACTTTCTTCAGACCTTGAGAGTACGCGGCGCGTACTCGGTATTTTTCAACATTTCTTGAGAGTACGCGACGCATACAGCGCGTACCCTTTCAGGACAGCCCTCTGCATGTGCATATGTATAAGTTTGCCAGTAAAGTCCTTAAGCATGCTAATAACTTTGTAAGGATAGTTCCATGAATGGACACGTTAGGTAAAGTGATTGCAGCGCCTCCTAGCGGAAAATTAAAGAGATAGGATAACGCACTTAGCAATGAAACAAGATAGTCGAAAATGCCATTACATAGAACACTCTTCTTCTCCTTCAACCCAGACCGTCCGACTAACCCGAAGGTGTAAGGTCTCTGTAGCGAACGCTTATGAGGCAGTTTTAAATTATTTGAACCTTAGACATCTTTAGCTCAACACTATGATACTGGCCTAGTACTATCAAACTCCGGATCTGCCAAGTTGGTGATTTCATATTCTCGTTACATATCTGTTTGGACGTCCGGGAAGTGCCACCCAATTTAGACCGGCACCCAGTGGGGGCGGCATCTACAGAGACTGTACCCTCCTTTTCCTATTACCAACATCTCGGACTTACGGACCCACATATTTAACGAGTCCGTACTCCGCGTGATCAGTTTGGGTAGAGTCTAGATACATTGAGCATTGTCTAAGGAGTAAGCATCAAGGAAGGAACGGAAACTTATATCGGAAGCAATAAATACCTGTCATAAAGTTGTACCTTCAGGCCCTATTACACTGGGACTCTTTGTAATACTTCTGGAAGTAATATTCTTTCTAGAATTCAAATGCGCTGATGGAGGGCATTTTGAATAGGCTGTACATTAAATTCCTGTGCATGCAAATGTTGGTTTAGCATTCCTGAATATGACAAAAATTGACCAATAACTATATTTTGTGAAACAAATACATTTTGTCATATTTTATTTTTGTCGATTTCTACAAATTAAATACTGCTCTACAGCTATTTAATTGGATTTTTTCGTCTACATCGATTTGCTACCCATTTCGTTAATTTTTTTATATTTCCGCCAGAAACGCTGAAATCCCTTTTATTCGATCGGACAGATTAAGACCAACCCCCGTGACGACCTTGAGTGGTTTACGTCACTACGAGGAGGGCGGTAAAGAGGTATATCCAGCATTCAGGGAGACGAACAATCGGGAGAGCAAGAGTCGGCGGAACTATTCACCGGGCAGGACAAAGGCTAACCGTCAAGTCAAGACCCCAGTCGCCGACGGGTCTGGAAACAGGTCATAAAAGCCTGCTTCTCTCCGTGCCCGTCTGCTTCAAGGACCAATCTACGTTAGCAGCTGGCCTATCCACAGATTTATGTACCCCAACAGGAAAGGAGAATCACAGCTATGAGGAAGCCAAGTTTTATTTGATCGGACATGGTCACTCTATTAAAGATAGACAAAACGTGTATACTCATGGACTTTTCCTTACAAGGTTATTGTGGTGCTGAAGGCATGGGCGCCCATAGAACTATTTCCAGGAGGGGACAAACCACTGGCATCAGTGTTGACAAACTCAAGGATAAGATGCATGACATCGATTAACTTGATGCCCACCTTCGTGACCTTGAATGTCCAGGCGAGGGCAAGTACCCATCTTGGGGGAGGGCAAGTATCCCTCTTGCCCTCCCCCTCTATGGCTGAAGGAGTCTCCTAGGAACATGGTATAGATTGAATTATTAGAATTATTTGGTTATTTTGCATATTTTTGTATTTTCCTTAGAATTTGAATTACACAGTATCTACTGTCGAGTGGTCTGGGTCTTCAACAATGTCTATTGAAGTTTAATGTTGAATTAAATTACTCTTCTATGCAAAATTTAGAGAATGAACATTCTTTATAAAATATATATTTTAGGATAAAGACATGTGTCGTGAGCTTCTTATGCTTGGGTACCATTCTAACAAGAGAATCATACCTGAAGAAGATTTTGATCGAAAGAAGGCTGAAATTCTTAAGGATGTCAGTGAGAAAAGAGTGAAGGAAATGTAAGAACCATTTATTTCTTTGTCAAACTGAGTACGTAGTAAGTAATTGATGTATTAAACTTTTGAAATTTGATGTAAAAATATGAATACCGTTTGTTACAAATTATCCATATGTATATATAATCAAACAGGAAAGATTAATCATGCATAAATCATTAATTATGAAACACTTTCCAACTGAAATGTAATTTTATTTAAACAGCTCTAAAACGCGATACATTCAGCACTGATATTTTTAAATTATCACAGTACTACAATAAATTATTAAACTTGGAAACTTAAGCCAATGCTATAAATCGCCGGCTTCTATATGTAAAATCAATGAATATTTCATTCATATCACTCATATTTCAGACTCCAGAGCTGAATAATTTTGCATAAAAAATTTAAAAAATAGCTTGATTTATTTATATTCTGCATGCTATAGAAATTAGACTTCGTTCTAGGGATAATCAATGTTTAGTGATCATTTAAAATCAAAAATATTATAATTGTGTTGGTACAAAATTTAGATACACAGATAATATGAAAAAATAAAGCGGTTTTAGGACGGATGTAAGACTAAATATAAATTTAAAAGACTTTCAAACATGACGATTTTTACACAGGGAAAGAAATGGATGCCATATTTTATTTTGAAATGAGTCACGTGATCTCTTCATGTAATATAGGTGTAATTATTATTTCAATTTTTATTTATAAAACTACCTAACATATTTTTCTGAATTTATTTACACATTTTACGCGATAATTTGTGTTTTCACAACTTTGAAATGTAAATATAAACAATTATTATTATTTTTACTTAACGTATAAAATATTACTTTTAATACTTTAAACAATTTAAATAAAACATTTAAAAATAATTTTGATGTAATATACTTTAAAACCATTTGCAAATTATTAATTTATTTAGTGTATAAACAAATAATTTCTAATTTTTATTGTTCAGTCATTTTAATTATTTCAAATTGTTTAGATTATTTAAAACTATTTTAAAAATTGTAAATGTTAATAGAAACATCTACATTTAAATTTTAAATATTGCATTTTATGTTAAAATATTTAATTATTTCAAGTTTTATGTGGAATGTGATGACAGCACTCAGGTAACAACTGCGTTCCTGCCAGCAACCATCCACATTTCTTCACAGAGTCACTCTCTCAATATAATTTAAATTTTAGTATTCCAAAATATTTCTTCAAATTTATTTAATTTATTTAATTATGCTGAATATATATAATGATTTAAAAAATGTTGATCCTCGATATGTTATTACCATTTGCAGAAAACTTTGTGGTCAAGGAGAACTGTGCAACGAAGTTTTAATGCAAGCTCTAGCAAAAAGAGAACTGGACAACTTGGTAGGAAGAGTGGCTGTAAGTAGTTTAAAATCCAGTGTTATTATGAAAACGATAATGGGAAACGAGACTGGTTCTAAGCTGCAAGTCTAAAAATATTCCACCACAACTTAATACAGGCGAGGAAGCAAAATGACCGAGCTCCTTATTTTTGAGTAGTATGTATGGGCGACCATAGAACTTTTCGCAGGATGGTATAAACCACTGACGCCAGTGCGGCAAAGGGTGCTTAAGGGTGGCGTCAGTAAATCTTCTGCCCTATCCGCGCTTTGTTAACTTTCACGGCACACATTTTTCGCCGAAATTCTGATCAAACAGTTGCGATATATTTTCTGAAAGATAAAATGCAGTGCTTAGATTATATTAAAACTGAATTTAATACCCAAATAAAACATAGAATATATTTTTTATTTTAATGCAAAATATTTTTGGTGCTGCCATCTGTTGTCGTAATTTAAATTATACCGATTATTTTTATTTTTTATTAAACATTTTTAAATATCTATTCCTTCTAATACAGTATTAAATACAACAACAGATCCAATATAATAATGCCACAATCACGGAAAGGTAATTTCTCATTCTATAAATTTGGTAAGGGGATTTGAATGTACATCACTGAGGACTGCAGTTTTGTCTTCAAGTTCCTTTGTATTTAAGTTCAAGTTCAATTACATTTCTGTGATTGTGGCATTATTATATATGATCTGTTGTTGTATTTAATAGCGTATTAGAAGGAATAGACAATTAAAAATGTTCATTAAAAAATAAAAATAGTCGGTATGAATTAAATTACGACAACAGATGGCAGCACCAAGATATACAACATCGATAATATATACAACATCGACTAGCTTGATGCCCACTTTTGTAATCTTATCTTGAACATCCAGAGGAGGGCAAGTACCCCCCCCCCTTACCCTCCCATATGGGCTTCCATTATTATATGCGATTCGCTTTTGTTCGTCAGCCTGCTTTGGCAAGCAAAAATGACTCTTCAAAAACTTAACAGATTTTTGTGAAATTTGGATATGTGGATTAAATTAATACTCTTCAAATTGAGTTCGTTGATGAACGTGATCGGATAAAAACTGCGTGTGTTACGTCCCCATTACTGATATACTGTCGACGATAACTCTTCTTAAACTTAACCAAATTTTTGAGATTTGAAAACTTTATTTTTGCATTTGCCTTCCATGGTTTCTTTTCATAATTGGAGAAATACATATTCCAATCCAATCCTAATTTATAACGTCTGACTCTATCTAATATCATTTCTCATGTACTCCCGTGGTACTTTTCAATCATTTTTTGTCCAAACTCAAAGAATAAAGCGTATCGACTAACTTAATGCTTCCCAAATTGTGATCTTGAATGTCTAGGGAGGGGCTCCCCCTTTGCCCCCAATCTCTTTGGGCAGCAATACCACTTATATTTAATGTATGCATGCAAGAAAGTTTTTTAAAGTAATGTAAAGAGAAGGTTTTGTTTTTTAAGTTCACAGAAGTCTCATGAAATATACATTTATATTTTTATTATGCTTGAAAATTCAATAATCTTTGATATCATATATATATTACACTTGCTGCTTTCAGAAAAATGTATCAGGATATTTGTCAGAAAATTCATTTTCGTGTATCTTTCTAATGAAAATTTAAAATTTGGAAATCTCACAGAATATCTGCATGAATTTAATTTAGTGCTGCCATCTATGATCAATTGCTATGACTAATACGAAATTTTATCTCTGTAACACAGAAGTGACAACAATTTAATCACTCATTTATTTTCTTGTATAATTGTAATTTATATAACTTCAAGTTTATTGAGCTCAATATTTCTGATATCGTTTAAGCGAAATTTTCATACTGCTAAACGATTCGAAGTGATACGATTAAATCGCATTATCTGAAGAACACTTGAATCAGGGTCGACAAGTCATGGTGAGTGAGACAACCGCATTTGACCATTCGCTCTTAGGGACCCGGCTAAAGAACAACTGATTGCAATTTTTCTTAATTTAATATCATAAATTTGGAACCAAAATTATGGCTTTTTTGACCTCTGCCTTCTTAAAATTTTTAAAATAGAAAATTAAAACCATCCCTCACTCCAATTGCATAAGTTCTCTATATGCAGAAATTATGCAATTGTCAAGCCCAGTGAAAGAGTATTGTGACTCACTTTTACCAACAACACTGCCAGTTATAGATTTGTCAATCGGCAAGGTAGATAGTTGCATACAGAAGGAAACTGCTTACACATTACCAGTCTGACAGTTTTAAAATTTCTGTTTGCGCATCAACAAAACTTTTTAGCCTTTTCCATATATTTTTCTTCAAACCAAAATACAACATGTTTAAAAAAATATATATATGCACTCATAAGAAATGAAGCTACAGACGCGAAACTTGGCATGTATGTATCGTTTGAGAAGATATGCAAATGATTAAAATTTACAAAAAAATAAAGAGTTTTATTAAGAAATGGTGGCAACGAGATGATGACATTTTAGTAAGTGGGGTAAATCCTCTACTGGCAGCTATACAAAGCGATATTCGGTGCGGCATAAAGTCAATTAAGTTGCTTATGTCCCTCTGCGGAAGATTCTGTTACACATGTTGCAACTGGCCAGGTAATTCAGTGGTATTCTGAGATGGCAGCAATTGCCGTCTCCAAACATGTACCAGACGTGTTCTATTGGTGATAGGTCTGGGACCTGGATAGCCATGAGAGGGTATTAAATGCTCAAAGACATTGAAGAGAAGGTCGTATATGGTCGAGCAGTATGTGGCTCTGACTATGCTGAGAGGTCAGTGGTAGGCGCCTTAATGGACGTTGACACCTAATGCCACTTTCTTCCAGCCACAAATGCCTTCGAATGGTTGATAGTAACGTCATAGATTTGGACGCTGTTTTTCTCCTGACTGCACGATCCTCTCGAGCATTTATCTGTCTGAGGCCTCCTGAGTCTCTGCGACGATTACAAGTGCTTTCTCTGATCTACTGCTGCCAACACCGATTAATTACCATATCGCTCCAACTAAGATGGCGAACGATACGTCTGTTGGACCAGTCACCCTCCCTTAGTCCTATTAGGACCTCTCTCTAAATCCGACAATTATTCGTAGAGCCGTCGAGTACGTCTCAAAAGCATCTTTGTACACAACTTACAGTATCAAAGTAAAAAATCCAGTTCCATTTGCCCGCAAGTGAGAACACCAACCGTTTTAATTTTTGCACGATGCGTCGTTCTCATACGCGTTACATGAGCCCTATAATATCATTTGTGCTAGCAGTTTGATCATTTGAATGACTATTAAAACGAGTTTCGCGGTTGTAGCTCAATTTTTTTATGGGCGCATGTATTTTTAAGCCGAAGTTGATCTCTATAGAATTAAAGTGCGATATCATTTCGTGCATATAGCCTTTTACGTGGATTGTGTGTGATTGTTCTTAAAATATATATTATAAACTACTATCCAAGGCTGGGAAGTAAACACATTTTTAACTTAAAATATATATATATATATATATATATATATATATATATATATATATATATATATATATATATATATATATATATTAGATACTCTTGAAATCAACATTTGCAGAATATACAAACAGAAATGAGATACATTAGAATGAGAATATACAAACAGAAATATATATATACACATACAGAAATATATAACATATATATACAGAAAAGAGAATATAGAAACATAAATCAATATTTCCAAAATATACAAACAAACAAAATTCTTAAAAGTCCTTGGAAAAAAAAAACACAACTTAGTGTTTGACAACTTAATAGGAATGTCAATCAAATTTTGTTCGATTTTTGTCAAATTTTGTTCTATGCTACCCTGTTAAGGAAATATAAAATTTTGAAGTTTTCGAAGTTCAGAATATCTAGTTCTAGATTTTGCGTTAAAGAAAGTTTCGTGAATATATATGGTAGCTATAGTGCACACAAGAAATCGACCACAGACAGACTGATATAACTCTAAAAATAGTCAATACGTGTTGAGAAAGTCCTAAAACATATATTGGCGTTAAATAAAACAAAACTTTCTGTATACTATATTCTATTATGAGAGGAAGTAAAAATATTAATTTATCTGATAAGTTTGTGGTATTAGCCTTCTCTATTTTCTTTTCCTTTTTTTTTTTCTAGACAATTATTTTTTTGCGTGATGTCAATCCTAAGAAGGAAGAGATTTCTGCTTACATCGACTATACCCACAGGTTGATGACCGAAAATTGGGAAGATTATTTTAGTGGACAGAAGAAAATGGTTCCATTGTCTACTGATTTAAGGTAAGGCGTTTTGTTCACTGAAAATTATTCAATATTGCACATTTCTTTATTAGTTAATTTTGTTAGGGTGGTGTCATTGCACTGCTTAGTCTTAGTTAACATTAAGCAGTGTAATGACATAGTTACACTGCTTAGTTTTTTAAGTGTTAACAATGAAAGTGATTACTGCTGAGAATACAAATTCTTTATACTTCCTTATTAGTAGGCATGCCAAGATTAGGTGATTACAATCAGGGCCACCGACAGCAGGGGGCAAAAGAATAGATTGCGTATGATCAAATTTGACTTAGGGGTTCGAACCGCATAAACAGAGTAGAAGAAAATATCTTCCCACGACAACATGGGGGTTTATGTCGATGTTAAGAAAGTATTATGTTAAAAATTTTTATTCAGCAAAGACACATCCACGGTTATGTGGCCGATGTGATCATTCACCGGATAGGGTGCGAAGAACACCTGCCAAGACCCCAGTCGCTGGCGGTATTTGGCTCCAACCGCAATTTGGCCCACGAATTCAATTATTAAAACGATCTGTAACAGGGCCAAGCGTCCATTTTTAAACTGCTCATGCTGACTTCGGTTCCTATAAATAACACGTAAACAACAAATTTTAAACAGCTAATCAAAGCGTGTGCACTGACATGGATTGTGATTTGAAGGTATTTGTGATTTAATTACGTCTATTAAATACGTCTTTGTGATTTAAATGAATTACTTTGATTTCATTGTTATCCTGCATTCTAATTTGTTTAATTTAATATTCACATTCTAAACACTTATAAGCTCTTTTGGATTAGAATTCTTAAATATTGAATTACATTTTTATACTTCTAATTTTATGATTATTTGTTATATTTAGTTTTAATGTGAAACCAGCAAAGTCAGCGCGCTTCGTGCGCTACGCCCGTTCAAGTACACCACGACCATGCATGGGAAACAGTAACCGGCGGACATAATTCCCGTCTACTCTCTCATCCGCTCTTAATATCTATTAACACAGCCAAGCCTCACACCCCTCCATTCAATATTACTATTTTTATAGGTTCCCTGTCAAACATACATACCATACTAACCCCTAACACAACGTAATTAATTTACGCTCCCCTAGACCCTCTAACAAACAAATTTCTAAAGTTTAATACCTCAAACATTTCAATTTCTGGTCGTACCATGGAAGAAAAGGGACTAACTCTCTCTAACTTTATGGATCATACAATTCAGCTCCAACCAATTAATATTTAAACAAATTTTGCATTAATTGTATTGTTTGAACGGTGCATTTGAAAATGTCTCTCTAACTCCATGGTTTGAATCATGGAGTTAGAAAGGAGGAGATAAAACTCCTATGGATGAAACCATGGAGTTAGAAAGGAGGAGATAAAACTCCTATGGATGAAACCATGGAGTTAGAAAGGAGGAGATAAAACTCCTATGGATAAAACGCTTGAAAATGCCATAATGCTTTGAGAATTATATCTAGGTGTCGCTAGTGTTTGTAAAGTAGTTGCTATTGTTAGTTGACAGTATAGAAAGGCGTAGTATTTAGTATATGTATTTTTAATAATTTTTAATTTAAGGATTCCTTAATTATGAGTATAATTAACCAGTATTTTTTCATAATTGTAGGATAGAGTACAGAATATGTGGAGATAAAAATGAATCGGAAAGTAAAATAATTTTGAATACGTAGGAATATACTTTATTGCTTCAGTTATTATTTGCGTTGTACCAATAATTAATTTTTACAAAATTGACAGTTTAAATAAATATTTTAGGTCTTTCGCCATAGAAATGCATACAATGCAGGACTACTTATCTTATCCCAGCGCCACCTGAATTATTGTCTCAATATACACTTTTTCTGCTTTATTCGCTAAATAATATATATGAATATATATATATATATATATATATATATATATATATATATATATATATATATATATATATATAGTTTTTTGCTTATCAAATATAGATATTTTTATTTTCATTTTTTGCTGATGTGTAGGGTTAAATGTGTTTATACTTATCATTCAAGTAAAATAAAGGGAAAGTATTTGATGAGGTAAAAAATAGGAAAAACAGAATTTATTTCTTTTTATTAAGTTCTTTGCGAATTACTCTGTTTTATAATAATTACAAATCCCTTTCATAAATCACATATTCATTTTCTGATCTGTTAGCTGAATATGAAATATATATATTTTTTCATATCGAATATAAAGACTTTCCTTTTTAACACTTTACAACAAAGTTGAAAAGTGTTTATGACTTTGTTCATTCTGTCTGTCTGTCTGTCTGTCTGTCTGTCTGTCTGTCTGTCTGTCCTTTAGCACGATAACTGCCGTAAAAATGAGTTTATCAAAATGAAATTTTAGTATGTTGTTCAGACGGTCTGTAGGACCTATGGGAATATAAATAAATAATATCACCCAATTAGTTTTTTATTGAACCCGGGTTGAAAAAATGAAATACATTGAACCCTATGGGACCTAATTTTTCAAACATTTTTTAAGTAAATTTAAAATTCACGAATTGCTTCGAAATTTTTAGGAAATATTCACATTATCCTATAGAATATATAAAAAAAAATTCAGTAAAATATGTTAAGTAGTTTTTTAATTAAAAAAATTATTCAATATAGGGAAAAAAACAAATTCAATTAAATTCTGACTTTGGGATATCTTCCAGAAAGAAAAGAGAGAGATATTATATAATAAATATCTCTCCGTTTGTTTAAACGTTTAGCATATGGGAGTGGCTTCATATTTTAAAATAAATTTGGTAGATAACAATTTTTCATTTTTTTTAAATTTTATATAACTCTTCATGATAAATTTAATTGATGGCATTTTAAATGCACTTTCCTACGTCCTAGAGAGTTAAAATTTGGTACACAGATTAAATTTGTTGAACATTTTATTCGACAAAAATTTGATGGATCTTTAAATATAGATCATACATTTTTTTCGAAATGGCCTGAAAATAATCCCCGTTCACTTCTATAAATCATTGGTGTAATATTGTTAAAAATTCTGATGTGGACAGCACATGTCTTTCTCTGCAGACTCATATTCGTTCTCTTTATTTATTCAATGATAATTTGAGTTTATCTGCACAACATAAGTATTTTAAATGACATTGAATTTACGCGTTAAACTTAAATTTGGTTCTCATTTGATAGCTGGACTTATTGTCAAAGGTGGCGTAGCGAAAACGCGAAAAAACTAGAATATCTCAAGAACGGCTAGTCCTAGAGTAATGGGGTTAGTCTTATTCTTTTTGTTGTCAAAAATCACATATAAAATAGGAATTTAATTGATATAATTGAGCACACGTAGTCTTTTATTTTTATATATAACGATTTTTGCTGGCCATTTCGCAAAAATAGCCCGTTCCTTTTTCCCGAATTGTAGTAGAATAACCTACAAATGATTTATATACAAAATTTTGTTAAATTTGGTATATAAATCACTTGTAGGTTATTGAAATATTATACTCCAAATTTTGTTAAATTTGGTTCATTAGTTTTTAGCTAGAGTGGATAAAGGCAATTTCTGCGGCCATTTCGCAAAGAAGGCAGATTCTTTTATTACGAATCGTACTATAATGTAATGAACATCAGGATTTCCCACAAAAAACATACCTACCAAATTGTATGAAATTCGGTCCATTAGTTTTTCAATTAGAGTGGATGTAATATCCACACAGACACACAGAAACATACACACATACACCCTTACACACACAGACGTCTTCCTAAAAGTAGTTTTTTCGTGTTCTAGAAGTCCCAAAACGTGTAGATCCTTTGAAAATTCGAGTTCCGATCTTCGGCACGATTCCAATACTTTGAGTACATACACATACACATATATATTATCTGTGTATTATCTGAGTATCTAAATTCCGTGCCTATGCAATTACAATAGTTGTGATTTTAAATGATCCCTAAACTTTTATTATTTCTTCAAGGAAGCCTAATTTTAACATATGCAGAATGCAAATATCTCAAGCGATTGTAAGATGAATTACATAAGAATTGCTGAATTTTTTTCACACAAAATTATTTAGCTCTGGAGTCTGGAATACAAGTTATATGAATGAAATATTCATTGATTTTGCATAAAGAATCAGATGATTTATATTTCGATACAGTTTTAAATATTTAAGTATAATAAATTACTGTAGTACTGTGATAATGTAAAAGATATTACCACTGAATGAATCACATTTTAGAAATTTTTAAATGAAATTACATTTCAGTTGGAAAGTGTTTCATAATCAATGCTTATGCATGATTGATCTTTCTTGTAATTTTTTGCTGATGTGCAAGATTAATTGCATTTCATATTCCAGAAGTTTAGGAAACCTTCACTAAAGAGAAATTATTTCACACTCATTTCCTACATTAATTGGTTGTTGATTTCCATATTAATTAAATGAAGTTTAGCTCAACTCAGCTTTCTCATACCCGAATCAATTTTTAAGTAGATTGTAATTTATTTTATTTTTTATTTATTTATTTTATTTTTTGCAAATTTTGCGAATTTTACAAGAAAAAAATTTGAGAAACATGTATCGTTGGCCCAAATCACAATTATAGCATGTTACTTTTCTCCTTAAAGGGCTTGAAAAAGTCTTTTATGTGATACCATACGTGACAATGTATCCTTACTGGGGTCAATGTACACTTCGGGGAGGAACCCCCCCCCTCCGAAGAGAGATATGATGTCACAAAGATAAAAATTGTATTGTGGCTATTTTTCGCTATACTGTTGAAAACATGGTGTTAAAAAGGAGATAAAACTCATGTATGAAACGCTAGAAAATGCCATAATGCTTTGAGAATTATATCTAGGTGTTGCTTGTGATACTAAAGTAGCTGCTATTGTTAGTTGACATAACAGAAAGGCGTAGTATTTAGAATATATATTTTTGATTACTTTTAAATTAAGGTTTCCTAATTATGAGTATAATTAACCAGTATTTTTTATAGTTGTAGGACAGAGTATAGAATAATAGGGCGGTAAAAATAAATTGAAAGGTAAAATAATTTTGAATACACAGGAATATACTTTATTGCTTCAGTTATTCTTTGCGTTATACTAATAATTAATTTTTACAAAATTGACAGTTTAAATAAATATTTTAGGTCTTTCGCCATAGAAATGCATACAATACAAGACTACTTATCTTATCCCAGCGCCACCTGAATTATTGTCTCAAACCATATTGGATTTTTCTTAATATGAAGATTTAACTCCTTACTTTTACCTCCATGGTTTGAATATTTATATTCTGAATTTTTAAATTGGAATTGCCCCTCAATATTAACTTTCCTATTCAGCTGAACAATGGAGGTGATCTCATCTCTAACTCCATGAGCTGAATACAGTTTTCCTTTCATTTCTTCATGCATTAAAGTCTCACGACCATGCAATTGCATTATGTTGTGGAAACATATTCGACCAGAGATTATAAATACAAAAATAGCAAAAATGGCCAAACTTTGTAAAGCTATTTCTACAGATTCAAGGGTTAATTTGAAAAACGAATTTTAGATTTCGATTTAGCATGTTCGAATTAGTATACATGAGGTTTTTCAACTCTTGGGGTTGCATTTGGTGCTCTGATATACTGACACTGAGTTTTTAGAGAGGTGATCTTTCACAGCTCGCTACATGGCATGCACCAGTCCATTCAAAGCCCGGGTTTTAGTTAGTATATTTGATTTTTGCTCCTTACTATTGACCATTTTTTCACAGGTATTTTGCATCCAGTTAAAGGGATTTTTACTTTCCTCGCGCTGGCCTAGAGGAAAGTATGGTGATAGTGATTGTGACTTGAAGCACTTTACTTGATAGATATGCTTTTTGCAATAGATTAAGTAATTACACTCACGGACAATGAAAGTTGCGCACCAAGAAGAAAACATGGTACAACCGCGAAATGATGTAAATAGCTAGAGGGCTGCCTGGTATGCAAATGATCCCACTCTCGTGTGATTGCACATGACCGTACACCCGTGAGTGGAACTGCAAGCATGAGCCAGAGGCCTTATAAACCGGCGTGTAGTCGACGCCCCATAAATGCGAGAAGCTTCTGTCGACGCAAGAACGAGTACGGAGTGAAAAGAATGGTGGGTAGATGCCAGAAAGGTCGATATACGCAACTGACGGACTTCGAGAGAGTCCTAACCATCGGGCTGAAAATCGCAGTGTGGTCAGCGCGCCGGAGAGCTCGTCACGTGGATCGTCCGAACTATACCGTCCGACTGTGTTGGGAGCACTGGTCACGGAACGCCACCCAGACACGGAGGACCGGCTCTGGACGGACCATCCATACCACGAGTAGAGAGGATCGAATGATCGTGCGGCAGGTACGTATAGAGCTCACGGCAACCCGATCCGCGATACAGGCACACGTAGCGGCTACTGTGTGCCTATGAACCATATATAGACTCCTGAAGGAAACGAATCTGCGATCCCAGCGTCCCTTACGTGTGCTGCCATTAACACGGGAATATCGGCTGCTTCGGTTGCAGTGGTGCCGGGCCAGAGCAACGTGGAACGCCACAGATTGGCGATGTGTGGTGTTTAGCGATGAGTGCAGTTTCGTTTTGGGGACCGATTATCATCGTGTCCGGGTGTGGAGGTCCCCTGCACAACGCCACAATCCCAACCTCATTATCGAGCTCCACACCTGCCTCACTGCAGGCATCATGGGCTGGGGAGCCATAGCCTACGACACCCGATCCGCTCTAGTAGTGGTACCTGGAACATTGACGGGCCAGCGGTTACGTGGATGAGATTCTACGGCTTCGTGTGCTCCCATTTTTTGCTGGGATTCCAGGTGCGTAATTCCAGCTGGATAATGCTCGGCCGCACACGGCTCAGGTCGCTCAGGTCTGCCTGAGTCATTCCACTTCCATTGCCTGCCAGCTCCCCAAACCTGACCCCATCGAGCATGTGTGGGTCAATTGAAACGCCATCTGTCTCGTTGACGCAATCTTCTGGATTTGGAACGTAACGTCCAACAAGTGTGAACTCATCTGCCGCAGTACAATATCAGGTGTCTGTTCGACACCATGGCGGACTTTATTGCTGCTTGTATCGCAGCACGAGGCGGTGCGATTCGCTATTGAGGATGGCCGGACTGTGTACCATAGCTCCATCTGTACGTATTCTGCTGAGCTGGTTTTGTGATCATGTATATCATTCATCTGTATCCTTCCATCAATAAAATTTCAGGTCCATTCTATGCTTCCTTCTTGGTGCGCAACTTTCATTGTTCGTAAGTGTATTTTACTTTAACCAAGGTAACCTAAGGAAAGTATGATGATCCTGAATTAATCATTAAGACGACATTTCCCCAAAAATACATCAGTGAGGACCTCTAGATACCAGAAATCACTTTTGCTGGTCTGTGAGTGGGTATCACTTCGTTGGCCCTTCGTAATTTGTAAAACCACTGCTAATCTCTCTAAATGCGCAGTGACAGTGTGTCAGAGTACCAAATGCAACACTGAAAAAACTCATTAATCTGACCATACTGAATTCAAATTTGAAATCCGTTTTCCAAATTATCTCATGCATCTGGGGAAATAGCCTCTCAAATTTGGTCTTTTATCTAGGTTGCAACGGCGTTGCCACAGCATGATACAATTGCATGATCATGGGACTAAAAGGAATTATCCCAATTTAAAAATTTAGAATATGAATATTTAAACTATGGGTTTGGAAAGACTTACTTCCTGCTGTATTTTCCAATTCACGTTTTAAATATTGCAATAAATGCAAATTTTATTTATAGATAGATTGGTTGGAGCTGAATTGTATGGCCCACAAAGTTAAAGAGTGTTCCTTTTCTCCCATGGTATGAGCAGAAATTGAAAACTTGCGATAAAAAGATTGAAGTATTAAACTTGATAAATTGGTTCATTAGAAGGTCTTGGGGAGCGTAAATTAATTGCGTTATGTTAGGGGTTGGTATAGTATGTTTGTTTTAATAGGGAGTCATATAAAAAATGTGTGTTGTTGTTGAGACCCAGACCGTCCGACCTACCAGAAAAGTGTAAGGTAACCGTTTGGACGGCCGGGAAGTATAAGAAATGTGTGTGTAAGTCCCGACCAGGGGAACTCATCCGAGAGTATGGAGCTCCTGAATCCCCGGCCTGGAGAAGATTTTATCCCCAATAGGAAAAACGAGACACCCGAACTCACCGGACAGAGAAAACCGCCGACGCATAAGAAATAGTAATATTGATTGGGAGGGGTGTATGGCTCGTACGTGTCTGTGGATATTAGGATTGGGTGGGAGGGTCGACGGGAGTTGATGCCCGCCGGTTCTTTTTCCCATTTATGGCCGTGGTGAATTTGGACAGACATATCGCCCGAAGTGCCAGGTCTTTGACGGTTTGTAATACATTTGGGTGGCAAGTTTCATGTATTATGTAGATGTGAAAGCAGAGAAAAGTCATAAAAATGTATATAGTTTAGCTATAAAATGGAGTATTTTTCAAAATTGTTGGCCCTTCGAAATTTCGAAAATCGCTGATTTGACGAAATTTAGGTGCTATACTGCGGTTGTGTAAATGTGAACGTAGAAAATAGTTTTGTCAAAAGTTTATATTTTTTCTACAGAACGATATTGTAGTATTTTCATAAACAGTAAAGTTAATTTGTTACTGGTTGTTATGTTTTTTGTAGTCCTCTTTTTCCTAAATTGAATAACTCTCATCGTATTTCACTGTGGCAAATTGCTCATGATGTATTATGCCAAAGCCATTATATTACAATTTTTCGTAGACACATTTCGAGCGAAGATCGAATATATTATATTTATCGTATATATAATATATTATATATATATCATATATTTATTATATATATCGTATATATCATATATTATATATGTATCATATATTATCGTATATATCATATATTTATTACATATATCGCATTTATACCTTTGTTCACACTTTATCTTGCACGCTTTATCTTGCTTGCATAGAGCAAGCAATAGGGATATAGTTTTACGCGTTCATAAAGTTAAGGACTTGAGGATTAATTTTGTTACTAATTTCAATTTTTTGGGATCATATTTCTATTATTATTAAGAGAGCTTATAAAAATCTTAGTATCATTTGTTACAAACTTAGGTATTTTGCGAATCAATGCATTATTATGCTTTTCGATTTATTTTTAACACTTTACAACAAAGTTGAAAAGTGTTTATGACTTTGTTCATTCTGTCTGTCTGTCTGTCTGTCTGTCTCTCTGTCTGTCTGTCTGTCTGTCTGTCTGTCCGTTAGCACGATAACTGCCGTAAAAATGAGTTTATCAAAATGAAATTTTAGTATGTTGTTCAGACGGTCTGTAGGACCTATGGGAATATAAATAAATAATATCACCCAATTAGTTTTTTATTGAACCCGGGTTGAAAAAATGAAATTCATTGAACCCTATGGGACCTAATTTTTCAAACATTTTTTAAGTAAGTTTAAAATTCACGAATTGCTTCGAAATTTTTAGGAAATATTCACATTATCCCATAGAATATATAAAAAAAAATTCAGTAAAATATGTTAAGTAGTTTTTTAATTAAAAAAATTATTTAATATAGGGAAAAAAACAAATTCAATTAAATTC
Source organism: Amaurobius ferox (assembly GCA_951213105.1). Lineage (NCBI taxonomy): Eukaryota > Metazoa > Arthropoda > Arachnida > Araneae > Amaurobiidae > Amaurobius > Amaurobius ferox. Next base: position 103,138,849 of record OX578144.1, read on the forward strand.
TGACTTTGGGATATCTTCCAGAAAGAAAAGAGAGAGATATTATATAATAAATATCTCTCCATTTGTTTAAACGTTTTGCATATGGGAGTGGCTTCATATTTTAAAATAAATTTGGTAGATAACAATTTTTCATTTTTTTAAAATTTTATATAACTCTTCATGATAAATTTAATTGATGGCATTTTAAATGCTCTTTCCTACGTCCTAGAGAGTTAAAATTTGGTACACAGCTTAAATTTGTTGAACATTTTATTCGACAAAAATTTGATGGATCTTTAAATATAGATCATACATTTTTTTCGAAATGGCCTGAAAATAATCCCCGTTCACTTCTATAAATCATTGTTGTAATATTGTTAAAAATTCTGATGTGGACAGCACATGTCTTTCTCTGCAGACTCATATTCGTTCTCTTTATTTATTCAATGATAATTTGAGTTTATCTGCACAACATAAGTATTTTAAATGACATTGAATTTACACGTTAAACTTAAATTTGGTTCTCATTTGATAGCTGGACTTATTGTCAAAGGTGGCGTAGCGAAAACGCGAAAAAACTAGAATATCTCAAGAACGGCTAGTCCTAGAGTAATGGGGTTAGTCTTATTCTTTTTGTTGTCAAAAATCACATATAAAATAGGAATTTAATTGATATAATTGAGCACACGTAGTCTTTTATTTTTATATATAACGATTTTTGCTGGCCATTTCGCAAAAATAGCCCGTTCCTTTTTCCCGAATCGTAGTAGAATAACCTACAAATGATTTATATACAAAATTTTGTTAAATTTGGTATATAAATCACTTGTAGGTTATTGAAATATTATACACCAAATTTTGTTAAATTTGGTTCATTAGTTTTTAGCTAGAGTGGATAAAGGCAATTCGCAAAGAAGGCAGATTCTTTTATTACGAATCGTACTATAATCTAATGAACATCAGGATTTCCCACAAAAAACATACCTACCAAATTGTATGAAATTCGGTCCATTAGTTTTTCAATTAGAGTGGATGTAATATCCACACAGACACACAGAAACATACACAGATACACCCTTACACACACAGACGTCTCCGGCCGTCCAAACAGTTACCTTACACCTTTCTGGTAGGTCGGACGGTCTGGGTCTCAACACACAGACGTCTTCCTAAAACTAGTTTTTTCGTGTTCTAGAAGTCCCAAAACGTGTAGATCCTTTGAAAATTCGAGTTCCGATCTTCGGCACGATCCCAATACTTTGAGTACATACACATACACATATATATTATCTATGTATCTAAATTCCGTGCCTATGCAATTACAATAGTTGTGATTTTAAATGATCCCTAAACTTTTATTATTCCTTCAAGGAAGCCTAATTTTAACATATGCAGAATGCAAATATCTCAAGCGATTGTAAGATGAATTACATAAGAATTGCTGAATTTTTTTCACACAAAATTATTTAGCTCTGGAGTCTGGAATACAAGTTATATGAATGAAATATTCATTGATTTTGCATAAAGAATCAGATGATTTATATTTCGATACAGTTTTAAATATTTAAGTATAATAAATTACTGTAGTACTGTGTAATGTAAAAGATATTACCACTGAATGAATCACATTTTAGAAATTTTTAAATGAAATTACATTTCAGTTGGAAAGTGTTTCATAATCAATGCTTATGCATGATTGATCTTTCTTGTAATTTTTTGCTGATGTGCAAGATTAATTGCATTTCATATTCCAGAAGTTTGGGAAACCTTCACTAAAGAGAAATTATTTCACACTCATTTCCTACATTAATTGGTTGTTGATTTCCATATTAATTAAATGAAGTTTAGCTCAACTCAGCTTTCTCATACCCGAATCAATTTTTAAGTAGATTGTAATTTATTTTATTTTTTATTTATTTATTTTATTTTTTGCAAATTTTGCGAATTTTACAAGAAAAAAATTTGAGAAACATGTATCGTTGGCCCAAATCACAATTATAGCATGTTACTTTTCTCCTTAAAGGGCTTGAAAAAGTCTTTTATGTGATACCATACGTGACAATGTATCCTTACTGGGGTCAATGTACACTTCGGGGAGGAACCCCCCCCCCCTCCGAAGAGAGATATGATGTCACAAAGATAAAAATTGTATTGTGGCTATTTTTCGCTATACTGTTGAAAACATGGTGTTAAAAAGGAGATAAAACTCATGTATGAAACGCTAGAAAATGCCATAATGCTTTGAGAATTATATCTAGGTGTTGCTTGTGATACTAAAGTAGCTGCTATTGTTAGTTGACATAACAGAAAGGCGTAGTATTTAGAATATATATTTTTGATTACTTTTAAATTAAGGTTTCCTAATTATGAGTATAATTAACCAGTATTTTTTATAGTTGTAGGACAGAGTATAGAATAATAGGGCGGTAAAAATAAATTGAAAGGTAAAATAATTTTGAATACACAGGAATATACTTTATTGCTTCAGTTATTCTTTGCGTTATACTAATAATTAATTTTTACAAAATTGACAGTTTAAATAAATATTTTAGGTCTTTCGCCATAGAAATGCATACAATACAAGACTACTTATCTTATCCCAGCGCCACCTGAATTATTGTCTCAAACCATATTGGATTTTTCTTAATATGAAGATTTAACTCCTTACTTTTACCTCCATGGTTTGAATATTTATATTCTGAATTTTTAAATTGGAATTGCCCCTCAATATTAACTTTCCTATTCAGCTGAACAATGGAGGTGATCTCATCTCTAACTCCATGAGCTGAATACAGTTTTCCTTTCATTTCTTCATGCATTAAAGTCTCACGACCATGCAATTGCATTATGTTGTGGAAACATATTCGACCAGAGATTATAAATACAAAAATAGCAAAAATGGCCAAACTTTGTAAAGCTATTTCTACAGATTCAAGGGTTAATTTGAAAAACGAATTTTAGATTTCGATTTAGCATGTTCGAATTAGTATACATGAGGTTTTTCAACTCTTGGGGTTGCATTTGGTGCTCTGATATACTGACACTGAGTTTTTAGAGAGGTGATCTTTCACAGCTCGCTACATGGCATGCACCAGTCCATTCAAAGCCCGGGTTTTAGTTAGTATATTTGATTTTTGCTCCTTACTATTGACCATTTTTTCACAGGTATTTTGCATCCAGTTAAAGGGATTTTTACTTTCCTCGCGCTGGCCTAGAGGAAAGTATGGTGATAGTGATTGTGACTTGAAGCACTTTACTTGATAGATATGCTTTTTGCAATAGATTAAGTAATTACACTCACGGACAATGAAAGTTGCGCACCAAGAAGAAAACATGGTACAACCGCGAAATGATGTAAATAGCTAGAGGGCTGCCTGGTATGCAAATGATCCCACTCTCGTGTGATTGCACATGACCGTACACCCGTGAGTGGAACTGCAAGCATGAGCCAGAGGCCTTATAAACCGGCGTGTAGTCGACGCCCCATAAATGCGAGAAGCTTCTGTCGACGCAAGAACGAGTACGGAGTGAAAAGAATGGTGGGTAGATGCCAGAAAGGTCGATATACGCAACTGACGGACTTCGAGAGAGTCCTAACCATCGGGCTGAAAATCGCAGTGTGGTCAGCGCGCCGGAGAGCTCGTCACGTGGATCGTCCGAACTATACCGTCCGACTGTGTTGGGAGCACTGGTCACGGAACGCCACCCAGACACGGAGGACCGGCTCTGGACGGACCATCCATACCACGAGTAGAGAGGATCGAATGATCGTGCGGCAGGTACGTATAGAGCTCACGGCAACCCGATCCGCGATACAGGCACACGTAGCGGCTACTGTGTGCCTATGAACCATATATAGACTCCTGAAGGAAACGAATCTGCGATCCCAGCGTCCCTTACGTGTGCTGCCATTAACACGGGAATATCGGCTGCTTCGGTTGCAGTGGTGCCGGGCCAGAGCAACGTGGAACGCCACAGATTGGCGATGTGTGGTGTTTAGCGATGAGTGCAGTTTCGTTTTGGGGACCGATTATCATCGTGTCCGGGTGTGGAGGTCCCCTGCACAACGCCACAATCCCAACCTCATTATCGAGCTCCACACCTGCCTCACTGCAGGCATCATGGGCTGGGGAGCCATAGCCTACGACACCCGATCCGCTCTAGTAGTGGTACCTGGAACATTGACGGGCCAGCGGTTACGTGGATGAGATTCTACGGCTTCGTGTGCTCCCATTTTTTGCTGGGATTCCAGGTGCGTAATTCCAGCTGGATAATGCTCGGCCGCACACGGCTCAGGTCGCTCAGGTCTGCCTGAGTCATTCCACTTCCATTGCCTGCCAGCTCCCCAAACCTGACCCCATCGAGCATGTGTGGGACAATTGAAACGCCATCTGTCTCGTTGACGCAATCTTCTGGATTTGGAACGTAACGTCCAACAAGTGTGAACTCATCTGCCGCAGTACAATATCAGGTGTCTGTTCGACACCATGGCGGACCTTATTGCTGCTTGTATCGCAGCACGAGGCGGTGCGATTCGCTATTGAGGATGGCCGGACTGTGTACCATAGCTCCATCTGTACGTATTCTGCTGAGCTGGTTTTGTGATCATGTATATCATTCATCTGTATCCTTCCATCAATAAAATTTCAGGTCCATTCTATGCTTCCTTCTTGGTGCGCAACTTTCATTGTTCGTAAGTGTATTTTACTTTAACCAAGGTAACCTAAGGAAAGTATGATGATCCTGAATTAATCATTAAGACGACATTTCCCCAAAAATACATCAGTGAGGACCTCTAGATACCAGAAATCACTTTTGCTGGTCTGTGAGTGGGTATCACTTCGTTGGCCCTTCGTAATTTGTAAAACCACTGCTAATCTCTCTAAATGCGCAGTGACAGTGTGTCAGAGTACCAAATGCAACACTGAAAAAACTCATTAATCTGACCATACTGAATTCAAATTTGAAATCCGTTTTCCAAATTATCTCATGCATCTGGGGAAATAGCCTCTCAAATTTGGTCTTTTATCTAGGTTGCAACGGCGTTGCCACAGCATGATACAATTGCATGATCATGGGACTAAAAGGAATTATCCCAATTTAAAAATTTAGAATATGAATATTTAAACTATGGGTTTGGAAAGACTTACTTCCTGCTGTATTTTCCAATTCACGTTTTAAATATTGCAATAAATGCAAATTTTATTTATAGATAGATTGGTTGGAGCTGAATTGTATGGCCCACAAAGTTAAAGAGTGTTCCTTTTCTCCCATGGTATGAGCAGAAATTGAAAACTTGCGATAAAAAGATTGAAGTATTAAACTTGATAAATTGGTTCATTAGAAGGTCTTGGGGAGCGTAAATTAATTGCGTTATGTTAGGGGTTGGTATAGTATGTTTGTTTTAATAGGGAGTCATATAAAAAATGTGTGTTGTTGTTGAGACCCAGACCGTCCGACCTACCAGAAAAGTGTAAGGTAACCGTTTGGACGGCCGGGAAGTATAAGAAATGTGTGTGTAAGTCCCGACCAGGGGAACTCATCCGAGAGTATGGAGCTCCTGAATCCCCGGCCTGGAGAAGATTTTATCCCCAATAGGAAAAACGAGACACCCGAACTCACCGGACAGAGAAAACCGCCGACGCATAAGAAATAGTAATATTGATTGGGAGGGGTGTATGGCTCGTACGTGTCTGTGGATATTAGGATTGGGTGGGAGGGTCGACGGGAGTTGATGCCCGCCGGTTCTTTTTCCCATTTATGGCCGTGGTGAATTTGGACAGACATATCGCCCGAAGTGCCAGGTCTTTGACGGTTTGTAATACATTTGGGTGGCAAGTTTCATGTATTATGTAGATGTGAAAGCAGAGAAAAGTCATAAAAATGTATATAGTTTAGCTATAAAATGGAGTATTTTTCAAAATTGTTGGCCCTTCGAAATTTCGAAAATCGCTGATTTGACGAAATTTAGGTGCTATACTGCGGTTGTGTAAATGTGAACGTAGAAAATAGTTTTGTCAAAAGTTTATATTTTTTCTACAGAACGATATTGTAGTATTTTCATAAACAGTAAAGTTAATTTGTTACTGGTTGTTATGTTTTTTGTAGTCCTCTTTTTCCTAAATTGAATAACTCTCATCGTATTTCACTGTGGCAAATTGCTCATGATGTATTATGCCAAAGCCATTATATTACAATTTTTCGTAGACACATTTCGAGCGAAGATCGAATATATTATATTTATCGTATATATAATATATTATATATATATCATATATTTATTATATATATCGTATATATCATATATTATATATGTATCATATATTATCGTATATATCATATATTTATTACATATATCGCATTTATACCTTTGTTCACACTTTATCTTGCACGCTTTATCTTGCTTGCATAGAGCAAGCAATAGGGATATAGTTTTACGCGTTCATAAAGTTAAGGACTTGAGGATTAATTTTGTTACTAATTTCAATTTTTTGGGATCATATTTCTATTATTATTAAGAGAGCTTATAAAAATCTTAGTATCATTTGTTACAAACTTAGGTATTTTGCGAATCAATGCATTATTATGCTTTTCGATTTATTTTTAACACTTTACAACAAAGTTGAAAAGTGTTTATGACTTTGTTCATTCTGTCTGTCTGTCTGTCTCTCTGTCTGTCTGTCTGTCTGTCTGTCTGTCCGTTAGCACGATAACTGCCGTAAAAATGAGTTTATCAAAATGAAATTTTAGTATGTTGTTCAGACGGTCTGTAGGACCTATGGGAATATAAATAAATAATATCACCCAATTAGTTTTTTATTGAACCCGGGTTGAAAAAATGAAATTCATTGAACCCTATGGGACCTAATTTTTCAAACATTTTTTAAGTAAGTTTAAAATTCACGAATTGCTTCGAAATTTTTAGGAAATATTCACATTATCCCATAGAATATATAAAAAAAAATTCAGTAAAATATGTTAAGTAGTTTTTTAATTAAAAAAATTATTTAATATAGGGAAAAAAACAAATTCAATTAAATTCTGACTTTGGGATATCTTCCAGAAAGAAAAGAGAGAGATATTATATAATAAATATCTCTCCATTTGTTTAAACGTTTTGCATATGGGAGTGGCTTCATATTTTAAAATAAATTTGGTAGATAACAATTTTTCATTTTTTTAAAATTTTATATAACTCTTCATGATAAATTTAATTGATGGCATTTTAAATGCTCTTTCCTACGTCCTAGAGAGTTAAAATTTGGTACACAGCTTAAATTTGTTGAACATTTTATTCGACAAAAATTTGATGGATCTTTAAATATAGATCATACATTTTTTTCGAAATGGCCTGAAAATAATCCCCGTTCACTTCTATAAATCATTGTTGTAATATTGTTAAAAATTCTGATGTGGACAGCACATGTCTTTCTCTGCAGACTCATATTCGTTCTCTTTATTTATTCAATGATAATTTGAGTTTATCTGCACAACATAAGTATTTTAAATGACATTGAATTTACACGTTAAACTTAAATTTGGTTCTCATTTGATAGCTGGACTTATTGTCAAAGGTGGCGTAGCGAAAACGCGAAAAAACTAGAATATCTCAAGAACGGCTAGTCCTAGAGTAATGGGGTTAGTCTTATTCTTTTTGTTGTCAAAAATCACATATAAAATAGGAATTTAATTGATATAATTGAGCACACGTAGTCTTTTATTTTTATATATAACGATTTTTGCTGGCCATTTCGCAAAAATAGCCCGTTCCTTTTTCCCGAATCGTAGTAGAATAACCTACAAATGATTTATATACAAAATTTTGTTAAATTTGGTATATAAATCACTTGTAGGTTATTGAAATATTATACACCAAATTTTGTTAAATTTGGTTCATTAGTTTTTAGCTAGAGTGGATAAAGGCAATTCGCAAAGAAGGCAGATTCTTTTATTACGAATCGTACTATAATCTAATGAACATCAGGATTTCCCACAAAAAACATACCTACCAAATTGTATGAAATTCGGTCCATTAGTTTTTCAATTAGAGTGGATGTAATATCCACACAGACACACAGAAACATACACAGATACACCCTTACACACACAGACGTCTCCGGCCGTCCAAACAGTTACCTTACACCTTTCTGGTAGGTCGGACGGTCTGGGTCTCAACACACAGACGTCTTCCTAAAACTAGTTTTTTCGTGTTCTAGAAGTCCCAAAACGTGTAGATCCTTTGAAAATTCGAGTTCCGATCTTCGGCACGATCCCAATACTTTGAGTACATACACATACACATATATATTATCTATGTATCTAAATTCCGTGCCTATGCAATTACAATAGTTGTGATTTTAAATGATCCCTAAACTTTTATTATTCCTTCAAGGAAGCCTAATTTTAACATATGCAGAATGCAAATATCTCAAGCGATTGTAAGATGAATTACATAAGAATTGCTGAATTTTTTTCACACAAAATTATTTAGCTCTGGAGTCTGGAATACAAGTTATATGAATGAAATATTCATTGATTTTGCATAAAGAATCAGATGATTTATATTTCGATACAGTTTTAAATATTTAAGTATAATAAATTACTGTAGTACTGTGTAATGTAAAAGATATTACCACTGAATGAATCACATTTTAGAAATTTTTAAATGAAATTACATTTCAGTTGGAAAGTGTTTCATAATCAATGCTTATGCATGATTGATCTTTCTTGTAATTTTTTGCTGATGTGCAAGATTAATTGCATTTCATATTCCAGAAGTTTAGGAAACCTTCACTAAAGAGAAATTATTTCACACTCATTTCCTACATTAATTGGTTGTTGATTTCCATATTAATTAAATGAAGTTTAGCTCAACTCAGCTTTCTCATACCCGAATCAATTTTTAAGTAGATTGTAATTTATTTTATTTTTTATTTATTTATTTTATTTTTTGCAAATTTTGCGAATTTTACAAGAAAAAAATTTGAGAAATATGTATCGTTGGCCCAAATCACAATTATAGCATGTTACTTTTCTCCTTAAAGGGCTTGAAAAAGTCTTTTATGTGATACCATACGTGACAATGTATCCTTACTGGGGTCAATGTACACTTCGGGGAGGAACCCCCCCCCTCCGAAGAGAGATATGATGTCACAAAGATAAAAATTGTATTGTGGCTATTTTTCGCTATACTGTTGAAAACATGGTGTTAAAAAGGAGATAAAACTCATGTATGAAACGCTAGAAAATGCCATAATGCTTTGAGAATTATATCTAGGTGTTGCTTGTGATACTAAAGTAGCTGCTATTGTTAGTTGACATAACAGAAAGGCGTAGTATTTAGAATATATATTTTTGATTACTTTTAAATTAAGGTTTCCTAATTATGAGTATAATTAACCAGTATTTTTTATAGTTGTAGGACAGAGTATAGAATAATAGGGCGGTAAAAATAAATTGAAAGGTAAAATAATTTTGAATACACAGGAATATACTTTATTGCTTCAGTTATTCTTTGCGTTATACTAATAATTAATTTTTACAAAATTGACAGTTTAAATAAATATTTTAGGTCTTTCGCCATAGAAATGCATACAATACAAGACTACTTATCTTATCCCAGCGCCACCTGAATTATTGTCTCAAACCATATTGGATTTTTCTTAATATGAAGATTTAACTCCTTACTTTTACCTCCATGGTTTGAATATTTATATTCTGAATTTTTAAATTGGAATTGCCCCTCAATATTAACTTTCCTATTCAGCTGAACAATGGAGGTGATCTCATCTCTAACTCCATGAGCTGAATACAGTTTTCCTTTCATTTCTTCATGCATTAAAGTCTCACGACCATGCAATTGCATTATGTTGTGGAAACATATTCGACCAGAGATTATAAATACAAAAATAGCAAAAATGGCCAAACTTTGTAAAGCTATTTCTACAGATTCAAGGGTTAATTTGAAAAACGAATTTTAGATTTCGATTTAGCATGTTCGAATTAGTATACATGAGGTTTTTCAACTCTTGGGGTTGCATTTGGTGCTCTGATATACTGACACTGAGTTTTTAGAGAGGTGATCTTTCACAGCTCGCTACATGGCATGCACCAGTCCATTCAAAGCCCGGGTTTTAGTTAGTATATTTGATTTTTGCTCCTTACTATTGACCATTTTTTCACAGGTATTTTGCATCCAGTTAAAGGGATTTTTACTTTCCTCGCGCTGGCCTAGAGGAAAGTATGGTGATAGTGATTGTGACTTGAAGCACTTTACTTGATAGATATGCTTTTTGCAATAGATTAAGTAATTACACTCACGGACAATGAAAGTTGCGCACCAAGAAGAAAACATGGTACAACCGCGAAATGATGTAAATAGCTAGAGGGCTGCCTGGTATGCAAATGATCCCACTCTCGTGTGATTGCACATGACCGTACACCCGTGAGTGGAACTGCAAGCATGAGCCAGAGGCCTTATAAACCGGCGTGTAGTCGACGCCCCATAAATGCGAGAAGCTTCTGTCGACGCAAGAACGAGTACGGAGTGAAAAGAATGGTGGGTAGATGCCAGAAAGGTCGATATACGCAACTGACGGACTTCGAGAGAGTCCTAACCATCGGGCTGAAAATCGCAGTGTGGTCAGCGCGCCGGAGAGCTCGTCACGTGGATCGTCCGAACTATACCGTCCGACTGTGTTGGGAGCACTGGTCACGGAACGCCACCCAGACACGGAGGACCGGCTCTGGACGGACCATCCATACCACGAGTAGAGAGGATCGAATGATCGTGCGGCAGGTACGTATAGAGCTCACGGCAACCCGATCCGCGATACAGGCACACGTAGCGGCTACTGTGTGCCTATGAACCATATATAGACTCCTGAAGGAAACGAATCTGCGATCCCAGCGTCCCTTACGTGTGCTGCCATTAACACGGGAATATCGGCTGCTTCGGTTGCAGTGGTGCCGGGCCAGAGCAACGTGGAACGCCACAGATTGGCGATGTGTGGTGTTTAGCGATGAGTGCAGTTTCGTTTTGGGGACCGATTATCATCGTGTCCGGGTGTGGAGGTCCCCTGCACAACGCCACAATCCCAACCTCATTATCGAGCTCCACACCTGCCTCACTGCAGGCATCATGGGCTGGGGAGCCATAGCCTACGACACCCGATCCGCTCTAGTAGTGGTACCTGGAACATTGACGGGCCAGCGGTTACGTGGATGAGATTCTACGGCTTCGTGTGCTCCCATTTTTTGCTGGGATTCCAGGTGCGTAATTCCAGCTGGATAATGCTCGGCCGCACACGGCTCAGGTCGCTCAGGTCTGCCTGAGTCATTCCACTTCCATTGCCTGCCAGCTCCCCAAACCTGACCCCATCGAGCATGTGTGGGACAATTGAAACGCCATCTGTCTCGTTGACGCAATCTTCTGGATTTGGAACGTAACGTCCAACAAGTGTGAACTCATCTGCCGCAGTACAATATCAGGTGTCTGTTCGACACCATGGCGGACCTTATTGCTGCTTGTATCGCAGCACGAGGCGGTGCGATTCGCTATTGAGGATGGCCGGACTGTGTACCATAGCTCCATCTGTACGTATTCTGCTGAGCTGGTTTTGTGATCATGTATATCATTCATCTGTATCCTTCCATCAATAAAATTTCAGGTCCATTCTATGCTTCCTTCTTGGTGCGCAACTTTCATTGTTCGTAAGTGTATTTTACTTTAACCAAGGTAACCTAAGGAAAGTATGATGATCCTGAATTAATCATTAAGACGACATTTCCCCAAAAATACATCAGTGAGGACCTCTAGATACCAGAAATCACTTTTGCTGGTCTGTGAGTGGGTATCACTTCGTTGGCCCTTCGTAATTTGTAAAACCACTGCTAATCTCTCTAAATGCGCAGTGACAGTGTGTCAGAGTACCAAATGCAACACTGAAAAAACTCATTAATCTGACCATACTGAATTCAAATTTGAAATCCGTTTTCCAAATTATCTCATGCATCTGGGGAAATAGCCTCTCAAATTTGGTCTTTTATCTAGGTTGCAACGGCGTTGCCACAGCATGATACAATTGCATGATCATGGGACTAAAAGGAATTATCCCAATTTAAAAATTTAGAATATGAATATTTAAACTATGGGTTTGGAAAGACTTACTTCCTGCTGTATTTTCCAATTCACGTTTTAAATATTGCAATAAATGCAAATTTTATTTATAGATAGATTGGTTGGAGCTGAATTGTATGGCCCACAAAGTTAAAGAGTGTTCCTTTTCTCCCATGGTATGAGCAGAAATTGAAAACTTGCGATAAAAAGATTGAAGTATTAAACTTGATAAATTGGTTCATTAGAAGGTCTTGGGGAGCGTAAATTAATTGCGTTATGTTAGGGGTTGGTATAGTATGTTTGTTTTAATAGGGAGTCATATAAAAAATGTGTGTTGTTGTTGAGACCCAGACCGTCCGACCTACCAGAAAAGTGTAAGGTAACCGTTTGGACGGCCGGGAAGTATAAGAAATGTGTGTGTAAGTCCCGACCAGGGGAACTCATCCGAGAGTATGGAGCTCCTGAATCCCCGGCCTGGAGAAGATTTTATCCCCAATAGGAAAAACGAGACACCCGAACTCACCGGACAGAGAAAACCGCCGACGCATAAGAAATAGTAATATTGATTGGGAGGGGTGTATGGCTCGTACGTGTCTGTGGATATTAGGATTGGGTGGGAGGGTCGACGGGAGTTGATGCCCGCCGGTTCTTTTTCCCATTTATGGCCGTGGTGAATTTGGACAGACATATCGCCCGAAGTGCCAGGTCTTTGACGGTTTGTAATACATTTGGGTGGCAAGTTTCATGTATTATGTAGATGTGAAAGCAGAGAAAAGTCATAAAAATGTATATAGTTTAGCTATAAAATGGAGTATTTTTCAAAATTGTTGGCCCTTCGAAATTTCGAAAATCGCTGATTTGACGAAATTTAGGTGCTATACTGCGGTTGTGTAAATGTGAACGTAGAAAATAGTTTTGTCAAAAGTTTATATTTTTTCTACAGAACGATATTGTAGTATTTTCATAAACAGTAAAGTTAATTTGTTACTGGTTGTTATGTTTTTTGTAGTCCTCTTTTTCCTAAATTGAATAACTCTCATCGTATTTCACTGTGGCAAATTGCTCATGATGTATTATGCCAAAGCCATTATATTACAATTTTTCGTAGACACATTTCGAGCGAAGATCGAATATATTATATTTATCGTATATATAATATATTATATATATATCATATATTTATTATATATATCGTATATATCATATATTATATATGTATCATATATTATCGTATATATCATATATTTATTACATATATCGCATTTATACCTTTGTTCACACTTTATCTTGCACGCTTTATCTTGCTTGCATAGAGCAAGCAATAGGGATATAGTTTTACGCGTTCATAAAGTTAAGGACTTGAGGATTAATTTTGTTACTAATTTCAATTTTTTGGGATCATATTTCTATTATTATTAAGAGAGCTTATAAAAATCTTAGTATCATTTGTTACAAACTTAGGTATTTTGCGAATCAATGCATTATTATGCTTTTCGATTTATTTTTAACACTTTACAACAAAGTTGAAAAGTGTTTATGACTTTGTTCATTCTGTCTGTCTGTCTGTCTCTCTGTCTGTCTGTCTGTCTGTCTGTCTGTCCGTTAGCACGATAACTGCCGTAAAAATGAGTTTATCAAAATGAAATTTTAGTATGTTGTTCAGACGGTCTGTAGGACCTATGGGAATATAAATAAATAATATCACCCAATTAGTTTTTTATTGAACCCGGGTTGAAAAAATGAAATTCATTGAACCCTATGGGACCTAATTTTTCAAACATTTTTTAAGTAAGTTTAAAATTCACGAATTGCTTCGAAATTTTTAGGAAATATTCACATTATCCCATAGAATATATAAAAAAAAATTCAGTAAAATATGTTAAGTAGTTTTTTAATTAAAAAAATTATTTAATATAGGGAAAAAAACAAATTCAATTAAATTCTGACTTTGGGATATCTTCCAGAAAGAAAAGAGAGAGATATTATATAATAAATATCTCTCCATTTGTTTAAACGTTTTGCATATGGGAGTGGCTTCATATTTTAAAATAAATTTGGTAGATAACAATTTTTCATTTTTTTAAAATTTTATATAACTCTTCATGATAAATTTAATTGATGGCATTTTAAATGCTCTTTCCTACGTCCTAGAGAGTTAAAATTTGGTACACAGCTTAAATTTGTTGAACATTTTATTCGACAAAAATTTGATGGATCTTTAAATATAGATCATACATTTTTTTCGAAATGGCCTGAAAATAATCCCCGTTCACTTCTATAAATCATTGTTGTAATATTGTTAAAAATTCTGATGTGGACAGCACATGTCTTTCTCTGCAGACTCATATTCGTTCTCTTTATTTATTCAATGATAATTTGAGTTTATCTGCACAACATAAGTATTTTAAATGACATTGAATTTACACGTTAAACTTAAATTTGGTTCTCATTTGATAGCTGGACTTATTGTCAAAGGTGGCGTAGCGAAAACGCGAAAAAACTAGAATATCTCAAGAACGGCTAGTCCTAGAGTAATGGGGTTAGTCTTATTCTTTTTGTTGTCAAAAATCACATATAAAATAGGAATTTAATTGATATAATTGAGCACACGTAGTCTTTTATTTTTATATATAACGATTTTTGCTGGCCATTTCGCAAAAATAGCCCGTTCCTTTTTCCCGAATCGTAGTAGAATAACCTACAAATGATTTATATACAAAATTTTGTTAAATTTGGTATATAAATCACTTGTAGGTTATTGAAATATTATACACCAAATTTTGTTAAATTTGGTTCATTAGTTTTTAGCTAGAGTGGATAAAGGCAATTCGCAAAGAAGGCAGATTCTTTTATTACGAATCGTACTATAATCTAATGAACATCAGGATTTCCCACAAAAAACATACCTACCAAATTGTATGAAATTCGGTCCATTAGTTTTTCAATTAGAGTGGATGTAATATCCACACAGACACACAGAAACATACACAGATACACCCTTACACACACAGACGTCTCCGGCCGTCCAAACAGTTACCTTACACCTTTCTGGTAGGTCGGACGGTCTGGGTCTCAACACACAGACGTCTTCCTAAAACTAGTTTTTTCGTGTTCTAGAAGTCCCAAAACGTGTAGATCCTTTGAAAATTCGAGTTCCGATCTTCGGCACGATCCCAATACTTTGAGTACATACACATACACATATATATTATCTATGTATCTAAATTCCGTGCCTATGCAATTACAATAGTTGTGATTTCAAAATTGGCGACATTCCGCCAAATTCGTCGCCAAAATCTCGCCAAACATTATGGACGAAGAAATAAGTTATTCTTACAGCAGATAAATGACTATTGGCGTTCAAATACAAAAGTGTTACTCAAAGTATCTTTTTTCATGAATGGAACGAGCTAGATCCACGAGAATGATGTCATCCAATTTAACTCATGGTATTACATATGAAAAGTGAACATGTTTCTAAAGAGGAATTTTTTTTTTATCTTATATGACTTTTTAATAATTTTTTTGAAAAATGTGCAATATCTCGAGAACGGTTTATGTTAGCGTTCTAAAATTTATGTCAATCGTTTCCTAATAAAAAATTACATAAGAAATGTCTATTTGTGTAATTTATTAGTGGTTTTGATTTTTTGACGATTTTTTCAATATTTCATTCGAAAATTTAGGGGGTTCTGAACATTCGATTGCTTATAAAAAAATAAGCTTCCACTGTTTACGGATTATGATTTTTGTACCAAATTTGGTTCGAATCGGTCCATTCGTTTGTCAGTTAACTTTTCCACAGACTCACTGATACACACACACATACTTTCACACACACACACACACACACACAGACATCACTTCAAAAATGTTTAATTCGTGATCAGGGATGCTTGAAACGTGCTCTCTCGTCGAAAACTCGAATTTGAATTTTCGACCCCGTCACAATACTTTCCTTACAATACTTACAACAAATTGACCGATTCCAACGAAATTTGGTACAAAAATTCCAATCTGTAAACACTGAAAGCCTATTGTTTTTATACGCAATCGAATGTTTAGAACTCCCCTAAATTTTCGAGTGAAATTTTGAAAAAATCGTCAAAAAATCAAAACCTCTGGTAAAGTTACACAAATAGACATTTCTTATGTAATTTTTCATTAGAAAGCGATTGACATAAATTTTAGAAGGCTAACATGAACCGTTCTCGACATATTGCACATTTTAAAAAAAAATTATCAAAAAGTCATGTGAAATAAAAAAAAATATTTCCTACTGAGAAACATTTTCGCTTTTCATATGTAATACCATGCGATAAGTTGGGTGACATCATTCTCGTGGATCTAGCTGGTTCCATTCATGAAAAAAGATACTTTGAGTAATATTTTTGTATTTGAAAGCCAATAGTCATTTAACTGCTGTAGGAATAATTTATTTCTCCATCCATAACGCTTGGTGAGATTTTGGGGACGAATTTGGTGGAATGTCGCTAACTTGGAGACTTTTTTACAGTTTTTTTTACAGGCGAGTTGCAGGTCAGTTTTCGACGGGAGAGCACGTTTCAAGCATGCCTGATCACGAATCAAACATTTTTGAAGTGATGTCTTTGTGTGTGTGTGTGTGAAAGTATGTGTGTGTGTGTGTGTGTCAGGGACACTTTGGAGACGATAACTGACGAACGAATGGACCGATTCAAGCCAAATTTGGTACAAAAATCACAATCCGTAAACACTGGAAGCCTATCGTTTATATACGCAATCGAATGTTCAGAACCCCCCTAAATGTTTGAATGAAATTTTGAAAAAATCGTCAAAAAATCTAAACCACTAATAAAGTTACGCAAATAGACATTTCTTATGTAATTTTTAATTAGGAAACGATTGACATAAATTTTAGAACGCTAACGTGGACCGTTCTCGAGATATTGTATATTTTTCAATAAAATTATCAAAAGTCATATAAAATAAAAAAAAATATTTTCTATTGAGAAACATATTCATTTTTCATATGTAATACCATGCGATAAATTGGGTGACATCATTCTCGTGGATCTAGCTCGTTCCATTCAAGAAAAAATATACTTTGAGTAATACTTTTGTATTTGAATGCCAATAGTCATTTATCTGCTGTAAGAATAACTTATTTCTTAGTGCATAACGCTTGGCGAGAGTTTGGGGACGAATTTGGCGGAATGTCGTCAATTTGGCGACTTTTTGAAATGTTGCCAAATTAACGAAAATCTCGCCAAATGGATAAAAATGACGCTAAATCAATGAAAATGACGACTAATTGTCGAAAATTCAATATCTTGGAAAGAATATTAGTATCTAATATAAGGAAACAATTTTTTTAACTGTAAAAGTAGTAAATTCATTGCATTACATAAGGAAAGTCATGTGTTGCCCACATCAGATTTTTTTATACTTATTATAGTAGTCTCCAACCAATATTTGTTCACGAGCCCTTTCTGATATATTTTAACTGCAGATCCTTTCAACCACAAAAGTTTTAATGCAAATTTCTCTTCCTAAACCAACTGTTTCTGACCGGTGGCTCGTGAACTACCTGGTGGTTCACAAAACTGCTTTACGGACTCGTAAACAAAATTCGGTAATGGCAGATGAATGATTTTAATAATTTTTACCAATAGGAAAAACTTATTAAAAGAATAAATATAAATATAATGAGGAAATAAATATAATAATAGAAATAAATATTTAGAAATATTTTATTTTTGCAGTGCTTAAGAGCCTATTATGACTTTAAAGACTATTGAATTTTGTAAAATGCGATTATTGTATTGTTGTAACAATAAATACAAAACAAAGGAGTTCATCCTTCTAGATGAAATGAGTTTGTAAAAGGGGTTGTTACCCAAAACATTCAAGAACTACTGCGACTTGCTGTTCAATAAACGCAGTAAACATTTTGTAAAATATCTAATATTATTTGCCAATGGTCGACTCAGAAATGTATTGGAAAATTGCTAAGCGACAGTTTTTTACAGAATTTGACCGCAAACCATCTAAAGCACATCTTCAAAACGTCAGTTGCGAAATACTGTATAAACATAGGCTAAGTTCGGGAGATATGCTGGACATTTTGCCATTTTAGGTTTTTTAAATCGTGCGATAAATGATGTACAAGACTGAACGTCATAGGTTGAAACTTTCAAATGTCTGTTTGAGGAAGTGTAAGTAAAAGATCTAAAGAAATGAAAATGGTTTAATATATAGACGATCACAAAATTTTATCGCTGCGTCATTTCATCCTAAATACCTGAAAGAGTTGTTATGTCCGTTAGGAGAAAATGACTATAGTAGGAAATCACTAATCTTCTGTTTATGCATTACTATAAAAAGCAAACAAACAAAAAACTACATATATTTGTAATGTTCATCATATCATATATTTAAAAAAAAAATCGTATTATGATAAATTATCTCTTGTAAGAAAATAATTCGTTAGGAATTTTACAGTTTAGCCTATAGTTATGAAAGACGAGAGCCTACAATTTTCTTTCGAAATTTCAAATAGGAAATTCGTAGTACCTGTAGATTCGTATGCCAGACTACACCTTTCCTCTATCTGTATACAATTTTTTTTTAAATTCGAGCGCTAGTGTAGAGTTATTTCTTAAACGGGGCTTTCAAATTCTAAAGTGACTTAATTTTAATTTCCTTCCTGCTGGAAAGCAAATAATAAACACTTTTAGCTCTCAGGGAATTGTACACAGACGCAAAGGTGAAAGGTAAATAACCCATTTATTCAACTAAATTGCACAACTTATTGCCTCAATAAATAAAGTTAAATCTAACTGCTTGCACATGTAACAATATTCCGATATTATAAAGAAATAAATTCACGTACCAGTGGCAGTAATATTCGCAACTTTTCGTATTCAATCAACCCAAGAGAATCATATCAAATTAATATCAAAACATAATATTACCTCAAAACCATTTGCCTAGGACATACGCGAACAGCGCACTCAATAAATCTTCTGCCCTATCCGCGCTTTGTTAACTTTCGCGGCACGCGTTTTTCACCAAAATTCTGCTCAAACAGTTGCGAAATATTTTCTGATAGATAAAATGCAATGCTTAGAATATATTATAACTAAATTTAATACCCAATAAAACTATGAATATATTTTTTATTTTAATTTAAAATATTTTTGGTGCTGCCATCTGTTGTCGTAATTTAATTCATACCGACTATTTTTATTTTTTAATGGACATTTTTAAATGTCTATTCCTTCTAATACGCTATTAAATACAACAACAGACCATATATAATAATGACACAATGACGGAAACGTAATTGAACTTGAACTTGAAGACAAAGCTGCAGTTCTCAGTGATGTACATTCAGATCCCCTTATCAAATTTATAGAATGTGAAATTACCTTTCCGTGAATGTGGCATTATTATATATGATCTGTTGTTGTATTTAGTACTGTATTAGAAGGAACAGATATTTAAAAATGTTGATTAAAAAATAAAAATAATCGGTATGAATTAAATTACAACAACAGATGGCAGCACCAAAAATATTTTGGATTAAAATAAAAAATATATTCTATGTTTGGGTATTAAATTTAGTTTTAATATAATCTAAGCATTGCATTTTATCTTTTAAAAAATATTTCGCAACTGTTTGAGCAGAATTTCGGCGAAAAACGTGCGCCACGAAAGTTAACAAAGCGCGGATAGGGCAGAAGATTTACTGACGCTCACCCTTAACAACTGCCGACGACCTAACAGCTGAGGATCTATCAAAGAACACACCGACTCATTTGGGGCACAACCACACAAGTTGGGACTACCTCAGAACGCTATCTGCCGAAAATTTTATTCCATTCCGAACAGATTCAGTACGCTTGTCAAGCTGGTGCTGTGATTGGTTACTGACCTCAGGTGCTGACAGGTTGTTAGTTTACAGTAAAATTATAACTTAATGCATAGAAGGAAATAATAGCAAATAGGTTATTGTGATCTCACTCCCTCGATTGCGTCTCTTTCAATGAAATGTTTTCTGTAACCTCCGAACAGTCACCCTTAGATTTTTGTTGTTCCACTCAGCTCTTTTTACATCCTTTAATAGAAGATAGAAATTATATTTAGGGTTTTTAAATTTAAAAATGAAAATATATAGAACCAAGTTTTCGCCATATTTAAAACAAAGGTTAAATGTAGCTAAAAAAAGCTTCAAAATAAATTTTTGTTGTTTCTTTTAACATATAATAGTGCTTTTTAGAAAGAAATATATATGTTTTTTAAATTTAGTGCGACATATCTCACACATTTTTAGTGCGGCATCTGTTGTTTTAATTGCTGAAGAGAGAAATGTTCCCTTCCACCCTAATTTGCTTTGCGGAAGAATCAATGCCGCCACGACATCATACAAAGATAAAAAGGCAATTTACAAGTTTTGAGAAACTTCTATGTACAAATTTAATAGTTACGTACATTGATAGGGATTGTAATATTACATTTACGAAAGAAAAAACAACGTTCATGGTATATAGAAAACATGTACTACGGTAGAAAATTAATTGTAATTCGTCTTAAATATAACATCGATTGTTTGCGATTATATTAATTTTTCGTATAAGTGCAACTACATGTTTTACTCAAGCGGAACTTTTTAAACTAAGGAGACTGCTGCCTCTTTTCCGGAATTATGCTAAATGTTATAATGCATATTATTATTGCGTATGATAGCATTTCTTATATTTCTTTTCCTCAGCTTCTACAATTGGAACAAAGAAGAATCTTCTTTTAATTCAAGCCCCAATTTTGAAGTCATTACCGATAACGATACGCTCAAGCTATTTTTCATTTGCAAGAAGGACAGTAAACCAGTAGAAGTAAATCCAAAGGTATATATATATATATAAAAATTTATTCCGATAATTATAGATAACAAAATAACATTCATAGAACTTACCGATAGGGCTGTTCTTAAAGCTAGTTATCGTATTGCAGAGATCAGCATCTGTAGACTTAATTACCGCTCTTCAGTATCGATTTACCGATAACTGTACTGGTAGAAAAATAATGTAATGCACTGACGTGTCATTGAATTAGAGATGAGAAGCTAGGAAATTTTGTACTGCAGGGTAAAATCCTTTAACAGGGTTCACTATTAAAGTACAGCTCCAATGCTGCGGGAACTTGGCGCAAACCATTTTGAGATTTCTTAACTGTTTGGAAGAAGGCTTTTGTTTTTTCTACTTGGCGTGGAGTTTTAACCATGAAATGGTGGTTTTGCTGTATTTTAATACTTTTTGTAGAAATATTTATCAACAGTATTAGGTGTGAGACCAGAATATGTTCTCACATGAGACATTTTTATTTGAGTATTTATGGTGGCCAGAACGGCAAAGAAAGCGGTAGTCTGGCTGGCACCGGGGTTTATGAGGACTTGAACTTTAAGGTCAAAAGGACTATACATTTAGGTGTGCCAGACCAGAGGGGTTGAGAGGGGCCTTGCTAAATGTGAAATGCTGCCATTGGGTTGAGAAGAACCAATGAGCGCCAAGGGGAAGAAGGGCGGAGCTACCCTCCCCCCCCCGCTCCTGCCGAAGGAACCACAGCTTGGAACAGAGATATAGAAAACGAAGCAGTTGTAGACGAAATCAGATGTAGACAACGAGAAGCAGAGATGGAGATCAGACATGAAAAGAAAATAATCACGAATATTGACTTAGAGCATGAGTAGAAAAATATAAAAAACCCAACAGATTTGTAGAGTGTCCCGTAGAGGTGATCTATGTGCGAGTGCATTTTTAGTACGAGTAGGAGCCACACACCCCAGAGTTGTGGCGGTTCTTTCAGCACTAAGACTGATGCAAGCTTTGGAGAGATGATAAGCCCAAGATTAAACTGGAAGGTATGTGCTCATTGTCACAGGTCCTAGACACTATCGTAAATCTAATAATTCTGGTCGCATATGTCCCCTCGCTAAAATAATTAAATGAAAATTGATATTAATGAATTACGGCAATGTTAATGTGATTAAAAATAATGAAGTTAATGATTAAAAGTGTAACTTCAAAGTTCCCTTTTAATAACTTATCGCCACATTAGGTAATAATGATATAGTATGCTTTGAAAATTTTCCTTTACCGCCGAGATTTATTTATGTTTTTTCAAGTTTTGAAATTCTAAATCCAATTTATCCTCACGTTTAAAAAAAAAGTATGTACCTTTCACCAGAACACACACAATAAGCCATTATTTTAAGAAATCGGTTCGATAGTTAAGGCTGCAGATCCTTTAATATTGAAGGAAAAATATAGCCAGGACGAAAATCGTAAAAAATGTTGTTTGAAAACTATTTTTTCTTGGGTGCTACCGCACCAATTGTAATTTTCTTTATTTGTTTCTCTCAGTTCCATGAACGTATTTCGGAGAAAGAAAAATAATCAAATCTTTAGCTATCTTGGGGCTGAGTTACAGACTCCTGTATCGGGGTTTGCCATGTTAAGTATAATATAAACTTATTAGCTTCGGATTCGGACATGACGCCTTGTCGGGCTGCTGTGTTCCTAAAAAAATATGCGTTTCTAAGGTAATGGGTGACATACCAAAATTATTGAATCCTTCCACTATATCTTGGTTTTGATGTCATTTGATCCGTATCAGCTATTGAGCAAAAACCTAAAATTTTGAAAATTCCAGTTATTCGAACAAGAGATAATCGAAACATTCAAAAACACTTTTCAAATGTATCGAGCACTTTCACTGTAGCTAGAATCTCAGTCTTTATCCCATTCAATCCGTCTTAGCCTCCAGATCAGCAAGAAAGTTTAATATTTTGAAAACATCATTTATGGGGACAATGCGTCTCAAGATATTAAAAAAATATCGAAATTATGTAATACTTCCATAGTAGCAAAAATATTAGTTTTGGTCTTATTCAATCTACCCTAGCTTCCACATCAAGGGGAAAAAATTCAAAAATTTGAATTAGGTATGACGATACAAAGGGATTTTCAAAAACATACACCACTTTGCTTCTCAGAAATGATAAAAATACCGTTTATATCCTTTTACAACCAATCAGAAAAATGAAACAATTAAAAAATTTTGTCGCGTGAGGAAATAAAATTATATATATTTTCACTTGTTAACTGAATTATAAAATGTGCGCCATTAATTTGTTTAATTGTGAAAGGCATTTGATATTAAGAAAAGTTATTAACAGCTTACATCAAGTGTGTATGTGAAACGTTTGACCACTATCCATTTCGAATGCACGAAGCGCTGGTGGAAATGACTAGTGATTTATAGGACCCTAACACAAAACCGATAGATTTTAGATCAATCGTGATCTGGTTATAAGAAAATATATCAACAGATTTTATCAAGAGTGTAGGTGAAACGTTTGACCACTAACCATTTCGATTGGGCGAAGCGCTGGTGGAAATGACCAGTGATTTATAGGACCTTAACAGAAAACTGATTGATTTTAGTTCAATTGTGATCTGGTTATAAGAAAAGGTATCAGCAGTTTGTATCAAGTGTGTAGGTAGAACGTTTGACCACTATCCATTTCGATTGCACGAAGCACTTTTGGAAATGGTCAGCGATTTATAGAACGCAAATTGAGAAACGACTGATTTTAGATCAATTGTGATCTAATTTGTTTTATTGTTTTTACCATAATATTGGAACTTGTCAATTTGTAAATGAGTCATTTGTTGGACACATCAATTTTTGAAAGACAATAATGATTGTTGGTTTCAGGTTCAGCGAAAAGATGATGAAGAAGATTTGTATCGACATGACCTGAACGTCACAGATTACTTACAGGCGGTTTTAGTCGATCATATTGTGGATAAGCCAGTGCCTTGACATTCAAAACTGAGTTAGGTTATGCTGATTGAACATCTAGAAACTTTACATCTGTAAATCTTGAAATGTACTAAATATGATATTGAATTGTAAGAATTTCCCATAACGGTTTTATGAATAAATTTGAAAACATTTTCTTTCTGTTATACCGTTATGGCGACTGCATATGCTATCTACAAAGATAATTGACAAGGTGAGGGGATAAATGTGTTATATTACAAATGCTGATTTTCGGAACGGAGCCCGTTAATATAACGTTATTAAACCTGTAATATTTATGAGATCTTTTTGAAAGATCAACATAACACCTTCATCCATTATGTTCACAAATGTAGAATTTCAGAACAGAACCTGTGTCTGACTCTGATGCAGTGGCGTGTGATAGGTGTTGGAAGCTTCCCCTCCTTGATTGAACCATTAGTTTTACACAAGATCCATATTTGAAAACGAAATGCTGGATTGTAACCTTCCCTATTAGGTCGTCGAGATCTTCCCTTTTAGAAATTCTAGCTACGCCTATGCTTGGGTGGCGCAATTTACACTGTTAATGCCAGAATGAGCTAAACTATACTAGTTCTCTATATGGTCTAAACCGAATAACTAAATACAACACATTCGATCGTCGACCCCCTTTCGTTTTTCTAAGCTCCTGGCTACGCCTATGTCTAAACATGAATAATGATTGTTAAATTCAGATCAGATAACTATGTTAAAATACAGGAGAAAAGTGACTCGACTAATTGCACAAGGAAATATCGAATTTATATTTAAAGTTGATGTACAGATAAATTTTCGGTCATTAAATTTATTTTAAATATTATTTTCGTGTACTGTACAAAAGTATGAGCTGGAGTGACAATCCCCTCCCCCTCAATACTCACGCACTGGCTCAAGAAGGTCATTTATTCCGCGTTAGTTAAAAGTATTTAGTCGCTATCGAAAAAATTTAACTGTCAACCGCTTCCCTCCTTCACGACATTTCGGCTACGCCTATGTTAATGTATCATGTTTAATGCCCCCAAAGTTCTACATTTGTATATTTCATAGTAATTTTATTTATGAGCGTTGTGCAGGACAGGATAAAGCGGTAATGAGTCCAATTTTAGTAGAATTCATGCAATTTTTATTCAACCATAAAGAACTAAAATAAGAATAAACTACTATTCCCCTTTAATATCTACGAATATCAATGGTTTAAATAAGTTTTTAAATTTTATCAACTGCCGAAAATTTTAAATTTACATTTTTAACAAATTCAGACAAAATAAAATTTACAAAATATGTATAAAAATACGAATTTAATATTGAAAATAGTCATTAAAAATCATACATTCTCATAGATCAGCATGTCTTTACGCTTATAAGCTGAATTTACTTATTAGGAAATTTAGCATCCGATAATTTTTTGGATGGAAATAGTGGATTAAGGAGGAGATATATTCGTTGAAAATATTTATCACGAGTAATAAGTGTAAAACTTTTAGAAAATGAAACAAAATTGAAATGATTTACAAACGAAATATGTAATCAATTTTGCAACGAATACTTAATTCGTTTCAAAATAATTTTTAAAACACAATATTTGCAACTAATCGAAAAACTAATGTAAACAACCCATTTGCAACGTTTTTAATACAGTTCCTGCTAACTGGGTGCTAATATAACATTATTTAACCTGTTATATTTATGCCGTCTTTTTAAAGTATCAGATCAACACCTTCATTCACTGTTTTCGCAACGGCTGATTTTCCAAGCAGAGTCTGTTAATATTGTATTACTAGAACGTTATATTTATATATGTACTTGAGAGATAAGTGTTTGTAACATAACACCTTCATCAACTAATTTCTTCCATTGTTTGACTGTTGTTTATTGAAGAGATTTTAACAAGAAAATTCTAGTAAAATATGTCAGGTTATCGTATTACCTATCAATCAAAAATATACATGCAATTTATTCTACCTATTAACCGCAATATTTAACAAGAAAGATCAATCATGCTTAAAGCATTGATTATGAAACACTTTCCAACATCAATGCAATTTCATTTAAACAAGTCTAAAATGCAATACATTCCTCGGTAATATTTTAAAACTTATCACAATACTACATTAATTTATTATATTTGAAAACTTAAACCTTCATCGAAAAAAATGAACTTCATTCAAATGACGGCATTGAAATATAAATTGCCTGGTTTAAACATCTTTAAAATGCCATAAATTCCTCGGTAATATTTTTAAAACTATCATAATACTACGATAATTTATTATATTTTAAAACTTCATCGAAAATAACAAAAATTCATTCAAATGATGTCATAGAAAAAAAAAATCTGATGTGGGCAACACATGACTTTCCTTATATAATGCAATGAATTTACTACTTTTAGAGTTAAAAAAAATTTTATTCTTATAGTAGATACTTATATTCTTTTCAAGATATTGAATTTTCTTCAATTAGTCTTCATTTTCATTGATTTAGCGTCATTTTTTTCAATTTGGCGAAATTTTTGTTAATTTGGCAACAATTAAAAATGTCGCCAAATTACTCATCAAAATTTATAGCATGGTATCACATATGAAAAGTGAACATGTTTCTCAATAGGAAATATTTTTTTTTTATTTTATATAACTATTTGATAATTTTTTTTAAAAGTCTGCAATATCTCGAGAACGGTTCATGTTAGCATTCTAAAATTTATGTTCGTTTTCTAATGAAAAATTACATAAGAAATGTCAATTTGCGTAACTTTAATGCCTGTTTTGATTTTTGACGATTTTTTCAAAATTTCACTCGAAAATTTAGGGGGGGTTCTGAACATTCGATTGCGCATGAAAACAATAGGCTTCCAGTGTTTACGGATTGTGATTTTTGTACCAAATTTCGATTGAATCGATCCATTCGTTCGTCAGTTATCGTCTCCACAGACTCACTGACACACGCACACACACACACTCACACACACACACACACACTCACACACACACACACACACACACACACACACACACACGTTCACACACACGCACACACACACACAGACATCACTTCAAAAATGTTTGATTCGTGTTCAGGGATGCTTGAAATGTGCTCTCCCGTCGAAAACTCGAATTCGAATTTTCGACCCCGTCACAGTACTTCCTTATACATTATGTATATAAGGAAAGTAATAACACGCCTGGATCTCTCTATAAAAACAGCATTTTATTCATAACATTTTCCCATTCATTTCATTCATCACAATACTATAATAATTTATTTTATTTACAAATAAAGACCATGGAGCTACAAGTAATTAAACTTTATGCTTAAAACTCCATCGAAAAAAATCGTCCTTCTCTTTGTAAAATCAATGAATATTTCATTCATATCAGCTATGCAGACTCCATGGGCTAAATAATTTTGTGTTAAAGAAATACAGCAATTCTGATAGAACTCATTCTACATATTTTGCTGTTTACATTTTACTTAGGTGAAAAATAGGCTTCGTTGCAGAAATAATCACATTTGGATGAGCATTTAAACTCAAATATATTGTAATTGCGTTGTTTCAGTATGTAGATGCACAGAATTTAAGCAGAAATAAAGTGGTTTTAGGACGGATATAACACTCAATATGAATTAAAAAGAACTTAAAATATCACGATTTCGAGACAAGATGGATGCCATATATCATTTTGAAGTGGGTCACGTGATCTTTTCATATCATGGTCACGCGATCGCTTCATTTAAGAGGTCATGAAAAAAGATACTCTGAGTAATACTTTTGTATTTGAACGCCAATAGACATTTATCTGCTGTAAGAATAACTTATTTCTTAGTGCATAATGCTTGGCGAGATTTTGGCGACGAATTTGGCGGAATGTCGCCAACTTGGCGACTTTTTGAAATGTTGCCAAATTAACGAAAATCTCGCCAAATGGATAAAAATGACGCCAAATCAATGAAAATGATGGCTAATTGTCGATAATTCAATGTCTTGGAAAGAATATTAGTATCTACTATAAGAAAAACTTTTTTTTACTGTAAAAGTAGTAATTTCATTACATTATATAAAGAAAGTCATGTGTTGCCCACATCAGATTTTTTTACTCCAGTTTTGTACTGCATAAATTCTTTTCGTACTCCGCAAATTCTTTTCGTACTGCATAAATTTTTTCGTACTCCACAATTTTTTTTCCTATTGAACAAATTCTTTTCGTACTGCATAAATGTTTTTCTTACTGCATAAATGTTTTTAGTACTGCACAAATTCTTTTCGTACAGCACAAATTGTGTGCTACTGCAAGCTAAAAACCGAACAAAAGAGAAAACCTCGGGTCAGCTTTTAAATCAAATTGTTCTATGAAGCATATCTTACAGAAATAGTAATACCTGAAAATATCTTGTGGTTAATCTATTAGTCTCAGGTTTGTAACCGACAGTTCGCAGGTTGTCACTACCAAAGAGAAGTAGCCGCTATATCTTATATAGTATTGGATATATATCCAGGCATGTAGCCAAAAAAAGAATTGAGAGGTAGGAGGAGGGCATAATTTCTGACGAAAAAATATTTACATTTTATGTGATGTTTTTAATAAATGCATTTAAAGAAAATGCAATCTTCCGAACATTCGATTGCATTTGAAATGAATAAGTTTCCAGAATTGTAAGTTTTGTATCAAATTTCGTTCAAAACGCTCCATTTGTTCGTGAAATACCGTCTCCACAGACTCACGGATACACACACACACATAGACTGGCAGACATCATCTCAAAAACGTTCGAATCGAGTTCAGGGATGTTTGAAAATTATTCTTCCCTCGAAAACTCGATTTCGCATTTTTGACCGCGTCGTAATACTTTCCCTATACGTTTTAGCTATGGATATAGGGAAAGTAATACATTGAATATTTAAGAGAGGAACCCACTGAGAGAATGCATTGCATGGCGAGTTTTGAAACTTGGAGAACGTTGTTTTGTTTGGTTATAGATTTGATCATCGCTAATCCAAATAAGTCATGAACTCAAAATCGCCATTTTTTGAGTTTTGACGTTATTGAAGTCGAGACCTGCGAGATGTAGATCATGGATTATCAAGCGTAATATTTTCTCTGTCTTATGAATGAGAATCTGTATTTTCTTTCGCTGAATAGTAAAAGTAAATTTTCTTTTCTGAAAATAAAAATATAAACAAAATGGGCCAAATATCATCTTTCTTTTTGAGCATTTGTCAATAAAATCTCTGAAGTGTCTTTATTCATTAAAACTTGTACCTTCGATCAACAACACATTAAACATGCAAATAATAAAAATAATGAATTTATGGAACGTTTATGCAAACTTTATCGAATACAATAAAAATCTTCTAAAGATTTCGACTTCAAACTAATATTTGCAATGAAATATTTCAAATCAACATTCTTCAAATCCAAGAAAATGTACTTTATTGTCCACAAGACAGCGAAAATCAATATATATATTTTTTCAAAAGTATATGAAGCAATCAAAAATTTCACCAAGTGACTTATGTCGGCGGTGCACTTTATGGCTTTCGAACAATTAACACGATAGCCGCGAACAGCGTTCCATTTTAATTAAAACACTTAAAAAAATTTATGACACAGAGGGACTTCTCAATTTTATTCAAACCGCCACCAAGGCTTTAAAGATAAGAAAAAAGTTCAAAAGATCCCCTTTCTGCCTCCCCCCGAAATGGCCGCATCTGGAAGAACATATTTTATATCCAGACAAGAGAAATGGTCAGAGCTATTCACACAGCTTGAAGGAATCGTCCAGTGACTCCATCTTGGACGCTCCAATAATGCAAGATGTGTAGGAAGTCGGACATGTTTGGTCACGTTTGGAAATGAAAGGGAATGCAAAATTTGTCGCAGTTATACTGTAGGACTATATTGAAATGTCTATATTTTTTACTTTCCTTTGTGTATGTTTGTATGTGACTATATATATATATATATATATATATATATATATGTATATATATATATATATGAATGACATAAATAGGATTTAAGTTGACTGTATCATAAGTTGACTGTATCATATCCGTCTTTATGCATTTGGCAAGTGATGGCAACATTACTTTGTACTGTGTATTTGAACCTAGTTCGCTGACATCTGAGTGCGTTATTACATCTTATGATACTTCGGTATCTATTTACTTTATGTCCTTTTCAATTTGGCCTGGTCTTGTGATAATTATGATTGTCACTTCGGGGGTTGGCTTCAGTCGGTGCTGGCGCCCAGGAGTGCAATGCCGCGGCATTTGAGACATGCATGTTGATAACTGGGGTGTAAGGTCACTACCCCTTACCGCCATTATGTAAGCACCTTACGCTGCCTTCCTTCTCTTTTTCTCTTTTATTTTTATTATATTATAATATATATATATATATATATATATATATATTGTGTGTGTGTATATTTGTGAAGTTGGGATAAGTTAAGGACAAATACATGTACCCCTATGACACCTTATGTGTAGGTGCATTATGAGAAAAACAAACATACTGGAATTGGATAGAATTTTTAGTAATTCTCACTATTATAATTAGAATTATTTGAATTTTAATATTTTGAAAAAATTATTTGTTATAGAGGAAATTGATAATTTAGGAACAATGGTAATAGTAAATCATCTATGGAGAGGGAGAAATGGTAGTTTGAACTACGCTATGAATTTTAATGGTAGCAAAACAGTATACGTTAACACAAATTAGTCATATACCCATTTATTTGTGACACTGAACTAGTGCCAAATTAAAATTAGAGGATTGGATAAATTTCGAAATTTTCCACGCAAAATAAGTAGGCATTGACTTCTAAACCAAACTATATACATTTTTAAAAATTACTTTTCTGTATTAATATCTGCACAATATGCACAGTATATCACCTAAAATGGGTCTCAATCGCTTTAACGGTTTTTGAGATTATGAAGAGTCGCATTATGGATGAGCAAAGGAAGTTCATATTCCTAACGAAGTGAAATCCACATTTGCCTGAATTTTGGGATCCCTTTTACTCGAAAACTACAATAGGTAGGAAGATGAAATTTTGCACACAACAACACATACGTGATATTGCACGCAGATATATGTGTCATAATTTGGCCACAATTTGGCCCACAATTTCTATTATTAAAATGAACTGCAACAGGGCGAAACTCCCATTTTTAAACTGCGCATGCTTGCTACAAATAAACAACTTTTAAACAGCAAATCAAAGCCTATGCCTTTGCATGCATTGCGATTTAAACATGCTCCTGTATATGAAATATGTTTTTTGCGATTTAAGTGGATTGATTTTATTTTATTGTATTCCATTATTCTAATTTATTTAATTTATTATTCACATTATAAAAGCTTATATACTATTTTAAATTAAGATTCGCAAATATTAAAATTCATTTTTTAACACTTTCCAACATAGTTGAAAAGGGTTATGACTTTTTTCATTCTGACCGTCTGTCTGTATGTCTGTCGCACGATAACTGCCTTAAATTGACTTTCTCAAAATGAAATTCTAGAATGTTGTAGAGACGGTCTGTGAGATAGATATATGGGAATGTAAATGAATAATATCACCCAATTAGTTTTGGATTGAAAAAGTGAAATACATTGAACCCTATGAGACCTAATGTTTCAAACTTTTTTTAAGCGACGTTAAAATTCACAAATTGCTTCGAAAATGTTAGAAAATATTAAAATAATAATTACATCTATGATATTAGAAGAGATCACGTTACTCATTGCAAAATAAAATATGGCATCCATTTTTTTTACCAATGTGTCAAGATCGTGATTTTTAAGGATCTTTAAAATTTATATTTAGTGTTGCATCCGTCCTAAAACCGCTTTAATTTTGTGTATTTTCTGTGCATTTATATTCTATGATAACGCAATTATGTACAATATTTCTGAGTTTAAATGATCATCAAACTTTGATTATTTCTACAACGAAGCATAATTTTAATGTGGGAAGAATGTAAGCAAATCACGTGTTTATAAGATGAGTTGTATAAGAATTGCTGAATTTTTTTTCACACAAAATTATTTGGCTCTGGAGTTTGCAATATAAGTGATATGAATGAAACATTAATTGATTTTACATAATGAAGCAGACGATTTTATAGTATCGCATTTTAGAGATGTTTAAATAACATTGCTTTTTAGTTGGAAAGTGTTTCATAATCAATGCTTTATGCATGATTGATTTTTCTTGTTATACTTATAATTGCATAATAATTTGCTAAATAAAATTTTAATTTGAACTCTTTCACAGCTTGCACACTTGGGCGCGGTAGCCCAGTGGTTTGCGTGCAGGAATTGCACTCGGTAGGCCCGGGTTCGATCCCCGCCACTGCCAAAACCGCCGCCTTGTTTATGCGGAGTACGATCACATTAAACATGTGGGTCCGTAAGTTCTTCCGAGAGGTTGGCGGTAGGGGAAGGAGGGTACGGTCCCTGTGGATATCCCCTCCCCACTGGGTTTCGGTCTATATTGGGTGGCACTTCCCGACCATCCAAACAGTTACCTTACAACCAACGAGTAAAGTACATTTTTGAATAGTTTGTGTTTTACATTTATTCAGAAAATTAAAAATTTTGGAGTGAGGACCCCCTAAAAAAGAAAATATTAGAAAACTGAAATTGCTCACTTACTTCCTTTCAAACTATCTACCCGTACATCAAATTTGAAGTCTCTATCTGATACTGAAGCATGCAATGTTATCCTGTCAACTTTCGAACGTTTTTATTTGGGGCATCCTCTTAAATGAATAATTGTAAAAAACTATATTCATCTTGGGTTTTTATCAAATTATTAGTCCATATACCAAATTTCAAGCCTCTATATCAAATTCAAAAGTTTATCATTTATTAGACAAATCAAGCATTTTGGTGCGTGACACCCCGTTAAGTAGCTAATATTGGAAATCTGACATTGCACACTTTTTCCTTTCGAACGATATACCCATACACCAAATTTGAAGTATATATCTCATCGCATCATCGCAAAGCATGTTTTTCTATCATTTATTCACTTTTCGAATGTTTTGGTGTGCGGAACCACAAAAAATTTCAAAAATTGTAAAATTTCTATTGCACACTTTTCTTCTTTTGAACTATCTACATGTACACCGAATTTGAAGTTTCTATTCAATAGCGAAGCATATTTTTTCTATCATTTCACTTTTCAAACGTGTTCGTGTGGGAGTAGCCACCCCCTTATATGAACAGTTTTGAAAAATTCTCTTTTTGTGTGTTTCATCAAATGATTGCCCCATATACCAAATATCAAGCTTCTATTACATTTTATAAGAAAGTATTTCTCATTTATTCGGAAAATCGAACATTTGGGTTTGCAGTACCCCCAAAAGTAGGAAATATCGGAAACTGATATTGTACGTGCTCTTCTTTTCGAACTATCTACCGGTACACCAAATTTGAAGTCTTTATCGCATCTCGAAACATGTATATTTGCCATTTCACCTTTCGAACGCTTTTTTCTGGAGCACCCGCTTAAAAGAACATTTTTGAAAAACTCTTTTGTCTTCGGTGTTTTCATCAAATTATTAGTCCATATACCGAATTTCAAGCTTCTATGAAATTTTAAAGCAGGCGTTTCTCATTTATTCGGAAAATCGAACATTTCGGTGTGCGGCACCCCCTAAAGTAGCAAACATTGAAAATCTGAAATTGCACACTTTCTATCGAACGATGTATCCATGCACCAAATTTGAAGTCTCCATCTTATCGCAAAGCATGCTTTTCTATCATTTCATTTTTCGAGCATTTTGTTGTGGAGCACCCTCTCTTCAGAACATTTTCGGAAAATACGATTATTCTAGCGGTTTTAATCAAACGATAGACACATGTACCAGATTGCAAGTCTCTATCTATTGGGGAAGCGCCTAAAAGGCGTGAAAGACGGACACTTGGTAATTAGTATATACTAGCCGAATACTCTTAGAAAATCTACAGTCTCGCAATAAGCAACCCTGATTAATGTAAAGTTTTGAATAATTCGCGTTTCACATTTATTTGTCAAAAGTGATATTTTGGTGTGCAGAACCCCCTAATGAAGAAATATTGGAAAACTTAAATTGCTCACTTCTTCCTTTCGAACTATCTACCCATATACTAAATATCAAGTCTCTATCACATTTTAAAGGAGGTGTTTCTAATTTGTTCGACAAATTGAACATTTTGGTGTGCGGCACCATCTAAAGTAAAAACATATTGAAAAACTGAAATTGCACACTTTATTACTTTCAAATTATCAATCTGTATACCACATTCGTAGTTTCTATCTTAATCCGGAAGATAAATTTTCATAATTTCTCCTTTCGAACGTTTTGCTGTGGAGCATCCTCTTAAATGAACATTTTTGGAAAACTGCATTTATTTTGGTATTTATTATGCAGTTTTCCACCCATAGAAATTGCACACTTTCTTCTTTTTCAACTATTTACTCGTACACCAAATTTGAAGCCTCTATCTCGAAGCATGCTTCTTCTATCATTTCATATTTCGAATGCTTTTGTGTGGAGTACCCATCCCCTTAAATATACATGTTTGAAAAACTCCATTCTTCTTGGGATTTCCATCAAATGATTCTCCAATATGCAAAATATCATACCTCTGTCATCCTTTAAAAGGGGTGCTTTTCCTTTATTCCGAATATCAAACATTTTGGTGTGCAGAACCCCTTAAATAGAAAATAATGGAAAACTGAAATTGTATACTTTTTCCTTCTGAACTATCTACTCGTACACCAAATTTGAAATCTCTCTCTCATCCCGAAGCATTTTTTTTATGAATTCACCTTTCGAAAGTTTTTCTCTGGAGCACCCCCTTAAATGAATATTTTTAAAAAACTATATTCGTCTTGGGTGTTTTCATCAAATGATTTACCTATATAACAAATATCAAACCTCTATCACGTTTTAAGCGAGCCGTTTCTCATTTATTAGGCAAATCGAATATTTTGGTGTGCGGCATCCCCTACAGTAGAAAATATTGGAAATCTGAAATTGCACATTTTCTTCCTTTCAAATAATTTACCCACGACAGACGGACACTTGGCAATTAGTATATATAGATAGATAGATGTAGTCCTTAATTGTCGCTTGAGAACATACTGTAACGTTGCTATCGATGTCTATGTTGTCATTAATGTCGGGAAAATATCATTTATAATTTTCATTTATAATTTCCAACGAATTCAATTAAAAATCAGGATCAGGGTCCTCATTTCCAGCTTCATTTTATTTGTGATCCGATTCCAACACAGACTCTGAATGTTTGAAGACATTCTTCACACTTTTACTTTAAACTGAATTCCAATTTCTGTGAATGTAATTGATAACGTTCAAAACGAACACTTCAAACTTTTTTTTACCACTATTGTCAGCAAGAACTTTTAAAAAATATTTAACTAGCAATGTTTTGTATCCAATTTTAAATTCACAGTTAACTCCCTAGTCAAAAAGTTGAAGTGTGGTAATGATTGGTGGCAGCAATATCAATCGATAGGTTTTGAATACTCTGTCTGATAGTTGTCAGCCAGAGCTCTGGACAGTACAGTTATCAACAATAGTTGTGGGCAGGACAGTTATCAACAATAGTTGTGGGCAGGACAGTTGTCAAAAATAAAAGCAACATCTCTTTTCTGGCGTAAAATATACATATCCTGTTTAAGAATATGATTTTCCCAAACTACGGACATCTATGCATTTGCATTAGCTTCATAATCAACTGAAAGAGATTTCATGTTCTTTAGGCATCTCAGATTTTTACTTTTCCCGATCACTAGAGGTTTCAGTTTTTTTTCCACTCACATTAGTTATCATTAGTAATGTGATTCATTTCGGATTTTTTTTTCTTATTTCATGTCGTCCTGTTTGTATCATATCTTTTCAATAGTAGCGCGTTATTCATCGTAGCATTCGAACTAACAAGGAATAAACGAGAGTTTAATTAACATTGTCGTCTATAAGAGCCAGGCGGGATTGAAGAAAAATGACAACTTATACGGGGAGTTGAGTTGTCCGAGTGACGACTTATCAAGACTTTCTTTTTTGTACTTACTAATTTAGGAATACCGCACACTTAAATGCCTAATTAGCTAAATAAATGATAAATGCCCATTCAGAAGGGAGACAGATATTTGAAATTTGGTGCACTCATGAACAGTTTGAAAAGGACCACTGGAAAATTCGAATTATTCAAAAATTCACGTTATTCGGGGGTTGCTTATTGATCTTTGTTTTTCAACGGATATTCAGCTAGTATTATGCTATTTTCATTAGGGTGAATTGAATTGCAATTTAAATTGGTTTATTTTTTATGCAGAAAACAATTGTCACAGTAAACTTTGGGATTTCCCAATATTTTGAATAAATGAGATGCGTTATATTAATACCTTGGCTTTTAAATGTGTATGAAATGAAGCTTTAATTGTTACTCAATGAATTAATATAGAGTTGTAATGACATGAGATAATTTGAATGAAATATAAGAACCATTAGTTACCAGAATTTAAATATGAATTATAAGTATAAAATTATTTTATAATGTTTCACATATGTAAAAGATAATTTGAATATTAATGTCTAAATCAAATAAAATATTTTGGGTGGGCTTACCTCAAATCGTTTTATTTTGCCTAGCATAAACGTATTTATTGAATGAATGGAATTTTATTGAGATTGACTCTAGTAATTTTATTAATGATATCCACTATACAATAAGATGCAATTACAGAATAGAGACCATGGAAGTTAATTTTAATGAGAATAGAAATTCATAATCTTTTAATTTGTGATACCTGTGTGTCCTCCTTGCTCTTTACCCTCTTTGTCTTGTGTCAGAACGGCCTACCCCCTTTCGAATAAACATATTTCAGGGACTCAACTTCATTCTCGGGAAAAAATATTCATATCTCTAACAAAGTTTAAGATATATTTCACTTAAAAACGTTTATATCAGTTTTCCGTCTTTTATATATTTTTTCTTTGTAACTCAGACCATCTGACCTTCCCGAAAGTGTAAGTTATATGTTTGGACGGCCGGTACAGTGCCACCCAATTTAGATCGAAGCCCAGTGGGACAACAACCACAGGGACCGCACCCTACTTTCCCCCGCCACCAACCTCACGGAAAAACTGTCAGAGCCGTAGAGCGTGTTCATACTCCGCGTAAACACGGGAATAGTTTGGGTATCTCCGGGAATCCAGTCCAGGTCCTTCGAATGCAATTCTCGTGCCTTAACCACTGAGGTATCAAGCCCGACATATTAGATTTCATGTTCTTTGACGAAATTTTAAGCAACTCTGCACAGTGGATTTTCTTACAAGGTTCACAACAGGTTTCCCACCAACTTTCCACGATTGTCTCGAAAAGATCGCCCGTGATTACTTGTTTTATATATTAAATTTTACTGTTGTCTTAAACGACATAGCTTTCAAGATTTAGATTTTATTCCTATGATTTGCGGGATTAAACGAATGCATTTATTATATAATATATACTTTTGAAATATTATCGGTTTATATGAAAGATATGAAAAAAAAAATTCACTTTGAATTTTCTCAATCTCACATTCTGTGGGGCAATCGAATAACGTTCATTTCGTGCTTAACTATGAGTGTTCCAAATATCTGTCGAAACATTTACCTATGGCCTATTTGGCTGCAAATAAAATAACATGAAAATTTAATCTTGAAATGGCAGTATAAGCGCCATACAAAAAATCCACACCTATAAGGTACTTCGTGTTTACTTTCCTTATATACATAATGTATAAGGAAAGTATTATGACGGGGTCGAAAATTCGAATTCGAGTTTTCGACGGGAGAGCACGTTTCAAGCATTCCTGATCACAAATCGAAAATTTTTGAGGTGCTGTCTGTATGTGTGTGCGTCAGTGAGTCTGTGGAGACGATATCTCACGAACGAATACAGTGATTCGAATGCAATTTGGTACACAAATCGTAATCCGTGAATACTAGAAGCCTATTGTTTTTAAACACAATCGAATATTCAGAACTCCCTTAAATTTTCGAGTGAAATTTTGAAAAACTCATCAAAAAATCAAAACCTTTAATAAAGTTACTCAAATAGACATTTCTTATGTAATTTTCCCTTTGAAAACGATTGACACACACTGTAGAACGCTAGCATTAACCATTCTCGAGATATTGCACATTTTTCATATAAATTTATCAAAAAATCAAGTAAAGTAAAAAAAATATTAACTGTTAAGAAACATGTTTACTTTTCATATGTAATAGCATGCGTTAAATTTGGTGACATCATTCTCGTGGATCTAATTCGTTCCATTCACGAGAAACGATACTTTGAGTAATACTTTCGTATTTGAACGCCAATAGTCATTTATCTCCTGTAAGAATAACTTATTTCTCCATCCATAACGCTGGGCGAGATTTTGGCGACAAATGTGACGGAATGTCGCCAACTTGGCGACTTTTTAAACGTTGCCAAATTAAAGAAAATCTCGCCAAATGGATAAATATGACGACTAAATCAATTAAAATGACAACTAATTGAAGAAAATTCAATATCTTGGAAAGAAAATAAGTATCTACTATAAGAATAATATTTTTTAACTGTAAAAGTAGTATATTCATAACATTATATAAGGAAAGTCATGTGTTGTCCACATCAGATTTTTTTCATTGGTGACTTTAACACTTGCAGAAATAGTTGTTTGGAATGAAACCATCTACTTTAAAAATATATTGGACAATGTCGATATTGGACAATATTGTATATCTTGGCATTACATTGGAAATATTTCCAATGTAATCCCAATATTGGACAAATATTGTGGTTACATTGGCCTCCAATACAGGCTAAATATTTTCATTACAATATTACGTCAACATTAGTGTTATATTAGAAATATTTCCAACGAAACGGCACTATTAGCATGATATTGTCCTAACATTTTAAGCAAATATTGGGCCAATTCCATTGAAATGTCCATTTTTTCATATTGTCCAATATTTTCAATATTGGCTGTCAGTATTGGGCTATTATTGAATTGCTAGTAGGGTACATTTTATGTGATAATTTGAACATTTCCTAAAATTTTCGAAGCAATTTTGGAATTCTAACTTCGCTTAAAATTATTTTGAAGAATTAAGTCCTATATGGTTCAATGCATTTTATTATATTTTTTCAACCCGAGTTATATTCGAAACTAATTGGATGGTATTATTCATTTTCATTCTCATATGTACCGCAGACCGTCTCAACAACATACTGAAATTTCATTTTTATAAAGTAATTTTTACGGCTGTTATTGTGCTAACGGACAGACAGACAGACCGAATGACCAAAGTCATAAACAGTTTTCAACTATGTTGGAAAGTGTTAAAAAGAATTGGTCACTGTGTGTTCGGGGATAAGTAAGTAAGTTTTGTAAAATGTGGCTATATTGTAAGTCCGTTACTTTTCAAAATATTGCAAATTCATAAAATCCTTTCTGAATAAACACAAGGCGACATTAGTCCAGATTTTTCACCTTTTATGAATTGTGTATTTTATAAGGATGCTAATTGCAATGACTAAACATTTGTTTCGATTTAGAATGGCGGATTTTCGGTGGCATGGCATTGTCACTATTCTCTTAAATAGATTGTTATCACACTGTCTGGCATTACTTAATATATTTTTGTAAGAATTATTTGTGATCATTAGTAATATTAATGTTTTCAATAATAAATAATTTAAATTTAAAGCTATTTTCCTCTCCTTTTATTGTGTATTTTAATTTTTTTTTATTTCCAGAAAATTAAAGACAGTTACGAAGAATTCCTTAAAGCAATTAACGGGTACAGCGTATCAACATAACTCGATATACAGTTTTTGCAAAATTGAACTAAATAATTTGATTTAACGTATAATTGATTTTACTTTACAGTTTGATGTCGAGAATGAATGTTTAATTTGTTATTATAGCTCGAATCTCATTTGGGTCTTTCCTATTTAATAATGATGCTCTTGAAAATGTATTCGGCGTTGCCCGGTGTTTTAAGCAAGGATTCAATTAATTAATTAATTTTTTTAAACTGCATGGTTTTATTGAATAATAATAAGAAGAATAATAAAATTAATGTTATTGAATAAATGAATCCCAACTGTAAATTACGGGCAGCACCGGTTACAAAGTAACATTTAAATAAACGAACTTTTGCTCATTTCTACAGAAACACGACATTCCTGAGTCTCTTTCTTGGTTTCTCAGTTTGACCAATTTTTTTTATTCCAGTGCTAGCTCTCTAGCTCAAAAACCACAACACGATGTTAATGAACAAGAAATATTAATTCCCGTTTACAGCAGGAAATTTAGCTTTGAAGATGGCGCAATAAAAACTAATTTTTTAAGCGAGTTAAGAAAAGTGATTTTAAAATTTAAATGTGTTTAACTTGAATTATCTTCGTATTAATGTGTTGGATGTATTGTATATATAATTTATTTTATTGTTTACAAAAGATTCGAAAGGTTTCATCTCAATTTTCTTATTTATCCCTTCTAAAAGGGTGAAGGATGCTTTGTACTTTATTTTTGCCTAAGAGTCCAGATAAGGTTACGGTGGTCCTGTTTCCCGAAATAAATTAACGGAATAAAAAATCCTAGAAACTATGTTCAATTGTAGAAAATAAGAATTATTCAGAAAATATCGACAATATTTGACGGTTAATAGCCGGAATATGCATCAATAGCGTGTATGACAACACCCACGTTTAATCACTGCTTTTTTTCATATTAGGAGTTCTCTTGGCTCCGATTAATTAACAATAAATATGAAAAAGTCAGGTTAGGGGTTCAATTTTTAAGAACATGGTTTCATTCCAAACAACTCGGCTTGTTTATTTGCAATAAATATTAAAAAAACAGGTTAGGAGTTCAATTTTAAAGAACATGGTTTCATTCCAAACAACTCGGCTTGTTTATTTGCAATAAATACGAAAAAAACAGGTTAGGAGTTTAATTTTTAAGAGCATGATTTCATTCTAAACAACTCAGCTTGTTTATTTGCAATAAATATTAAAAAAACAGGTTAGGAGTTTAATTTTTAAGAACATGGTTTCATTCTAAATAAATATTTCTGCAAGTGTTCAAGTCAACAAGGAAAATAACGAAAATTGAAGTACCTTATTAGTGTATTTTATTACTGCGCTTATACTACCATTTTAAGATTAAAATTTAATTTTTTTTGCAGACCAACAGGCCATAGGTAAATTTTTCGACAGCTATTTGGTTTACTCATAGTTAAGAACGAATTGGACGTTATGTCCCACAAAATATGAGATTGAGAAAAATTCGAACTGAAATTTTTTTTCATACCTTCCTCATCAACCGATAATATTCCAAAAGTATATATTATATAATAAATAAATTTGCTTAATCATATCCATCAAACAAAGTCAAAATCCCGAAAGCTGTGTCAAATAAGGCCACAGCAAATTTAAATATGTAAAACAAGCAATCGCAGACGGTCTCTTCAAGCACAGAATACCATATTCAGAAGGTTCACTCCCATAGGAACCTATGGCAACATTGTTAACATAGGATTTCGCATAGACACTAACGTTGAGGAGTCAACCGTCGCAGTTATGACGTAAAAAGAGCTCGACTGCTAGATTTGGCGTCTATTGCTCAATTGGCGATTTTATGCTAATTCAGCCAAAAGAAAAAAAATACGTAACTGCACTTTTATAATTTTTTTAAACTATAAACATGATAAGCATTTAAAAATCTCCTTTCTATAATATGTGTAAATTTGGCTAATCCGGAGATTAGGTCACCTTGGTTAAATCGGAGAAGACGCCACGCACTTTGTGAGGTTAAATCGGAGAAGACGCCACGTACTTTATGTTGCAATCTGGTAACCTCTTGTATCGGATGTTTTCGGCGGAAATTGTGTAACATCCAATAAGAATACGTTTTTGTGTTTGCTACAGTTTTTTGATGTAAAAGAACATTTCTATCAATATTTTTGGCCATTGTTGTGCGTGTTTGCTTGTTCTTTCGTTATATGATTTATTTTGGAGAAAGTGATTTTGCTACGTGCGATATGCACAGATAAAATTGTAGCATATTCTGTGTCTGGGCGCCGCAGGCGACCGTTCCTAATAAACCGGAGATCACTGGGGGCCCCGTTCCGGTGTAGAACGACCTTTAGGTCGAACCCCTGCCCTTGTACGGACCACTGGTACATACGGACCACCGATACATCCGTTCCACAATTTTCAATCTTTAGATCGAATCCCTACCCTTACACGGACCTGTAGGTCGAACCCCTTCCTTTATATGGATCCTCAGTTAGATGGAGAAAGCGATCTTGATACGTGCGATATGCACAGATAAAATTGTAGCATAAAAATATTAAATTTTACAAAAATCTGATTTTGGAACGTTTACATGAGTATTATTAATTTTTTTATTCTGCAGTTTTATAAAGTTATTTAATTTTCTTAAAATACACAAAAATCTGATTTTGTAACGTTTTTTTGAGTATTATTCACTGTTATTTAAGTTAAATTAAATTATCATTTATATTAGAAAATCTTGTTTAGAACAAACACAATAGTCTGTCTTTAGAAATAGGGTTCTTCTACCAAAACATCATTTTGGTAGGAGGAGCCTATTTCTAATGACGGTAAATGACATCACTGAGGATGGGTGGAGCCAATTTCAAAACACGGAAGAAAGCGCCAACCACAGGCCAACTTGGCCCGATTTTGTACTTAGAAAAAAATTTGCGGTGACCTGATCTCCGGATTTACCGTAAATTTAAATAAATAAACATAGATATATATTTAATTCATGTAATCATAAATTGAATAAAAAATTGACGCATTACATCACTGTAAATCATTATACACCAAAAATTAAAAGCTAACATACCCAAAAGACTGAAATATTATATAATATTTTCAGCCTAAAAAGTATACTAGCGTGTTGTTAAATTGCTGAGTTCTTAATTTATTCTGGGATGCTGTTAATATATATATATTTTTAAATGCTCTTATATTCTTATAATAAATAACAAATTTACATAAATGCATTATCAAAGGTATCGAATTTCAATATCAATATCAATTTTTATGCATTTTATATAAATGCGGAAATGGTTTTTTAACTAATAATGCCACTGCTTCTTGATAATACTGCACCATTTTCTTATGATGAACACGCGCATAGGATAAAATATAGGATGCAAAGCAAATAATCTTTTTATTTAAATAAAAATAAATTACATACCTTGTAAACGTAATCCCTCTTCTTTTAGTAATCCATAAAAGATAAATTAATTTATTATAAAATACGAAATAGAAGAAAAATGATTTACACGTATAAGCATGCGATCGATGATAGAACAAAATT
Organism: Amaurobius ferox; assembly: GCA_951213105.1. Classification (NCBI taxonomy): domain Eukaryota; kingdom Metazoa; phylum Arthropoda; class Arachnida; order Araneae; family Amaurobiidae; genus Amaurobius; species Amaurobius ferox. Next base: position 103,182,242 of record OX578144.1, read on the forward strand.
ATGCCAAGTGTTTCGTTTAGTGCCAAATAGGGTTATATTAGCAGAACGTCTTGGCGAAAACCGCCACAGACCATCGCCAAGCGTGCCAATCTTGATATTTTATTTAACTTTGGTTGGCGGTTGAGGGCGCTGGGGTAGCAGTGAAACATCTGTATATATTAATCTGTGCCTTCAAGACAACCGTAGAAAACTGGGGGGAAACGTGTTGTGAACTTTGTACCCTATGCAGGCTTGCTTAAAATTTCGTCAAAGAACTTGAAATCTAATATGTCGAGTGTAATACCTCAGTGGTTAAGTTCACGAGAATTGCACTCGGAGGACCTGAACTGAATTCTCGGAGATATCCAAACTATTCCCGTGTTTACGCGGAGTATGACCATGATCTGTGGCTCTGACTGTCCTTCCGTGAGGTTGGTGGCGGGGAAGCAGGGTACGGCCCCTATAGATGTCGTTTCAGAAATTAAGTAACGTTGTCCCGGCCATCTAAACAGGTACCTTACACTTTTGGAAAGGTAGAATGATCTGGGTTACAAAGAAAAAAATATACAAGGTAGGATCAAAAAGCTCGGAGACTGTGCTGATATCTCCAATCCTGATTGGAGGAGAGGGGAACCTTTTTATCGTGGCGTTAAGACACATGTGACGCGAGATGTGAAAAGAAAGAAGCAGGTTCGCAGTGTAGGGTTTTCCAGACAATGCGTATCAGTGAACTGTAGTCGTTCGCGCTCGTCGAAAACGGAAATGGCGTTTGAAGGACAACGTGTGAATATCAAATTCTGCCAGCGTTTGGGGAAATCGCCAACAGAAACATTGCACCTGCTGCAGCAGGTGCAATGTTTCTGAATTATAATATTTCTGAACGTATTGTAATTCATTGAATAACAATTAAAGCTTCGCTGCATACATATTTAAAAGCCGAGGTATTAATATAACGCATCTCATTTATTAAAAATATTGGGAAATCCCGAAGTTTGTTGTGTAACATATTGTATTCTGCATAAAAAATAAACCAATTTCAATTATTATTCCCCCAAATGAAAATGGCATAATACTAGCCGAATATCCGCTGAAAAACAAAGGTCAATAAACAACCCCCGAATAACGTGAATTTTTTAATAATTCGATTTTTCCAGTGGTACTTTTTAAAGTGCTCATCAGTGCACCAAATTTCAATTATGTCTCCGTTCAGAATGGGTATTTCTCATTTAATCAGCCAATTAGACTGTGTGGCATTCCTAAAATAGCAAATACATTAAAATCTTGATAAGTCATCACCTGGATAACTCAACTCTCCGTATAAGTTGCCATTTTTGCTGTGCCACCTGGTTCTCATAGAATGTAATTAAACCTTCGTTTACTCGCAGCAAATTCAAATGCTATTCCGGATAATTCGTCGCTGTCGAAAAGATACGATACAACAGGACGACATGAAATAAGAAAAAAAATATTCAGAAATGAATCACATTATTAATAACTAATGTGAGCGGAAAAAGAAAACTGAAATCTCTAGTGATCGGGAAATGTAAAATTCCGAGATGGCCAAAGAACATGAAATCTCTCTCTGTTAATCAAGCTAATTCAAATGCATGGATGTCGTCCACAGTTTGGGGTCCGTAGTTTGGGTCCATAGTTTGGTATTCTTAACCAGGATATGTATATTTTACGCTAGAAAATAAATGCTTCTTTTATTATTGACATTTGTCCTATCCACAGCTCTGGCTGACAACTGTCAACCAGAAAACTCAAAACCTATCGGAATGATATTACTGTCACCAAACGTTACCAAAGTTCTTCAACCTTTTGACAAGATATGTATATTTTACGCCAGAAAATAAATGTTGCTTTTATTTTTGACAACTGTCCTGTCCACAACTATTGTTGATAACTGTCCTGCCCACAAATATTGTTGATAACTGTCCTGCCCACAGCTCTGGCTGACAACTGTCAGACAGAAAATTCAAAACCTATCGGATTGATATTGCTGCCACCAACCGTTACCACAGTTCAACACTTTGACTAGGGAGTTAATTATGAATTTAAACTTGGATACAAAACATTGCTAATTAAATATTTTATAAAAGTTCTTGATGACAATAGTGGTAAAAAAAAGTTTGAAGTGTTCGTTTTGAACGTTATCAATTACATTCACAGGAATTGGAATTCAGTTTAAAGTAAAAGTGTGAAGAATGGCATTAAACATTCAGAGTTTCTGTCGGAATCGGATGACAAATAAAGTGAAGTTGAAAATGAGAACTCTGACCTTGATTCTTGATTGAATTTATTATAAATTATAAATGAAAATGGATGTACTGTTCCCGATATTAATGACAGCAGTAGACATCGACAGCAAATTTGCAGTATGTTCTCAAGCGACCATAAAAGACTACACAATTATCTATTAAACTACAGAATTCTTAGAAGGAAAGCCTGAAAGTTCTAGTGATGAAAGTGAAAATGAGGATTTTCTTTCATCATCTAATAAAACACAAGATCTGGAATTCTTAAGAACCATTCGATATTACCTTACAGTAGTTCAAGGTACTAGAGATAATGAATTCAGAGCTCTAAATGTTTATAGAAGAAAGCCATTTTCACTAACAAGTGTACATTTCAGTTAAATTGAGACACTTACTTGGTATCATAATAAGTATGCAAAATTGTGGTATTAAAGCTTAAAGAATATGTATTGAAATAAATCTCAAAAGAGGTAAAGTTAAAATATTTTTTATCATTTACGTGATTTATTAGTACTTTTAAATATTAATGTATAGATTGTTATGCATATCATCATAAATTTAAATTTTAAAAGTTCGTTATAGTAATGCATATTCAGTACTTTCACTGGCTACTCCGTTCCGCTTAAATGATCGAATTTTCTTGGTCCCTTGAGTGACGACTTGTCGAGGTTTTACTGTATTAGAAAGCTGAAATTATATACTTTATTCCTATCTAACAATCTATTTTTGCACCAGTGTTAAAGTTTCTATCTCTTTGTAAAGTTTGTTTTACCATCATTTTGTATTTCGAACTTTTGGTGTGGCTCACCCATTAAATGAACATTTTTGAAAAATACGGAATTTTTCTTGAGGTTTTATCGATTAATTGATCCAGCATCAAATTTTAGGTCTTTATCCCTCATTTCACCTTTCGAACGATTTGGTGTAGAGTATATCCCTCCCCCTTCCCCCTCTACAGAACATTTTTGAAAACTCGATTTTCTTTAATATTTTGTTTGACCCGTGTATCAAATTTCAAATCTATGTCTCATTTAAAATAAAGTGTTTCTCATTTATTCCGTAAATAGAACATTCTGGTGTACGGCACCCATAAGAAGCAAATATTGAAAAACTAAAATTGTACACTTTCTTCCTTTTGAATTATCTACTCTCACACCCACTTTATAATCTATATCGGATCGTGAACTATTCATTTCACCTTCCGAATATTTTCGTATGAAGCATCCTCCCCTTTACTAAACATCTTTGAAAAATTCGATATTTTTCAAGGATTGTATTGAATGATTGACCTGTATACAAAATTTAAGTCTCCATTTAAAAAGATGTTTATCATTTATTCAGCAAATCGAATATTTTGGTGAGTGACAAATCCAAAGTCAAATGGCAAATATTGAAAAACTATAATTGTGCACTTTCTCTTTTGAACTATCTACCCTTACATAAAATTTGAAATATATCTTAACACGAAGTATGCATTTCCATTGTTTCATATTTCGAACGTTCTGATGTGGGGCATTAAAGAACTTAAAGGACATTTTTCGAAAAAGATTCGAATTTGATTTGGAAAAATTTGATTCTAGTGGGTTTTATTAAAATATTGACCAAATTGTAACGATTGATCAAATATACTAAATAGACGATTGATCAAATGCGCCAAATTGTAAAACTGTATCTCAAAGAAAACGTTCTTTATTTATTCGGCAAATCGAACATTTTAGCATATAGCACCCCAAAAGTATCAAATTATGGAAAACTGAAACTGTACACTTTTTTTTCCCAACTATTTACCATTATATCAAATTTAAAGTCTCTCTCTCTAAAGTATGTTTCTCTTCCATTTCACTTTTCAAAAGTTTTTGTGTGGAATTCCCACCCTGTTGAGAGGAATTTTTGAAAAATTCCAATGGATTTTTAATAAACTACCGATTGAACAATTATGAAATTTGATGATCACGAGCCTGCAAGTTTTCTCTCTCTTTTAAAAATATTAATCTGACATCCTTTTACAATGGATGCAGCTGCTTCTTGTGAGAATAGAAAATTCTTGTACTTCCTTGATCAAAGCAGACATAAGAATATTAGGTGGCTACAATTGCTTTAACGGCCTTTTGAGGCTCCTTTCATGCAGACAGAAACAGTTTATACTAATCGAAAGATTAAATATTACTGTCTATAAATGTTTCAAGGGCCTTATGAGTCCCCGCTATCAGGTCAGAAACAATGTGCAGAAATTGAATGATTAAATATAACTGTCCAGTGTGTTCTATTTAATCTTTCGATTGGTGCACATTGTCTGGGACCGAAAAACAGCCTTCATAATGCCTATGAAGCAATTGTATTCATATAATTGTTATATATATGTTTTTATCAAAAAAAGTACACGAATTTTGCATATTGTCGTCATTGCCAATTTATAAGATTTTTTTAAGTTCAACACAGAGAGTGCCATATCCACATCTCCACACAAACATAACTCCAAAAGGACGCTGTAATTAGTACTCAAAAACAGGTATCCTTATTATATAAAAATAATTCATCGAAAAACTTTGCGTTATATTTGATCTAAAACACTATTAGCTTTTGTAGTACATGAAAAACTGGTGCTCCTACTGAAAGACTGGCCAAACATGGCGTCAGTATAGATAGTTTGTATTTCCATTTATCCTCGCATTAGCAGTAAACTTCATCCCGAGGTGATAAAGATAGAAAAACTGTATCCCTGCTCTCATTCTCCCTCTGGGGCCATAGCAGAAGATGAAAAAATAAAGCTATGGTGAATGATAGGCGTTTAATTGGCGCGATTTGAGTTTGGGAATCGCCAAGATGATGGATTGGCGATTTGGGATTTGGCAGCGAGGCCATTTTCCCTCCAGGCACATTTGTAAGAAAAATCGGACTAGAAAAATGTCTGTTGTGATACTATTTATTTTTGTAGAGCAGGTCCCAGCGGTGAAATGAAATTAATACACCGTAAACAAGTAAGAGAAGAAATGATAGAAATAATCTCTGGTTTAAGTAAAAATAGCAGGCAATAAATCTTCCCTGTCTGCTAGTTAAAGACAAGGGGGTTAGCAAAAACAGAGAAAATGGTTTTGAAGAAAGGATGTTGTAGACAGAATATTGTGTGAATCTGTAATGTTTTTCATATTTCTATTTACATTGTATACTGGTAAATTTTTCTCTGGGGAGTATTCGATTCTACAACCTCTTTATATTGTTACGACGTATCCCTTCCAATTGCGGTTTATTCTCAAGATACAATAATGAGTCAGAATTTTTGGATAACTAACGCTTTATTTAAAGCACCAATTAGCGTAAACAGGAACAGTATACTTCGAATTATTCTCTAGCTGTCTTACAAGATAGAAAGACTTTTAGGTATAATAACCATCAATTAAATAATCAACTAATTCACAAAACAACCTATTCTGCCCTCAAAACATTCACGTATTCACAATTCGCTTTTACTCATATCAAGTTAACTCCTAATTGAAAGATGACCAGTTTACACACCCTCTCTGTAAAATTCTCGGGAAAAAAAGAACTGTTATTCGGAAAACTCACAACAAAATTCCAGAAGTTTTGACCACAAAATTCCAGACCACAAAATTCAACCACAAAAATCAAACCACAAAATTCCAGAAGTTTTGAGGACTAGACAAAATTTTGCCAAATTTGCCGCCAAAATCACATAAAGGGTCGCCAACATCAAGTGATCCAGACATTCGAATAATAACAGTGGTTGCTTGTAAATGCCGCTTTCTTCGGTGATAGGCAGTACGAAGCGAAGATATTATAGGCATTTGTAACAATGTGGATACCAGCTGTTCCTAATAAAATCTATTATGCTGCTCTGAATATATTTTTGATTTTTGAGGAATAGATATGCTACAGAATGACACGTAACATGCTATATAAAACTTCTTTGTTACATCCAGACAATGATATCAATTGGAAAAAAAAATAGTGAGTAACTTACTCGTTATGGACTGATTTGAAACATTACTTATTTGTAAAGGCTATTTGTAAGGCTATGTTACATCCAGACAATGATATCAATTGGAAAAAAAAATAGTGAGTAACTCTTACTCGTTATGGACTGATTTGAAACATTGCTTATTTGTAAAGGCTTTCTCTTACGCATTAGTAATAATATGATGTCACTTCCGTTTTATCCCCGTTATATTTCTTTCATGATTTACTCCGTACTCTGCGCTCTAAGATGTTTCACATAAAAAATCATTGCCTGAAGGCGAAAAGATGCTTACATACATACTTCATTCATATTATAATGTATAGGGAAAGTATTGTGAAGGGGTCGAAAGATGTTGAATTCGAGTTTTCAACGGAAGAGCTTTGTGTGTGTATATGTTAGTCCGTGAGTCTGACGATGCAATAGCTTTCGAACGAATGGAGCGTTTCGAACGAAATTTGGTACGATTATTACAATCAGTGAATACTTCAGTGAATTAAAATCAGTGAATACTTGAAGACATGGAACCGTATTGATTTTAAACGCGATCGGATGCTCGAAAAGCTCCTAAATGTTCGAATGAATTTTTGAAATATCATAAAACTCAGGATTTTTAATAATGTAAAAAATATATATAATTTTTTTACGTAAAAGTTATACGTAATTTATAAGTATTAAAAGAGAAGCATACTTTTTAGAATAAAAATTATACGTAATATTTTTTATATAATTTTTATATCAGTAACTTTTTTAAATGTTTGAAATATTTAATTAATATTTTAAATATATAATTTAATATATAAATAATACCAACTCCAAGGGAAGGACATGGATGCGATTCCTGTAGACCGTCCATCGCGGGAAAGATCTCGTAAGTTGACAAAGAAAAGGCTATACTGGCAGCAGCCACCAAAGGAGTCAAATCCGAAAGATAAAACCCCCCATGGAGATTCAAAGACCCAGACTTGGTGACATGGAAGGATATATATGGACAAGCAGTAAAAGTTAATATGTTAGGTAGAATTTTTTAAAAGTAATTTTTAAATGTATGTCTAGTATTGAAAAATGTATGATGTAAAATTGTATAATATGTATTTTTTAAGCATTGATACTGTGAAATGATGCTTCGGGTTCTAACCCGTTATGGAATAATTTAGGAAATGTAAAAGTAATAGTAAGCTCGTAAAGCAAGTCGTAAATAAACGTTGATTGTGTTGAAAACGACTGAAATATTAAGCGGTTGTAAATTAACAACTTGCTTGCGTTCTTACAATCGGATAAAAATTTAAGTAGAATTGTAATGTAGTATGGAGTATTTTTAAAAGTAAAAATTGCATTGAGTATATCTAGATATTAAAAAGTGTATTGATATGTATTGACTAATTTTGGGTATTGAGTATTTTCAGAAATTAAAAATTGTAATTGACGATAGAAGAAATTGCTTTTGATGTATAACGTTTTAAACTATTTTAAAACTGTGTTGAATAATGTAATTTGATTCTACAGTGAAATGAATGTGGTTTATGGGTTCTTTTAGGTTAAAGGCCCAGACCATACAGCCAACCCAGGGGTTTGTGGCAATTAAGTGTATGGCCGGGTGGGTTCTTTTAGGTGTAAGATTTTGCTTGATCAAAGGATTGGAGGAACTTGATAGATAGCGAATTTAAGGAATTTTACTGTTGGATTACATTGCAAAAGAAAGTTGGGAATTGGAAGTTTGCATCACGAAAATGTCTTGATCAGATTAGGTGAATTCGTATTTGAGGATTGAATTCGAGTAATAAGTTAAATATAAGTTAATTTGGTACTTCGAAATTGTTTTACATGTTGCCATCCGGAAAAACGCCAAATGTATAATTCACAGTTAAAAACACTGTGCCGTAAATCTTATTTAACAATTTTTCACTGTGAAAGAAGTAAATTAATTGTGTTGTATATGGAAAGTCATGTTCTACCCATATTAGATTTTTATTAAATCTTTTCCGATTTAAATAATCAAGAAATGTATATATAAATAAATTTTATCGGAATTACATTTTTGACTGGATTATGTAAATTACGGCTTTGGGCTCAAAGGTTTTCGGAAATTATTGATATTTTTTATTTTTTACGTCATCTGCTTTATTTTGGCAAATATTTTTCAAACATATATTGTGTTTATCCAATTGTTGAACCAGAATAAAGTGGTATGGGTATATCTGCTAATACCGTTTCATAGTTTTCACTTTGGCATACATTGATCCAATTTCATAGCGCTTTTATTAGGATATATTGATCCGATTTTATATTTTTTTGGAAATTTTTTTTACAAACGAGACTGCAGGATAATGTAATTTTCAGATCTGCCTATGAAGATAATTTTGTATAGCAATAATACAGATACTTCTGTTTAGGAGAATTAAATTAAATATTTTAATATATTGCTTTAAATGACAATGTAATATAGAATACTATAGGAATTTTCAGATAATTATGAGTTTGAAGTTTCTTTATTATATTCAGTACGAAAAATGAGTATACCCCTAGTGAATAATAAACACCGTAAGATTAACAATCTACAAGATCGCTTGTCCTATTTTAATTACGTAATAGTAAAATATAGGGTATCGATAAAAAGGCAAGAAATGTTTAAAAAGGTCGATAAAATGATGAGAGATTTTTACGGCGGTTGGCGGCCAAAAAAGTTTGGGGTCCCTTGCTTTAGATAGATCTAACGCATACACTCATGAACCTTTCTTCACTAAGTTTTTGGCGAGTTTAGGTGCTTTTCTAGGAGAGCTGTATATTGTAACTGCCTTAAGAAATATTTTCCTTGAAAGCTGCGTACGCTCAATCAGCCAAACTCAAAGATTTAAACATCCATTTAAATGGAATCATCATGCGACTGTAGTATCATATATTTCAAGGGTTACTTTGCATGTGTCTCTTTTTGTGACAACTCCGAATTCCACATTGAAATGTTAATGCAGTCATGCAGAACCGTCATTTCAGCTGATGTTTCAGAAATGGAATATGTTTGCCTAATCATGAAAGGACGCGACTGAATGGTGCGAAAGGCGCAGTTCTGAAATGGATGATATTGTGACATTCTGGCACATTCGTAATATGTCACACTTTATGTATAATATGAGAGGATTTCATTTGGCTTTTGTTATGTACCAACGAAAGTCAGAATAACAAATCGGAATGGAAAGTTGGGGATTTATTTTGGATCGAGATGTTTTATACACGATTTTTAAATTTATAAAATTCATTCGGAATTTGAACATCAAATAAAACGCATATAAAAAGTTTTTAAGTTACTTTTAAACTTTTTAAGTAACACAGTTGAAAATGATTTTTATTCAATTACCTTTGGCTCACAAAAATTGAAGTCACGCTAATGGAATTTAAAAAAAGATGAGAAGAGCAAAAGAAAAGGAGAGATTACAGAAAATATAAAAAAAAATCAAATTTTTTCACACAGCAAGCAAAATAAAAGTCTCTGTCTAAATGCTTTTACTTGGTGGACTAAAATTTTGAGGGGCTCTTTTACACATTTTGTTTGTCTACCATTAGCCTTCGGGTTGGTCGTGTGGTCTGGGCTTTCTACACATTTTGTTTGTGGGATTAAGAATTTTAATTACGTCACTGCCTCCACCCAAGTAAGTAGAAATTTAAAGAACCAAATTTGAAAACCGCTATGATTATGTCGTGTTGTAACACAGCGACTATTGAGTTACTGTTGCTATATAGACACTTGCAGAAATAGATTTTTTTTATTTTTCCTTGCTTAATTTTTTTCATTGATGTATGGTTGTTTTCCTTTTTTATAGATAAATTTATAAAAAATGAATGAAAAAAGCCTGATCAGGCTTCTAGTGTTCATTTTATGACACTTCATAGTCTCTGCAGATACTTAATTCTGAAAGATATTGTTATACAACAACGAATTACCTGACATCACCCGGGTCCCAAACTAGCACCCTCTACATGAATAACACAATACAAATAACACCACCCAATTTTCGAAACGCCTGTTTTGAACAAAAATTGTTACCGAGCTCGTTTTCTTTCATGCGCAACCATGCCAATTGTACAATGTGATTTAACAGCGACTTTATATACGTCAGTATTCCCCCACAACAACGGACAACATGATAAAAAATATTGATTATCAATCTTTTTTGAAGAAAGTTGAAGCTGGATGCGCGGTAAGACTAAACTTTTTAGTCTTATAGAGGTTTGCAAAGAGGTTTTCAAAATTTTATAGAGGTTTGCAAAGAGGTTTTCAAAATTCTATAGAAGTTTGCAAAGTGGTTTTCAAAATTCTATAGAGGTTTGCAAAGTGGTTTTCAAAATTCTATAGAGGTTTGCAAAGTGGTTTTCAAAATTCTATAGAGGTTTGCAAAGAGGTTTTCAAAATTCTATGGAGGTTTGCAAAGAGGTTTTCAAAATTCTATAGAGGTTTGCAAAGTGGTTTTCAAAATTCTATAGAGGTTTGCCAAGTGGTTTTCAAAATTCTATAGAGGTTTGCAAAGAGGTTTTCAAAATTCTATGGAGGTTTGCAAAGAGGTTTTCAAAATTCTATAGAGGTTTGCAAAGAGGTTTTCAAAATTCTATAGAGGTTTGCAAAGAGGTTTTCAAAATTCTATAGAGGTTTGCAAAGAGGTTTTCAAAATTCTATAGAGGTTTGCAAAGAGGTTTTCAAAATTCTATAGAGGTTTGCAAAGAGGTTTTCAAAATTCTATAGAGGTTTGCAAAGAGGTTTTCAAAATTCTATAGAGGTTTGCAAAGAGGTTTTCAAAATTCTATAGAGGTTTGCAAAGTGGTTTTCAAAATTCTATAGAGGTTTGCAAAGAGGTTTTCAAAAATCTATAGAGGTTTGCAAAGAGGTTTTCAAAATTGTATAGAGGTTTGCAAAGAGGTTTTCAAAATTGTATAGAGGTTTGCAAAGAGGTTTTCAAAATTGTATAGAGGTTTGCAAAGAGGTTTTCAAAATTCTATAGAGGTTTGCAAAGAGGTTTTCAAAATTCTATAGAGGTTTGCAAAGTGGTTTTCAAAATTCTATAGAGGTTTGCAAAGTGGTTTTCAAAATTCTATAGAGGTTTGCAAAGAGGTTTTCAAAATTCTATAGATGTTTGCAAAGTGGTTTTCAAAATTCTGTAGAGGTTTGCAAAGAGGTTTTCAAAATTCTGTAGAGGTTTGCAAAGAGGTTTTCAAAATTCTATAGAGGTTTGCAAAGTGGTTTTCAAAATTCTATAGAGGTTTGCAAAGAGGTTTTCAAAATTCTATAGAGGTTTGCAAAGAGGTTTTCAAAATTCTATAGAGGTTTGCAAAGAGGTTTTCAAAATTCTATAGAGGTTTGCAAAGTGGTTTTCAAAATTCTATAGAGGTTTGCAAAGTGGTTTTCAAAATTCTATAGAGGTTTGCAAAGAGGTTTTCAAAATTCTATAGAGGTTTGCAAAGAGGTTTTCAAAATTCTATAGAGGTTTGCAAATTGGTTTTCAAAATTCTATAGAGGTTTGCAAAGAGGTTTTCAAAATTCTATAGAGGTTTGCAAAGTGGTTTTCAAAATTCTATAGAGGTTTGCAAAGTGGTTTTCAAAATTCTATAGAGGTTTGCAAAGTGGTTTTCAAAATTCTATAGAGGTTTGCAAAGTGGTTTTCAAAATTCTATAGAGGGTTGCAAAGTGGTTTTCAAAATTCTATAGAGGTTTGCAAAGAGGTTTTCAAAATTCTATAGAAGTTTGCAAAGAGGTTTTCAAAATTCTATAGAGGTTTGCAAAGAGGTTTTCAAACTTCTATAGAGGTTTGCAAAGTGGTTTTCAAAATTCTATAGAGGTTTGCAAAGTGGTTTTCAAAATTCTATAGAGGTTTGCAAAGAGGTTTTCAAAATTCTATAGAGGTTTGCAAAGAGGTTTTCAAAATTCTATAGAGATTTGCAAAGAGGTTTTCAAAATTCTATAGAGGTTTGCAAAGAGGTTTTCAAAATTCTATAGAGGTTTGCAAAGAGGTTTTCAAAATTCTATAGAGGTTTGCAAAGAGGTTTTCAAAATTCTATAGAGGTTTGCAAAGAGGTTTTCAAAATTCTATAGAGGTTTGCAAAGAGGTTTTCAAAATTCTATAGAGGTTTGCAAAGTGGTTTTCAAAATTCTATAGAGGTTTGCAAAGTGGTTTTCAAAATTCTATAGATGTTTGCAAAGTGGTTTTCAAAATTCTATAGAGGTTTGCAAAGTGGTTTTCAAAATTCTATAGAGGGTTGCAAAGTGGTTTTCAAAATTCTATAGAGGTTTGCAAAGAGGTTTTCAAAATTCTATAGAAGTTTGCAAAGAGGTTTTCAAAATTCTATAGAGGTTTGCAAAGAGGTTTTCAAACTTCTATAGAGGTTTGCAAAGTGGTTTTCAAAATTCTATAGAGGTTTGCAAAGTGGTTTTCAAAATTCTATAGAGGTTTGCAAAGAGGTTTTCAAAATTCTATAGAGGTTTGCAAAGAGGTTTTCAAAATTCTATAGAGATTTGCAAAGAGGTTTTCAAAATTCTATAGAGGTTTGCAAAGAGGTTTTCAAAATTCTATAGAGGTTTGCAAAGAGGTTTTCAAAATTCTATAGAGGTTTGCAAAGAGGTTTTCAAAATTCTATAGAGGTTTGCAAAGAGGTTTTCAAAATTCTATAGAGGTTTGCAAAGAGGTTTTCAAAATTCTATAGAGGTTTGCAAAGTGGTTTTCAAAATTCTATAGAGGTTTGCAAAGAGGTTTTCAAAATTCTATAGAGGTTTGCAAAGAGGTTTTCAAAAATCTATAGAGGTTTGCAAAGAGGTTTTCAAAATTGTATAGAGGTTTGCAAAGAGGTTTTCAAAATTCTATAGAGGTTTGCAAAGAGGTTTTCAAAATTCTATAGAGGTTTGCAAAGAGGTTATCAAAATTCTATAGAGGTTTGCAAATAGGTTTTCAAAATTCTATAGAGGTTTGCAAAGTGGTTTTCAAAATTCTATAGAGGTTTGCAAAGTGGTTTTCAAAATTCCATAGAGGTTTGCAAAGTGGTTTTCAAAATTCCATAGAGGTTTGCAAAGAGGTTTTCAAAATTCGATAGAGGTTTGCAAAGTGGTTTTCAAAATTCTATAGAGGTTTGCAAAGAGGTTTTCAAAATTCTATAGAGGTTTGCAAAGTGGTTTTCAAAATTCTATAGAGGTTTGCAAAGTGGTTTTCAAAATTCTATAGAGGTTTGCAAAGAGGTTTTCAAAATTCTATAGAGGTTTGCAAAGAGGTTTTCAAAATTATATAGAGGTTTGCAAAGAGGTTTTCAAAATTCTATAGAGGTTTGCAAAGTGGTTTTCAAAATTCTATAGAGGTTTGCAAAGTGGTTTTCAAAATTCTATAGAGGTTTGCAAAGAGGTTTTCAAAATTCTATGGAGGTTTGCAAAGAGGTTTTCAAAATTCTATAGAGGTTTGCAAAGAGGTTCTCAAAATTCTATAGAGGTTTGCAAAGAGGTTCTCAAAATTCTATAGAGGTTTGCAGAGAGGTTTTCTAAATTCTATAGAGGTTTGCAGAGAGGTTTTCAAAATTCTATAGAGGTTTGCAAAGAGGTTTTCAAAATTCTATAGAGGTTTGCAAAGAGGTTCTCAAAATTCTATAGAGGTTTGCAGAGAGGTTTTCAAAATTCTATAGAGGTTTGCAAAGAGGTTTCAAAATTCTATAGAGGGTTGCAAAGAGGTTTTCAAAATTCTATAGAGGTTTGTCAAGAGGTTTTCAAAATTCTTTAGAGGTTTGCAAAGAGGTTTTCAAAATTCTATAGCGGTTTACAAAAAGGTTTTCAAAATTCTATAGAGGTTTGCAAAATTGTGGCACACAGCAAATTTTCTCGGTGCCATTGCAATTATTTATTATTATATGCTGATAAGCGCAGAATGAACGTTAAACTGGTTCATGGAGTCTGTTTTTTTTTCCGAGAAAGCACACTCTATCAGTGATAATGGTGTTAAAGTAATATCTTATAATACAGATCAATAGAAGATATTCAATTCATTGATATTTTGATTCCTTTGCCAACTTAAAAAATATACTTTTAAAGATTTTTTAGGAAATTTTAAAATAGTAATAGAAAGATGCTCATAGAAAGATGGATTTATTTTTTCCATTTGTGGACCTAAATAATATGGAAAACGATGGGACTTTGAACCTCAGCAAGATATTTAAAGCGAGGTTCTAACCTGGGCTTCTTACATCCCCAAATATTTATTCCACAACAGTATCCTTTGTAGGCCTCTATTAAATGGCGTTAAATCCATGGAGCGGTTCGAAGCAATCGCTCCATGGCACTGAACGAGAGATGAACTTTTCTTTGCGATGAATATATTTTTGACTTAAAGGAATACAAACTATTCATTATGAGGAAGGGCACCTTGAAATTCTTTGCTAGAGGACGCTAAAAGTGTAGTTACGCCATTGGTCCAGGCCTTCGCATTGATGGAACTTCGCGGTATAATATTTCCTCCCCTGAATATAATTGTACGAGAAAATTAAATAGAGACCTATCAATAATTATTTTTTTAAAAGGTTCATTTTGGTATACATATATACTTGAAGACAGACTAGCGTATTTAATTGGTTATTTAACAGTAAATCATTGGGTGCAATGTCACTAGACTAAGACCATTCAATCTCGTGTCATTTCTGTGGAACATTTCTCCATCCAATTTTTCCTCCAAAACTGTCGGAAACTACTATAACAAACAACTTCTCAACGTCAACAATCATCCTTTTATTCGAAACTGCAAGAAAACACAAAGATGGCGAAAAAAGGCTACGATGCAATTCATTACTCGATTGTTTTCCCTTCTTCAACGCATAATGCAGTGGAAATAATCCAAAAAATGGTCCCGACATGTTGAAAGAAGAATGGGGTGGCATAAAACAAATGTCCTCGTCAGGTCATTTTTCATAGCGCTCAGTAGTTTTCTGTCATCCGGCAGTATTCTCTTTTGCCATTGCCCATTGTGATCATTTCGTCAGATCGGGAGGCTCCCTCTTCGGTTTCGTTGTGCCACGAGGGCTGGATGAGGTTGCCATAAGACGCTCCCGAACGTTTGGCGAGTAGAATATAAATTTAGTTATATTCAAATTATAGATTCCAAGGAGTATTAGGTTTAGTAATTATTTTGGCCGATTAAAAAAATAAAAAATGCGAAAATAAAGTAAAACAGCTTATAGTTACAGTAACTGCGAATTCATTCTGTGACTATATACTCACAGTCTCTGTGAACATTTTGTGGCTATATATACTCATAGTTACGTGACTGTAAACGCATAGCACAAGAAACCACGCATAGTCCGAGTTTTATATGCTAAAAATTTAAAGACGGCTGCTTGGTATGACTAATTTTGACCACAACAGATGTTCACATAGCAAGTGATCTTATTGTAGTTACCAACTACATAGTAATGAAGGTTGCTAATAAGTGTGAAACATCTGCTGGCTGCCCATGGGGAGCATGAACAAACAAAGCGGAGTTCCACAGTAAAACTATCGCTTAATTCAAGCATTGAAACCTCAATATGCTTATAAAATGACATTTCCTATTCACAGAAAATATTAAAAAGTCATATTGCATACACAAACCAGTTCATTTTTAATTACTATAAACTTAGAATCCCTTATTTATTCCTTAACTATCCGAAACCGAGTTGCTTTATTTTTTAACGATCTAAATAGCTTTCTTGTAAAAGGTGCCGGACGCGTTGGCATCATTAGTTGCCTAGAAATGATGCAGATTATGATTAGAAGATATGATGGGAAATATTTACGATTGAGGGGAGGCGATAATTAATAAAATATAATCTCTCCCATGAGCTCTGTAACCTATTCAATTTTATTGAGATAATTGAGGAATAATTTTATTGGAATTGAAGATATCAAACTTGTTTTAAATCAACACCAACTTCTCAATAATAAATGAAAATACTTGTACTTACAAGACAAAAAAAAAGAACTGTTAGCAAGGGAAGTAAAAATTTAAAAAAATAACGTTATCTATTGGAATTTTCGCGCTATTGAAGAGATGCTTAGGCGCAATGTTTATAAAATAATTGTATATTTAAAAATTCAAAACGATATATCTAAAATTCGCGTTATTAGCTAATCGCGTCCTGCTATTTCGCTGCTGTCGGTTCCTGTCCAGACGCCATCTGCGATTTTTCTAATTTTCTTTTCTTCCGTTGAACAAATTTTAATTGTAAATCGTTAGCTGAATTTTGAATTGAAACTGCTTTGGATTTCAAAATAATCTCTGACATCAAACCCCGGACGACCCCTTGACTGAAATTCGTAGCTCTCTGTATCTTGGATTTTTAGACACATTATTCATATGTGTACTGTTCAAGAAATGTAATCTAGTAAACTGTAAATACAATATGTGCGCCCACTCATAGAAATTATGGGCACCCACCTCTCCTATATATCCTCGGCCCCGGGTTCGATTCCAGCCACTGCCAAAACTGCCGCCGTGTTCATGCGGAGTACGATCACGTTAAACATGTGGGTCCGAAAGTCCTTCCGAGAGGTTGGTGGTAGGGGAAGGAGGGTACGGTCCCTGTGGATGCCTCCCCCACTAGGTTCCGGTCTAAATTGGGTGGCACTTCCCGACCGTCCAAACAGTTACCTTACACCTTTCTGGTAGGTCGGAAGGTCTGGGTTTCAACAACAACAACAACAACTCCCATTACTGACCCATCATGGAAGTGCGATAATTTCTACATCATCCGTGATGGGGTAGTGCGGTCCTTCTCGACCACTCTTGGATTTCAAAACAGTCTTGGATTTCTCCCTCTTGACAGTAGTCAAGAGAGACTATTTTGACCAACGGCCGCACAATAATTAAGTAATCACCGCCATAACCCCCTTAGCTACTGTTTAACATTTTAAAGGTTTGCCATTCAATTTTATCAACATCATTTATCATTTTATCGACATCAACCATTGAACCAAATACTCCTCAATTTGTCTTCCTCTCATCCAAAAGATGATGCTGACGCCAAATATGACACCCCATCTCCGAAATGTATTATTGATGTCGCCATATGTCAAGGCACCATTCTAACCAGAGCATGCGAATATCCCTTTCATCCTATTCATATGCAGATGGCCTCTTGCTGATTGCGGGAGCATATTCCATCCCTTAGCCATGGAGTCGGACGGGACACTGAACAATCGCATTACCATCTGAATATATAATAATCCAAACACATCGAAGAAATATGACTTAGTCGTCGTCATAAGAAAATGGACCCGCATTTGCCTAAAGTGCCGTCGCGAGAAATACGACGCCCATGTTGAGCCCGACATCAAATCAGCCGCGAAATTGAAAGCGGCGTAATATAGAGATTATAGTATAAAAATGGCTTTTTATTGAATCCGAGAGATGTAGTCAATATCTCATGCGTGGGAAGAAAGAAACGGTGTCTAAATGTGTGTTTGTAAACATTTGAACGGGGATGATTCGTCATGGATTAGTTTAGGGCAATGATTTCCAACGAGTGTTTCGAGAGTCAGTGTTTGGGGTTCCGCGAGTATTTTCAAAAACTTGCTGTAAAAATGTACAACTTACCACAGTTTCTGCAATTAAGTAAAAAAATTCAATTTTTCTGGGTTTTACTTGACAGTTATAATAAAACGAAATTATTACAAAATATACAGGGTTCCTGAAAGTCCTTAAGCACCCCCTAACAACTTTGGAATACAAAGGGTACACGTACAGTTTATCTACAGTAACGAAACCAATACAATAAGGAAATGCAAAAATCTTCAAAATCTATATAAATCGACTACGTATGCTCAAATGTATCGATTGATGCCTGTTTCATACGCAAATTTTGACGATAAAAAAACAAGACCAACCCCATTATTCTAGGACAAGCCGTTCTTGAGATATTTTATTGTTTTTTTCGCATTTTTGCTACACCACCTTTGAAAATACGTCCGTTTACCAAATGAAAACGAAAATTGAATTATAAAAGTGGAAATTCAGTGTAATTTCAAACAATTATGCGTATTATTTTGTGCAATTAAACCCAATTTAATGAATTATTAAAGAAATAAAGAAAAAATGAATTTGACTCTTTAGGGAACGTTATGTACTACCCACATCAGATTTTTTTGTCTGGTATTTTTATTAAAGCATAAAATAGTTAGCAGCTAATTTCCTAATTTGCTTGATCTCCTCAAAATGTTCGTGCCCATGGTAAAAGTATCGTAGGTCTATGCATAAATACTATACTTTGAATAATTCAAAAGAGTTGCTAAACGTCCTGGTTTAGAGACCTTGGTGTCTGATCCCGTTAAATTTGTCATTTTGTACCAGTTTGACATAAAAGGGAAAAACATGATAAATAAAAGGAATGCACATTTTTATTTAGGCTTTCAATATCTCAATAACTATTGGAACGAATGTGATTTGTATAAATGGTGTGTTGGTAAAATTTAAATATATAATGAAACAAAGAAAACCAGCGGTAGATCGAGTACGATTGAATCGAAATGATTTTGCGTGAATACTATTACGCCTTATCTTCAGGAATCGTGGGTGTGCGTTTAGGATACAAGAATGAGTCCAACTTTCTGGATACCGAACATGTTTATCCACAAACACAGGGTAAACAGGAGCAATATATAGTAAAAGAGTACTTAAATGCTCCACCAATTTCACAAACCAACCAGCAGTTGATACTATAGTAGTTTGAGCAGTTGATACTATTCTTAAAACATTGACGTGCACAAAACAGCTGTTGCAATTCTTAAAACATTGACAAAAATCACAGTTCAATGTAACTCGTATCAACTGCTCTCTGAATGATGATTTCTTGTATGGTCTCTCTATAGAAACTTCTGGAATTCTCTCCTATCTCGTAGAATATTGTTTATTTCGATGTCTTTTTGGAACTTACAGAAAGTCGCCAAATTGACGATAAATCATCATATCTAGCAGTCCTTTCCGAACTTCAGCATCTGGCAACCCTAGATTCTAGTTATAGGGAAATGTTTTGGTACGGGTGTTTCTCCGTCTCGTTTCCGAAAGTGATTCAAGTGAGAGTATTTTACACGTTCGTAACAATAACGTCTTTTTAAAATAAAACTCCATTAAAGTTAAATAAGTTTATTTGTTGTTTTCAGTCTTATTTGTTTCGTTTATAACAAATAATAAGGGCTCTAAGGTGACTAAAATAAAACATGATTTAAACAACACGGTCTACTCTATTCAAGTGTTCTCAATATTAAGTCTATTCAGGTTTGATAAAGCTTACTAGTTTCCGAAAGTGATCAAGTTAGAATATTTTACACGTTCGTAACAATAACGCCTTTTTGAAATAAAACTCCAATAAGGTTAAATAAATTTATTCGTTTTCAGTCTCATTTGTTTCATTTACAAAAAATAATAAGGGCCTAAGGTAACTAAAATAAGAATTAATTTAAACATCACGGTCTAAGTCTACTCAAGTGTTTTCAATATTAAGTCTATTCAGGTTTGATCACGCTTAGTAGATTTTATAGGATCTGATCAGGTTACAGGATTGCAATAGTGTCGAAAATCGCAACTCGAGTTTTCAACAAATCTACATGTTTCGAGCACCCTAGCACACGAAAACACTAATTATAGCGTGGTATGTGTGTGTGTCTGTTTGTCTCTGCAATGTATGTAAACACTCTAAATCAAAAACTAATTAACCAAGTTACATGAAATTTGATGGGTCACTTGTGGGTTACTCTGGTGCTGATTAGATTTTGGTACGGTTCGGGAAAAAGGTACTTACCTATTTTTTTTACGAAATGATCCGTAAAAGTCGTATGTATCCACACTAGCTGAAAAACTAATTGACCAAATTTTATGAAATTTGGTGGATAAGTCAATTGTGGGTTACACTTGTGCTGATTAAATTTTCTCATGATTCAGGAAAATAGAACCTGCCTTTCTTGCGAAATGGCCCTCAAATATCGTATTTATTCATTCTAGATAGAAAACGAATTGATGAAATTTTACAAAATTTAATAGATAAGTAAATTGTGGATTATCCCTGTACAGACTAGGTTTTGGTATGATTCGGGAAAAAAGAACCTACCTTTCATAGCGAAATGGCTCACAAAAATCGTATGTATCTGCTTTAGCTGAGAAACCAATTGACCAAATTTTACAAAATTTGGTAAATAGGTCGCTTGAGGGTTGACATGGTGTTGGTTAGATTTTGATACGATTCGAAAAAAATGCCTCTTTTTGTGAAATAGCACGTAAAAATATAAAATAAAATATTACAAACGTATCAATTAAACGCTTATTTTATACGTAATTTTTGACGACGAAAATAATAAAACCAACCTCATTAGTCTTAAGATGGATCATTCTTTAGATATTTAAGTTTTTTTTATTTTGAAGAATTGAAAACGTTTTTCACTGATGTTGACTATTTATTGTAATTTCTTAAAATGTACTAGTTACGCCTCTTAAAGGTTATCCCGATACTGATTAGATTTTGGTATGATTCGAAAAATATAACCGACCCTATTTCCCGAAATAATCCGTAAAGATCATGAAAATCTGATATAAATGAGTAAAATGGCTGAAATATATTAATTATATAATTATTTGTTCTTCATACAATTTTTGACAGCAAAGCAAATAAAACTGACCCCCCCATGACTGAACCATTCTCGGGAAATTTTGGTTTTGTGGAATTTTGAGGATCTGAAGACTTTAAAGTGCATTTAGTTGTCAAATGAAGCGAAGATGCATTTAAAATGCAAATTGGATGTAATATCAGAAAAGTATCTATGCTATTTTCTGTAACTAAACTCAATTTAATTTACCATGCAAAAAAAAAGAAAATATATTTGAGTATGTAGGGAATGTCATGTGCTGTCCATATCAAATTTTTACTTTCCCTACAATACATGGTAATCTAAAGTATTGGAATCTTTTTCGAATACCAAAACTAGAGTTTTCGAAGTTATCTACACATTTCGAACACTATATAGAACCCGAAAAACAATTTTAGGGTGACGTCTGTCTGTGTGTATGTATCCACTCTAACTGAAAAACTAATTGACCAAATTTCACAAAATGTGGTAGATAAGTCAGGTGTGGGTTACCCTGGTGCCGATTAGATTTTGTACGATTCAGAAACAGGAAACTGCCTTTTTTCCCGAAATGGTCCGCAAGAAAATATGAATCCACTCCGGCTGAAAAACTAATTTACCAAAATTTGTCAGATAAATCCCTTGTGGAATACTTTGTTGAATATATTTTGGTGCGATTCGGTAATAAATAACCTGCCTGCTCTTTTGCAAAATTGCACGCAGAATTTTTCAAAATCTGAAATAAAAAATCTGATGTGGGCAACACATGACTTTCCTTATATAATGAAATGAATTTACTACTTTTACAGTAAAAAATGAGTTTTTCTTATAGTAGATACTAATATTCTTTCCAAGACATTGAATTTTCGTTAATTAATCGTCATTTTCATTGATTTAGCGTCATTTTTTATCCATTTGGCGAGATTTTCGTTAATTTGGCAACATTTCAAAAAGTTGCCAAGTTGGCGACATTCCGCCAAATTCGTCGCCAAAATCTCGCCAAGCGTTATATGCACTAAGAAATAAGTTATTCTTACAGCAGATAAATGACTATTGGCGTTCAAATACAAAAGTATTACTCAGAGTATCTTTTTTTAAGAATGGAAAGAGCTAGATCCACGAGAATGATGTCACCCAATTTATCGCATGGTATTACACATGAAAAGTGAACATGTTTATCAATAGGAAATATTTTTTTTTTATATGACTTTTTGATATTTTTTTTAAATGTACAATATCTCGAGAGCGGTTCGTGTTAGCGTTCTAAAATTTATGTCAATCGTTTTCTAATGAAAAATTACATAAGAAATGTCTATTTGCGTAACTTTATTAGTGTTTTGATTTTTTGACGATTTTTTCAAAATTTCATTCGAAAATGTAGGGGGGTTCTGAACATTCAATTGCGTATAAAAACAATAAGCTTCCAGTGTTTACGGATTGTGATTTTTGTACCAAATTTGGTTCAAATCGGTCCATTCGTTCGTCAGTTTTCGTCTCCACAGACCCACTGAAACACACACACACACACACACACACACACACACACACACACACACACACACACACACAGACATCACTTCAAAAATGTTTGATTCGTGATCAGGGAAGCTTGAAACGTGCTCTCCCGTCGAAAACTCGAATTCGAATTTTCGACCCCGTCACAATACTTTCCTTATACATTATGTATATAAGGAAAGTAAAAACTGTATGTGCTCAAATGTATCAATTGTTTGATTTACGCACAATTTTTGATGATGAAAATAATAAGACTTACACCATATCTCTAGCACTAACCTCAATATATATATATATATATATATATATATATATATATATATATATAATGTGTGTGTAATATTTGACTTGAATAGTCCAAGGAAGATGCAATTTATTTATTTATTTATTTATTTCGCTCCAAGGAGCTAAAACTCAGAGGGTATGGCACTTAGCCTTTCCTCTCACACTTTGAAAAAGGTCATTTAAGTCTGTAAAGTTCATCTCCTTTATCAATATACATAGAGAGCCCAAGGATCTGTCAAAAGTGCCTGAAATTCAATCACTATAGGCATGAATGCAAAGGGAAATTAGCATGTAGAGTATGTGGAGGTGAACACGAAGTCCAGAACTGCCAAATTGAAATACCAAAGTGCTTCAGGTGCGGGGAAGAGCACGTAGCAACAAGCAAAAACTGCAAAGTTATACAAAAAGAGACAGAAATACAAAACACCATAAAGAAAGAAAACATTCCATATAGAGAGGCAAGGAGTAAAGTTGAACTAAAAAGAACATACGCAACAGCATGCAAAAAAGTAGCACAAGCTGAAAATTTAGAAGAGGCAAGGGAAGAAGAAAAGACAGAGAAACTAAAACAAACTATAGAAAACCTGAAAAATTTAAACCGGAAATTAATAGAAAACATTAAGGAAACAGAAAACCGAGAAATAGCAAACAGAGGAAAAGTGCAAGAGGATATAACATTGCTAAAGCAAGAAAATTCCGAACTAGGGCAGAAATAGAAGGAGTCAAAAAAGAAAATAAAAAGTTTAAAATCACTATTGAGGCTCTCAAGAAAGAGTACGAAGACATAAAGGTTACAATAAAGAATAAAAAAACAGAGGAACAACGTATCAGTGGAGGACCGGCAGAAACAGTAAAATCTAACAGCCGTTCCAAGCAGAGGAGGGTCGTTTCGTTTTCGGAGCAGGGGCTCTAAGCGAGATGGTTATCTTCTGTGGTGGTGCAGTTGCAGTTACTCAAAACTAATTACTCGTCGACATTTTTTACCCTGTTTTCATAACTCTGCCTGTTTCGGGGTTGAAATCCAATCTTCCAGTAATTTAAAAGATGCAATTTAAGTTATAAAAATCTATTTTATTCGATGCCACTAGGAATAGATATAATTGCAAGTTCTGGACGACTCCTGATCGTTTTAGTTCTCACCAAATCTGTGTGCCGCCTGTGTCGTTTTTCACAAGTACAGTTACATCGGAGGGGGAGAGGATATCATGGTATGGGAAAGATGCTGCCTTCGAGTTCATTAGGCTTTAAAAATGTGATTGGGAATGCAGTTTCATATGAGTGTTTATACAGAGGTTAAGATTAGTGACCATATATGGTATGATCGTGGAAACGAGGAAGTGTCTGCAGACTTCTTAATATTAGTGGCGTGGGATAGAATTTAATGTAGTTGCAATATGTGCTGGACATGAGATAGGAATTTAGAATAATAATTGTGAAAGAAAAGGGCGCGTTATTGGGAAAGACTTAAAATGTATGTATCATATCCCCTCCCCTCCAAAAACAAAAGGCTTTGGCACAGATACACTTCATGCCCAAGACTTTTCAAAGTATGACATTTCAATACAAAATTAAAAGAAAAATCAAAAATAAAATTTATAATATAAAAGCAATAGAAATAGAAATATTTACAAATCCGTTTTCCAATTTTACAACAAAATTATGAAGACTTCTCATAAGTAAAATTATTTTAGTAGACAACTGACAAAGTATGAAAATAGTTCAATGAATTATTATTACTTTCCTTATATACATAATGTATAAGGAAAGTATTGTGACGGGGTCGAAAATTCGAAATCGAGTTTTCGACGGGAGAGCACGTTTCAAGCATCTCTGATCACGAATCAAACATTTTTGAAGTGATGTTTGTTTGTGTGTGTGAAAGTATGTGTGTGTATGTGTGTGTGTGTGTCAGTGAGTCTGTGGAGCCGATAACCGACGAACGAATGGACCGATTCAAACCAAATTTGGTACAAAAATCGCAATCCGTAAACACTGGAAGCCTATTGTTTTTATACGTAATCGAATGTTCAGAACCACCCTAAATTTTCGAATAAAATTTTGAAAAAATCGTCAAAAAATCAAAACCACTAATAAAGTTAAGCAAATAGACATTTCTTATGTAATTTTTCATTAGAAAACGATTGACATAAATTTTGGAACGCTAACATGAACCGTTCTCGAGATATTGTACATTTTTCAAAAAATTATTAAAGAGTCATATAAAATGAAAAAAAAAATTTCCTATTGAGAAATATGTTCACTTTTCATATATAATATCATGCGATAAATTGGGGGACATCATTCTCGTGGATCTAGCTCGTTCCATTCATGAAAAAATATACTTTGAGTAATACTTTTGTATTTGAACGCCAATAGTCATTTATCTGCTGTAAGAACAACTTATTTCTTCGTCCATAACGCTGGACGATATTTTGGCGACGAATTTGGCGGAATGTCGCCAACTTGACGACTTTTTGAAATGTTGCCAAATTAACGAAAATCTCGCCAAATGGATAGAAATGACGCTAAATCAATTAAAAAGACGACTCATTGTCGAAAATTCAATATCTTGGAATGAATATTAGTATCTACTATAAGAAAAACCTATGTTTTTTACTGTAAAAGTAGTAAATTCATTACATTATATAAGGAAAGTCATGTGCTGCCCACATCAGATTTTTTTATTCTGTGTGAGTGTGCTGAGTTAGTTTATGTTTTATATAAAAAAAATGTAGAGTTCCTTGATCAGGGAAACTCACACACACCATTCACTCTTCTCACGTTATTGGGTTTACTCTCTTCGAGCGTTATTGGGAAAGGCTTAAAATTTATGTATCATATATATATATATATATATATATATATATATATATATAAATATATATATATATATATATATATATATATATATATATATATATATATATATATATATATATATATATATATATATATATATATATATATATATATATATACCGTGTTACTTTGTGCTATTAAACTTTTTTTTGACTAGGGAACATGAACGAAATATAAAGTAAAAATATACTAACATAGAAAAAAAAGAACAAGAACAAAAGTAGACAAAATAACAAGCAATGCGAAGAAAGACAAAATTCAAAAGATAATCGAAGGTTATCGCCCCAATTGCCTTCTCGCCTCCTGAAAGCCTCAGTAGCACCATGGAGGACTCTATAGCGACGCAGATGGTGTTTGTCCATAGGTACATTAGCATCGCGCAGGTAACCTCTGTAAAAATGCAAATACGGCACAAATATGCAGCAAGGCAGTCATGCCCAGTGCTATTAAACTCAATTCAATGAATTATAAAGGAATGAAAGATAAAATGAACGAGTCTGTTAGGAAAAACATGTGTTGCTTCCATTAGTTTTTGAGATATAAGCAGTACAAATTTTGATAATGAAAATTTTTTAATCCTTTCAAACTTGACAAGACGATTTCTTGAAGTCTATAAGAACTTTGTATAAACAAATTTGATATAGAAACTGTATTTCCTATTGAATATTTTTGTCGCTGATTATTCCCTTTCTTGATGATTTATTCTTTTATAGCTTAGGAAATTTTCTAGTGAAAGTGAAACAAAAAGTTCCTTGAACAATTTATTTTATTTATTTATTTATTTATTTTTTTGACAAAAAGGTGTTCGAAATATTAAAATATAATTATTTTTGTATATTCATAAATGGTACCCTATTTCCGACATAGCAAATACAAATTGTGCATACTTTTATCTATTAGGTTTGGAGATACAAGCGTCCAAAGTGTTTACACTTTTCGCAGTGTTACGATTTCCGTCACATACCCGACCATAGATGATATGTGAGTTAAAATCATAAAAAAAAAACCCGATTCCACGATTGCATTGCATTTCCTCATGGTCACATGCAATTTCATTTGAGCTTCTGTTATAAATATATCGCTCTTTATTTGCAAAAGAATAAATAGATCGTTAAATGTCCAGTTAGAATTTGAGGGATTTTACTAATGCATCCGCCCTGTTGCTGGACTTGAGAAATGGTACGGCATATTGAGTTCATCTCTTAAGTGTATAAACTTCCAGATCATGTTTAGATGGGCGTGTAACTGTCGTGCAATTATCATAAGTGACGAAAGACAAATAAGGAACATTTAACTATTGGACATAAGTATCACACGAAGCATGAGTGAGGGATTGGGAACATGATGGCTACTCGGCGTGGCGGCGATTCTTGAGCGAAGTCATCGATAATCTTTCAGTGTAGACATCAGGAGGGTGTGACAGATTCGTGATTACGAATCTGTAACCATGGGGGAAAATACGCGAGCAATTTCTCTTATAATGAAATGATCCAAAAGTGTTGCCAACATTCCGGGGTTTCCACTACTTTATTTTTGACTGAATTCGGTTCTGGGGCATTTTTCGGGGGGACCGGTTGATGTTATGCATTTAACAATATATGTAAAATATTAACTTTATACAAAACTTAATTGGTGGCAAAAATTCTGCCATCCTTTACAAATATTTTTCTTTGAAACGTTTATTTCTCGGGATATGATATAGATAGAGTTCAGATGATGACTGATATTTATTTAGCATCAAATTCTGGGGGTGAATGGGAATTTACTATGTATTTTCCACTTCTGATCCATTTCCATTTCTGGTTACTATATTTTAATTTTACTAATATAATATATTTATCAAATTTGACTATAGAGCTTAGATAATATGGATAACTAATATGGATTTAGTATCAAATTTTGAAGTAGTAGTAGATTTAGTATCAAATTTTTAGTATCAGATTTCCTTCAAACTTATATTTTTCTGGATTGGCTTAGATAATGAACGACATGGTGTAAGCATCAACTTTCGGAAAGTGTAAAAGAACTCGCTACGGATTCCTACTTCCGGTTCTAGAGATGTCAGTTCCTATTAAAAAAATGAATTTTTCTTAAATATCTTTTTCTTGGAATTGCAATAGATATATCTTAGATAATGACTGACATGGATTCAGCATCAAACTAAAGACAGGGTTGAGGAGTTCATTAAGGATTCTTCTTTCAGGTTCTGGGGATGTCACTTTCGGTTTTTCTAAAAATTGGTATGGCTGTACTAAATAGGTGCGTAAATATGAATAAAAATGCTTAGTAGCTCTGTCAAAAAAAAAAAAAAAATAAGTAAATAAATAAATAAATAATTAAATAAATAAAGTGTATACACCATTTCTCACCATTTGAATGGCTTTTTCATAAATTTCTTATTTATGATAAAATTAAAAGTACTTACCTTTCAAAGGAAAATTAAAGAAATTGGCAAATTCATCTTTAAAAGTGAAATGTGAAATTTCATTCGAGTAACTTACTGTTAAGCAGAGAATCTAAAATGTCTTTTCCCATTTTGGCAGCATTTATCGTTAACAGAAAAAATAAAATATCTGATGTGGGCAGCACATGACTTTCCTTATATAATGTAATGAATTTACTACTTTTCAGTAAAAAAATAGGTTATTCTTATAGTATATACTTAAATTCTTTACAAGATACTGAATTTTCGTCAATTAGTCGTCATTTTTATTGATGTAACGTCATTTTTATCAATTTAAAGAGATTTTCGTTAATTTGGCAACATCAAAAAAGTCGCCAAGTTGGCGACATTCCTCCAAATTAGTCACCAAAATCTCGCTAAGCGTTATGGACGGAGAAATAAGTTCTGCTTATAGCATATGAATGACTATTGGCGTTCAAATACAAAAATATCTTTTCTCATGGATGGAACGAGCTAGATCCACGAGAATGATGTCACCAAATTTATCGCATTATATTACATATGAAAAGTGAACATGTTTCTCCACAGTTAATATTTTTTTTTAATTTATGGGATTTTTTGATATAATTATTTGAAAAATGTGCGATATCTCGAGAACGGTTCATGCTAGCGTTCTAAAGTTTATTCCAATCGTTTTCTAAGGAAAAATTACATAAGAAATGCCTATTTGCGTAACTTTATTAATGGTTTTGATTTTTTGATGATTTTTTCAAAATTTCACTCGAAAATTTAGGGGATTCTGAACATTCGATTGCGTTCAAAAACAATAGGCTTCCAGTATTCCGGATTATAATTTTTGTACCAAATTTCATTCGAATCGCTCCATTCGTTCGTGAGATATCGTCTCCACAGACTCACTGACACACGCACACACACACATACTTTCACACATACACGCAGACACACATACTTTCACACATATACACGTACACACACACACACACACACACACACACACACACACACACACACACACACACACACACATACACAGGTTGGTATTTGGTGGAAAACGAGAACGCTGCGGGGACCCCACCAAACTGAGGACCTCCCGAAATAATGATTTTTCTGTTATGATTTTCACATTTTAGGCATCCTAGAAGGAAGTTAATGACATATGTGACGTGAAAATTTTAAAAATAGGTTTATTTCAAGTATGTATTTTTGCAAGGTAAACGAGGACCATGTTTATACACCGTTAGAATGCGGACGATGCATATACACCGTTAGAATGAGGTCCATGCATATACACAGTTAGAATGAGGGCATTGCTTGGCATTAGATATAAGGGTTCTTACCTATGGTAAACGTACGTATATCTAATAACTAAGACAACGAGGGTACGTATATCTATTAACTAACGATCGTGAATACACATTTTTACTGATGATACTGTATTTAAAACTGATAACTGTGTAATATTTATATATGTACGCTAGATGTACTGCAACTTCTTTCATTCAAAAGTAGTTGAAAAGTGAACTAAAATTACTTCAAGAAAGATGCGTTCGTAGTTAGGAGAGAAGAAACAAAAGAAATTATACATTCTGTAACACATGTCCTAACACATAACCTAATGAATGCAAAATTGAGAAAAAAAAAATTAAACATACAAAAGTGTATTATACACAAAACCCACTTATAAGGGGCGCCCCTTAAAATTAGGATGACATACCCATTGCAGATACCAACATCCATGGAGCTGTTTCGCGTTTATTATGAGCTCGTCAGCATGGAAATTACAGCTCGTCAGCTGCAATGATAGTACAAAACTTGCTAAAATCTACAATTTTTACGAGCTTTTAGGTGAAATGACAATTTCAATCCTTCTATATGGCCCGCACAAAATTGATTAAAAATTTTGGATAGGGTATCTTCGTCCCTTATAGGTGGATTTGTGTCTTATGAAATTTGCCTTTGCAGCTGCCTGAGTTAAATTGTAAGCAAATTTTATGCTAACCACCTAGAAGGACTGAAATTCTCATTTCTCAAAGAAGCTCGCAAAATATTGTGACATGTCTCTTACTATCATTGCAGATTTCTGTTATCCCCTGCTGACGAGTGCATAATAAGAGCGAAACCCGTTCATGGAAGCTGCTATCTGCAATGAAAAGTGTCTTCTATATAAAAATGTTTCTAAAATTTTTTAATTTATTTAAAAAATATCTTTTTGGCAGGAAAAATTTTCTCTAAATGTTCTATATACGTATGATAATTTATGGAACCGGTGGATTTTGCTGTATTGCATATGGTTTGAAGGACAGATAGATGAACTTCGGAGTGGGATAGTCTGGTTAAGACACGGGGATTGCACTCGGAGGACCTGAGTTCGATTCCTTGCTCTGCCTAAACAGACTCTGTGTTCACGCGGAGTACGGGCACGTTTAATATGTGGGCTGAAAAGTTCTTCCGAGAACTTGATGGTAGAGGAAGGAGGACACAGTGGATATTGCCCCCACTGAGTTCTGGTTTGAATTGGGTGGCACTATCCCTGTAGTCCAAACAGGTCGTCCCACTGAGTATTTGCAGCTAATATAGCAATAGGTAAAATTATATACTTGCAAATATAATTGGACATTGTACTATATTTATATTCCGAGTCATTACAACACTTTTCATTTAAATAGCATAGCCTCTGCTCCATTCATATGGGTTATCGTATTCCTTAAACAATTGTATATTTTCGGTTTCAGAACAGCATAAACAATAATAAAAAATATTTTAATATATGTCATTAAAACATTCAATTTTTCTGGATTTTTATATAAAGAATATTTTATTTTGGCCTTCTTTTCTTTTATAAATTTTTCAAAATTATGCTTTTACTCAGAAACAATTTGATTAGTATTAATATATTATTTATTTTCAAAAATTATCTAATCAAATTATCAAATTCAATAACCGTCTTCCGTCAAGATATCTTCTATCAAAATTTCGAATTTGAAAATTCTCAAGAAAACATTGCCTTTTCTATACAATAGTATGTGAAAATAAAATATTTTTTTTGTATTCTGACTATAATTGCGACAGAAGTAGACTTAACCAATGTGATATCATGAATATATAAAAACAGTCCAGTGGACACTTAAACTCTATATCCTTTATATTTAAAAGATGGAACGAATCTTCTATTTGAAATATTTTTCCTTTTAAATGACAGATTTTTACTTTCTCATACTAATTGTATAGAAATAGTTTCTTTCACTTCAAATTATTCGAATTCGAGATATTGACAAATAAGCAGAGCCCAACCTCGATTGCTATTGAATGTGTGAGATAAGAACACGATAATAAGAAATGCACCTACTAATATCAAATTATTATGTGAAATTTAATAGAATGATTCTTTAACTTTTCTAATAAGAACTCAACTTTTTAGGATTTTAAGATTTTATAGCAATATTTTGTTTGGAATATAATTTTTATTCCCGAAATTATACTAACTGTATAAGTTGTATATGTTTAAGTATTACACAGATAAACGTACATTTATCGGCATGATTAAGCTGTTGCTAATTAGAAAAAAACATAACTTTTAAAGTATTTCTACGTTATATTTCAGATGAATAACTTGGATACAAAATTTGAAATATATATGTTTTTCTTTACCTACATCAATGTATCTCCACGTTCCAGATATTTTTTAATTGTAACTTGCTTTTCAATTGTAACAACCAGATTGAATAAATTTTTGAAAGAGTTTCAAAAGAATCAATTAAAAATATTGTTTCGTGTCAAGGAAACGCAAGTTGCATTGCCCTAACAATAAAATTCAATTGGCGCTCTCATTACAAATGTTTGATTTTCATTTTCTATGTTCTTTATGAGCTTATTTTTAGTTTGAAATGCAAACTTTCCAATAAATCCTATGAATGTCAATTTTCCTCATGCAATGTCGTGACGTCATTAACAAACATTTCCTGTTTCAAGGGTGAAGGTGCTAAGACCTAACTCATTACTTTTATAGCCCTGCCACCGGGTAGAGTATGCCTTAAGGCCGTAGTTCCCTTAGTAGAAAATGTCTGTGAGAACAATACTGCTGATAACATATCCAGTATCTGGCTCGCAGAGCCATCACCCATACTTTAAAGGAATCCGAAACCTACTGGTTCACTCTGTGACACCAGAAAATTTCAAACCGAGCATCCTTCATAAAATGAAACTACCATCTTCAAATGTTGGTTTTCTATAATGCAAAATTCTATTGAGCAAGTTTCTTTTACATCCGCACTATAAGTAGATATAAAATAGTACCCAACAGTCAAATGATGAAATTCTTTTTTGTTAACACTTTACAACATAGTTGAAAAGTGTTTATAATTTAGTTCATTCTGTCTGTCTGTTTGCCGGTTCGCACGATAACTGCAGTAATAATGCGCAGTTTGTGCATTATTGAGAACCAAGGTATATTTCGCTATAGAGTGGCAGCTACGTATTCTAAGTTTTGGGGATGCCATTTAAATACATATTCAAAATGTGGGATAAAAATGGATTTTTGTGGTACACTACTTTAATAAGCTTGGGTGTCGAAAGTATATCTTTAACTTGAAAGTATTTATCATTTAGATAAAAGTTAATGTTTAAGCACAAGATTAAAAGTTTAATAATTGCTTTAGAGACTTTAAGTGTTATCAATTTGTAAATCAAACCACAATGCCATATTTTATCAAACGCATTTTGAATGTCAAGAAAAATCGCAGCTGTTGGTGTCTTCTCTTGGAGTACTTAATCACTCTCCGCAACTGAAGGGTGATGGGGTGTTTCAATTGATTATGGATAATTCTCCCGGTAATTTTACGAAAACTGGGAAGCAAACTAATTGGTCTTTAATTGGCTGGTTTAGTGGCGTCCTCCCCTAGTTTGTGGACTAGTATTATGATAACATTCTTCCATTGATTGGGGAAACAGTTTAATTTTAGAATCTGGTTTATTAGGAAGGTAATATAGAATATTATATTTCAGGATAAATGTTTAAGCTTCACTTTCCTAAATTTATTATGATCTGGGCGTTTACGATTATCAAGGCTTTTA
This sequence comes from Amaurobius ferox, assembly GCA_951213105.1. Classification (NCBI taxonomy): domain Eukaryota; kingdom Metazoa; phylum Arthropoda; class Arachnida; order Araneae; family Amaurobiidae; genus Amaurobius; species Amaurobius ferox. The sequence continues at coordinate 103,215,202 of OX578144.1, forward strand.
ATGCAATCCAAAATTTCCATTATTTCCATATGGGTGAATTTAGTGGTAGTTGAGGAATTTGTGAAAGAGTTTAAAGGCTGACTAACCATATTAAGCGTTTTCTGATGCAAAATATCGTGGTTTGGTTCAATTGTATTGTTTTGCTAGTGCCTCAGCTTTATTTTCATTTGAATATACCAGCTCGGAGTTATCCTTCAGTGAGGGTAGATTTCCAAACGCTTTCTTTTTAAAGTTTTTTATGAATTCTCATATCGACGAGTCTTCGGATGCAAGGGACAAATAAATTTTCTATTTTTCCTACTTTTCTGTGACAATTATTTTTGTCCAACTCTTGTAAAAGTTTAGCAGCTCGAACTTTAAGTTACCCTTTTCACAGACTAGTTTTAATAGTTTTATTTTGAACTTAGCTGGGCACAAGTTTGGGTGGTGAGGTAATTTACATTGTGCGATGTAGCCTGAGGGAGCACCTGGGGGTTTGATTTCATTATTTTTTACCTCCATGCAGATATTTCAATTTGGAGTGATCGGACGAAGGTTGAGTGCTGTGCCCGTTCCTTTTCTTGGTTCCATGGGTTCTTTGAACAGTCTCTTTCTTCTGAAATTTGCCGCGTGTGACCTCTGGCATGTGACCTCTGGGACTCACCCGTAAGGTGAACTTGGACACAATTTAGGCACTTTAATGTTAAAGCTCTGGTTTGACTTTTGACCTCTTATACGAAATCAGCGCCATCTGCGGTGGCTGCTTTAAGTAAAATGTCCTAGCATAATAGGTACAGACGGTCGTCATACTATTACTTCAGGCACTGGACTATGAGACAGTGGTGGTTTGTAGTTCTGAAGACAGGTAAAGTGGTACAAGAAAAATAGAAAAATAAAACATTTTAAACTCATTTTATTTTATTTTTCTCTTTGGTTTTTTCAATGTTATGACTTTTTATAACTTATGTCATTTTAATAGAAACCTCTCTCTCTTTATATATTTTTAAATAATAGGGTTTTTTCAATCAACGATATTTAATTTTTAATGTACATTGTTTTTAGGGCACAGTTTGCGTTTCTTTTAATTTAAATTTCTGAATTGTTTTAGAAAGAGTCCGAAATATTGTTTTACCTCAGCCACCAAAACTTTCAATTTGGGACAACTTACATGTTAAAATACACTTTGTCATAATCTTGCAAACAAAAGCTATGACTGTAAATTGTACAAAATATCATTAACATGTATCGTTAACAATAATATGAACAGTATCAACATATAACAGGTGACACAGTAAAACAACATTTCTTCTACGTGTTGTTATATTTTCCCTCTAGGATAATATAAAAATAATACAAAATTTCCCTCTTGGATAATATAAAATAACTCGTAGTCAATAACTGCAATGTCAGGAATGGCTTGAAAACAAAGTATCTTAATGGTGCTGTATCAAACTAAAAAAAAACTGTATTTTGAATCGTTTGGCGAAAATATCTGCTTTCTGTTCAAATCTTTTAACCGGTAATATGCTTGACGTTATGATTCACATTAAGGCTCCTATATGGGCTGACTTGTCATTGAAGCCTACTAAAGCCTAAATCGTAATCCATTAGTATTAGCCCTGTTTGTATTTTCATTTTAAGAAGTGTTGTTAAAATAATTACAGGTCGGTGTTCTGCACCGAATTGTTCTAATCATTTAAGGAAAAGTATTAGATAGAAGGCGGAATACGGATTTTAAATTCTCGGCAAGATCATTGGATACTCGGTATTGGAACATTTTTTAACGATGCAAGTTCTACACTTTTATAATCGAAACTTCATTTTCTGTGTAAAATATTTAAACTTCAATTTTATAATCTGTGCAACTGAAGCATGGAATATTAATGACATTTAATTAATTAATATATATATATATATATATATATATATATTAAAATAATAAAATCGAAAGTGCAGGAGTGCAAATCAGTAAGCACAACATCAAACCAGGGGCAATATAATAACGTTTATTTAATAGCAGTTAGTAAAAAGTAACGAGGAAGGGCTGGGAAAGTAGAGCACGAAAAAACCAGGACAAAGAAAATAAATCAATGAATAGAATATCTGCCAGAAACGTCTTCAGGGGCACATTCTAGACAGATATACTAAAATCCGTTTATATATCTGTCTTGATATAAAAACTTGAGAAAAATAGTTTGAACATGACAAAATATAACTCATTGAAGGTGTTTAAGGAGGTTTACCATTTAATGAATAGATAAATACGTTCAAAAATATGGAAACTAAAGGGGGTATAGTAGACGAAAAGCAACACTGCTTTCTTTAAAGAGATGCGACCTGCAATCCCCGAACAGGTCCTGGCCTGAGGACTATGTCACGAGCGCATGTAGGCCCCTAGCGTTTTTCACCTACCTTAACTGCCTATCAATTTGACAAGATTCAAAACAGTAGGGCAGCTTAACTAATCCGTAATTTATTTAAATATGCAAGCAGCAAGGTGCCCGAATACTTGACAATTCCCCATTTAATTAGATTGACAGAGAAGAAGTCCCCTAACAATCAGAAATCTAAATTAGATTTTGAATATCAGCAAGACTGGATCACCAGCGCATTTCCTTAACTGCTTCACAAGTTAAGAAGATTGTGAAACAGCAAGGCGGTTGATCCTTAGACTTCATCCGTATTTTGATAACTACGCTATTCCTGGAGAATCCCAATTGGAAGCCTACAGTATCCAACTTAGCCATGAAGATATTCACGGATTGGAACTTTTCTTCAAGAGAAGAGCGTATTCTACATTCCATAAATGCCCACATTTTAAAGTAAGTTGCTGCTATAGCCCACAGGAATGCGATTCTTTAGGCCCAACGAGCTTCCAATACATGCAGTTCACTTCAGGACTCAATACATAATAAGCATTTCTTTTATATATAACATAGTTTTAGCATTTTAAAATAGATACGGTAGATAACATTTTTTTTAAAATTTTGTATAACTCCTCATGATTGATGGTCGTCTGTCTGTTTGTCTATCATTTTGTACGTCTTTGATGGCATTTTTAATGCACTTTCCTATGTCCTAGAGAGTTTAAATTTGGTACACATCTTAAATTTGTAGAACATTTTAATCTATAAAAATTTGGTGGATCCCCAAAAGTAGATCATTTTTTTTTCGAAATGGCCCGCAAAAAATCCCCCTTCACTTACTTCTATGAATCATTGTTGTCAGATTGTTAAAATTTCTGATGTAGGCAGCACATGAATTTCCATGTAGACTCTTATTCACGTTCTCTTTATTTCTTCAATAAAAAATTGAGTTCAATTGCACAAAATAATCTATAAATATTTATAATGCACTGAATTTGCACGTTAAATTTAATTTTCGTTTTCATTTGGCAGCTGGACTTATTTTCAAAGGTGGCGTAGCAAAAATGCGAATAAGCTAAAATATCTCGAGAAAGGTCAGTTCTAGAGTAATGGGGTTGATCTTATTTTTTTTGTTGTCAAAATTTATATGTATAAAATAAGAATTTAATTGATATAATTGAGCATACGTAGTCTTTTATTTTTAGATTTAAAGGTTTTTGCGAGCCATTTCGCAAAAAAGGCAGGTTCTCTTTTTTCGAATCGTGCCATAATCTAATCATCACCAGAATAACCCACAAGTGATTTATATACCAAATTATGTTAAATTTGGTCCATTAGTTTTTTAGCTAGAGTGGATAAAGTTAATTTTTGCCAGCCATTTCGCAAAAAAGACAGGTTCTTTTATTACGAATCGTACCAAAATCTATTCTGCATCAGGGTCTCCAACAAAAACTTACCAAATTTTATGAAATTCGGTCCATTAGTTTTTCAGTTAGTGTGGATACAATATCTGCACAGACACACAGAAACAACCACAGACACACCCACACATACTCAAACGTCAAGCTAAACATTGTTTTTTCGTGCTCTAGAAGTCCCAAAACGTTTAAATCCTTCGAAAATTCGAGTTCCGATTTTCGGCATGATTCCAATACTTTGAACACACACACACACATCACCTCAAAAATATTCGATTCGTGATCAGAGATGCTTGAAACGTGCTCTCCCGTCGAAAACTCGAATTCGAATTCTTGACCCCGTCACAATACTTTCTTTATACATTATACTATGTATATAAGGAAAGTAATAATTAAACATGTTCCAGATATGACCATGCCGGCAGCGGATGCCTTTTATGGATAATTTTCTTAGAAAAACTGCTTGGTGTTTATGTTACAGGTTTGGAAAATTATAGAAGCATAACAATGATATCTTCGAGTACTATTTCATAGAAAGACGTTTGAAATCTGTTACAACTTCTTCGATATGACCAGCCATAATTTGATCGGGTGTATAGGTATACATTTCAAAAGTATGTTTAGATACGCACACAACATTATCATAAGTATACAGAGTCCATTTCGACGTTAATAGATTGCAATTATGACCCCAGTAGCTCAACGGTAGAGCGTCAACTGATCAGAACGAAGGTCCGTGGTTCGATTCCCGGCTGAGGCAGCAAGGTTCTTTATAATGGCGCATGAAAAAAATCAACTCTTTAGGTTAGTACAAAGATGCTGGTGGTCTGAAAACCCCAGACCGTGCGACTCACATAGTGGGTTTAGAGTAGTTGGCTGCAGGGCCGGGAAAGAATACCTCCTGCACACAGGAGGCACCCAAAGTCTACCATCCCGTCAAACGAACATTTATTTAGATCTAAATAGATAACAATTGATGAAAAATATTGTGATTAACCAGACAGTTTTACATTATATTAGCCGACGCGGTGGCCGAGCGGTCAAGACGAGCGTTTCCTAGCGATCGCTCGACCTCCGCGTTGTGAATTCGAGTTCCACGTAAGACATGGATGTTGTGTTGTTGGGCGCAGTGTGTTCCACCCCGTCTGGTGCGCCTAGGGCAACGCCCTAGGACGGATAAATGGTTCACGTTCTGGCCAATATATAGGCGAATGATGAAAGTCAAGTGCCTGGCCATTTGATTAAAAAAAGAAAAGAAGAAAAAAAATACATTATATTTGAACTTGACAAGTACGTCCATTTTTCAAAAATGGGAAAAGGGTTATTGGGAATATAGATAAAAAGATCATTGAAAAATAAAATTTAGAGTGAGGTATAATAACAAAATGATAAATAGATTAAAATTAAAGAAAATAATAAAATTTTAAAAGTAAAATTTAGAAAATATATAAAAAGAAAATATATGAAAAATACAAAAAATAGGCACATGAGAAACAAAAACAGAAATTTAGAATAAAATTTAGAATAGAAAATTAGAAAAAATACAAATAAAAAGGGTCAAAAGAAAAAGAAAGAACCGAGAAAATAAGAACAGTTAACATAGCATTTTTTTTTCTTTTATAAACAGAAAATATGGAGGGAAAACAATAAGTTCATATAAGTTAATAAGAATGATATAAAGGGATTCATTGATGAAAATTAATTGAGAGCAGAATCTACTCATAAGATTAGGCCACTTTATTAGAAATTTCCATGGCAACAAGAATACAGTTTTTAATTTTATCTATTGAAGAGGGATTTGAACGAACTTTGGAGAACCAAATAGGTGTATTAGAGGGGGAGGGTTTGCAGAGATGAAAATTTTTAGAAAAAGGACAATCGAAAATGTAAAGATCAACGTCCCCGAATTTATTGCAAATACAGTTAGAGGTGGATTTAATTTTGAAAAAGTATAGATAATCAAGAAAGGGGCTATGATCAGTAAGAAAGTAAATGAGGTATTTATTAAAAATTTGTAAATTAGTATTCACGATAGGGAGGTAAGACAGAATTCTAGCCGGATCACCAGTAATGGTGGAAATATAATCATTAAGATAATTTTGCCAAAGATTAAGGATATGAGATTTACAAAATTTTGAGAGGAGTGAGTAAGGAAAGGGAATAGTGAGAGGGGAACCAGAGATAGCAGTAATTTTGGTATGGTAATCAGCAATTTCATTTCCAGATATATTATTGTGAGCTTTTACCCAAGAAATATTGACAAGGTTTTTGGCAAAAAAAGCTTTGGATTTAATGGAATTGAGGATATAATATTAACAGGGGTATTATTAGAGGAAGCCCAATCAATAGCAAAGAAAATAGCAGTAAGTTCGGCTTGAAATACTGTATTCCTGTTGTCAAGTTTATAGGAGAGAACCTTTTCCAGAACATCATGTTTAAAAATACAGACTGAAAAACCAGTGTTATTGCCAATATTTGAACCACCAGTATATATATTATAAATGGCAGAGTCTTTACTCATTCTGTTAACTGAATTTACGGACCATTTAGAGGGGTGAAAGTTAAAGAAAGGAACATGGAAATCAAAATCAGAGGGAGGCGGGAGGGAGGAGGAAAGGAATCAATTTCTTGTTTCGAAAAACTAAATTTATTATAGAGGCCAGAAATTGTAAAATGAATAGGGGGAATACCAGTGAGGGAAAATAAGGATATATTAGATGTTGTACGGTAGCCTGGGCAGGTTTTTAGAAGAAAAATCCTTTGGAGTGAAAGAATTTTTTTAATTTGAATTTCTTTAGTTTTTTACCCCATATAGCAGAACCGTAAGTAATAACTTTTTCAACAACACATAGATACCATCATTTTAAGAAACATTTTTTGACACCCCAATTTTTTCCAGAAATTTGCCCAAAAGTAGTATAAAATTAAAGCCATTTTTCTTTGAATATCGAATATGAGGGTCCCAATTTAATTTATTGTCAATGATTAAACATAAAAATTTTAAATGATTTTTAATTTTAATGGATCTATTGTTAAATTTGAAAATGGGATTTTTTTTCATACTAGAGTAAGTTTTTGGGAAAATAACGGAGTAACTTGGTCGGTTGTCTGAAAGTGACCCTAGAACGACTAGCACGGATTCAGTGTTCTCTGGGATATTGAGCTCTAATTTCAATTCGGGAGGACAACGATTACGCAGGAAGCTTATCTGGAAGATAAAAATAGCATAAGCTGAGGTAAAAATAGCAGGAGGTGGTTAGTCAAATTGTCAGTTGCACTTGGTTGGTTGGTTGGTGTCGTGTCCCTAATAAATTTATTAAGGAAGAATTTGTGCCCTGCTTCTGTTTAATCAAAGACCCGGGACAGCCGAAGGTAGAAGTCGACTTCTGCCCCAATAAGACATCACAACATCCATGCCCGCAGGCGGGACTCGAACCCGCACTCTGGCAGCCGAGCCATCACGAGGAAACGCCTGCCTCTTTGACCGCTCGGCTACCACATCGGCGTCAGTTGGTGTAGAAGGCCCAGGCCACACAGCCAACCACATCAGCGGCAGTTGCACTTCAATCTGATATCAGAGGGTGGAGAATGCAGAGTCCACTTTGACGATAAGATCTTGCAATTCCGTCCCAGTAGTTCAACGGTAGAGCTACTGGCCAGTACGAAGATCCATGGTTCGATTTTCGGTTAGGGAATAAGATTCTGTACAAGTATAAAGAAACTTAAGTAACCCTTGAAATATCAGTTTAGAATCTGGGAATGTGCTGTTTTCTAGATTTGGCGACGGTTCTTTAGCGACGTTATCGATAATCTCTCAGCAGACATCAGGAAGGCGTGACAATTTCTTGATTATAAATATGCATTCATTAGGATGAAAGTGTTGAAGACCCAGACCGTCCGACTCGTCCGAGGACTTAGAGCAACTATTTGGACGTAGGATGAAAGTGTGAAAGAATTTGTGTAATAATCGAAAATTTATATTGTCATTCGTCCAGAAATAAATTTGACATTTTGCCGTTCGTGAGATATTATATGGTAAATAACTATATTGGAAATGAAACAAAAAAAAATCTGATGTGGGCAGCACATGATTTTTTCTGCAGACTCATATTCACGTTTTCTATATTAGTGTAATAATTCATTAAATTGAGTTTAATTGCACTAAATTTGCACTTTTAATTTAATTTTTGTTTTCATTTGGAAACTGAACAGTTTTTAAAGGCGGCGTACAAAAATGTGAAAAAAATAAAATATCTCATGAACGGTTAATGCTAGAGTAATGGGCTTGGTCTTATTCTTTTTCTCGTCAAAAATTACGTATAGAACAAGCATTTAATTGATACATTTGAGCATACGCAGTCTTTTATTTTAGATTTGACGATTTTCGTGGTGCTATTTCGTAAAAAATGTAGGTTCTTTTTTTTCGAATCATATCAAATTCTAATCAGCATCAGGGTATTCCATAAGTGACTTATCTACCAAATTTTGTGAAATTTTGTCAATTAGTTTGTTAGCTAGAGTGGATACATGAGATTTTTCGCAAAAAATGGCGGGTTTCTTTATCCCGAATCGTACCAAAATCTAATCAGTACCAGAGTCATACATAATTGACTCACCTATAAAATGTTATGAAATTTGGTCTCGATTTTCGAGTTAGAGTGGATATATACATTGCACACATTGACATACATAGACGTCGCGTTAAAAATAGTTTTTTCGTGTTCTAGCTGTCCCCAAAACGTGTAGATCCATCGAAAACTGGAGTTGCGATTTTCGATACGATTCCAATACTTTTCATATATATTACCATGCATTGCAGGGAAAGTGAAAAAGAAGATATGTACATTAGAGTAAGGGTCCCCGCGAAGGCAAATATCTTAAGTTCTGTAGTGAGTAACCACGGTCACAGCAACACACCACTTAAACCCTTTCGGGACGGCGGCATTCCGGAGCTGTCGCGGCCCAAAAGACGAAGCGCTTCGCTTCCGAACTGGTCGAAAAGGACGGCGCATTTTTTGCGCTAAGCCTAACTCTCGAAAAAAATTCACTAAAAATCACCTATTCAACACAGACATCTACTTTTTTCAGGACTAAAAGAAATATTTATGTTCTATTTGATGTATAATTTTCATACAAATCTGAATACAAAATACTCGTTAGTTGCTCCCATTCTTTTATCCGAAATAAACGAATAATTTTACTGCCTCTAAAACCCAAACAAAAAAAATACTCTCTTATATTCCTATGATTCACCAACGAAATCATAACGCTGAAATAAAAATAAAAACCGAAACTCAATTATAAAATTGTTGATGCTACGAGAATTGCTCTGTTTGTTTATGTTACAAAATGATTTTCACCGCTCCAAATGGAGAAATAATTCATTCGATCCTCTTTTGCCAAGGTCATGCCTCTGCAAAATACATTGAAGTTCGTTCCATGGACAAGTAACGCCATCTAGTACACAAATTAAAACGTTCCGCGTGGTGGCACTTATAGGTGCCACTATCCGCTTGCGGTAAAATTTCCTCTGGCCCGAGTGAGTGCCGTTCGTCCTTGAATGCAAGTTCGCAGCTGGCACGTGGGCGTGCCGATCGTCGCGAAAGGGAGCTATACACATTTGCCTTGACAATATTCGGTCACTGATTTGTCAGTCCATGCCTCCTCCTTTAAGCAACACTTTCGGTACAGCGCTTATCATCAAAGACGTGCATTTAACAGCTTCCTGGAATCAAAGCATATTTAACCGCGCCTATGAAATATCCGGAGCCTATTACTCTAAATTATCACGTATCCGAAAGATCTGCACTTCGGAACATCGTCCACTTAATTGTTGTTGTTGAGATCCAGACCGTCCGACCTACCAAGAAAGGTCTAAGGTAACTGTTTGGACGGCTGGGAAGTGCCACCCAATTTAGACCGGAACCCAGTTGGGGGAGGCATCCACAGGAACCGTACCCTCCTTGCCCTACCACCAACCTCTCGGAAGGACTTACGGACCCACATGTTTAACGTGATCGTACTCCGCATGAACACGGCGGCAGTTGTGGCAGCGTGCAAATCTAGCGCGCAAACCACCGGGCTACCGCACGCGAAATGTGCCAACAGCACGCGGTGTTCCCAGGTGATCACCCACCCAAGTACTAACCGCGCCCGATGCTGCTTGACTTCGGTGATCTAACGAGAACCGATGTTTTCAGCACGGTAGGGCCGTTGGCCCTCCACTTAATTGTGTTATATCTGTTAATCTGACATGTTTTTCTACTATTCTTTCTCTTAGAACAGCAGATGTAATTTTTTTTTTCATTAATATTGAGTCACATTAACAGATATACACACAACTTTTGAACTTAAAACCAGCTGAACATGCGTTTATTATAAAACAGTGTTTCAGCATGCAAAAAATAGTTCTGGTATACAACAAGCATTTGATGTCCAAATTCAATTTCAATAAAAAGATGTAAATAAGATTAATCGACAACGTATTATACAAAAATCTGATGTGGGCAGCACATGACTTTCCCTGTAGACTCAAATTCATTTTTTCTTTATTTCTTTAATAGTTCTTTAAATTGAGTTTAATTGCACAAAATAATAATGAATTTGCACTTTTAATTCATTTTTTGTTTTTATTTGGTAATTGGACATTTTTTCAAAGGCGGAGGATAATTCATGGAGTTGCTTTATGTTTTTTTTTCTCGTCAAAAATTACGTATAAAACAAGCATTTAATTGATACATTTGAGCATACGTACTCTTTTATGTTTGATTTTGGCAATTTTTGTGGGCCCTTTCGTAAAAAATGACTGTTTCTTCTTTTCCAAATTTTACTAAAATTTGATCAGCACCAGGTTATCTCACAAGTGACTTATCTACCGAATTTTGCAAAATTGATCAATTAGTTTTTTAGCTAGAGTGGATACATGTGAATTTTGAGGACCATTTCGTAAAAAAATCGGTTTTTTTATACCGAACAAAAAATCGTTTTTTTTATACCGTACCAAAATCTAATCAGCTCCAGGGTCGCATAAGTGACTTACATACTAAATTTTATGAAATTCAGTCAATTAGTGTTTAAGTTAGAGTGGATATATACATTGCACAGACACTCAGATACATAGACTCACAGACAGATTCACAGACATACAGACAGACTCACAGACAGACAGACAGACTTACAGACACACACACATACGTCACGCGAAAAAATAGTTTTTCGTATTCTAGAGGTCCCGAAACGTGTATATCCGTCGAAAACTCGAGTTGTGATTCTCGGTATGATTCCAGTACTTCCCTATACATTACCATGTATTGCAGGGAAAGTGATAACTAGCAGTGTTATATAGATTTGTTTATTGCATAAAAACATCCGATGTATATGCAGAACATGATTTTTCCGATATACAGCAATAAATGTACTTCTCTAGCAACTTAAACTTGTTTCATAACTAACTGGCTCCCAATGTAGTTACTTGTTTGATTAACTAAATAGGGAGCAGGTGTTTAGGTTATAATTCTTAAAATTTTAATATGCATTAAGAAGTTGCATACAATTTTATGATAATAAACAACAATACTCTAAATAAAAAGAAATCATAAAATCTAAATATTTATATAGGTATATTTAAATTCAAAACTCAACTTTTTAAACTTTTCATTTTATAACATTCCATAAAATAACAGTAGCCGTAGCGCTATATCTGGTGCCTAATCTGGCCGTAATCAACGGCCAAGATAACAAGAATTACATTAACTCCGGCTTACATCTTATGAATCTGGTGGAGCGTGGGTCCGGACTTTTTTACGGACATGTATGTTTCTGTTGTCCGGAAAATAAATGCAGTAAGACCCACTAGTAGACAAAATACTGCCACATTGTTTTCAACAGATGGCACCTGCTCTCTGTGTATATAACCATGTAATGCGTAATGATTTGTAACTTTCTTTGAGTGATGGATTATTAGAGATATAAGTCACCCAATGTTTGTAGCAACACATCTCACTTTTTAATGTCAAACATACACATCCTGATACCTCTTACGTGATTTACAACATTCTAGTGGCACTATCCTCCCCCTCTCCTTCTATTTTGCCACAGTGGTTGATGTGTTAAGTGTGGTCGTAGGGGTATCGAGTCCCTACCATCTGTCCAAAACCTAGGTCCGACCCACTGAAGAACACACCGTAGGGTCCCACAACTCATTTTGCCCTAGCTCCGATTGCCGTAACATTGAAACTTCCCTCCCAAATATAATAATGTCGGGGTTCGCAAACAATCACAATTCAATGGTCCTCCCGCAGATGCATTACCCGTATAATTGAGCAGGTAGTCATGGAAGACTTGGTGTAAGAGATAATTCTTTGCGTTGAATGGTTGAATGCAGTATTGAATAGGGTAATTTATTTATTTTTTTTATGAGATTGAAATTTATAAGTTATTCTATATCAGGAAAATGTGATTATTTTCGTGTAAATAATTCCATTTTATTGGAAATGTTCAGAAAACTGTCTAAAACGTGACCTTCGAAAACTTATACATTGGTTTTGTGGTGATATATATTTGCAAATTGATTAATTAGTTTAATTAAGATTAATTGTTAAACAATTATTTAAATTTGAAATTAGTTGGCGAATTTTTTTGTTAATATTATACTATTACCTTGTGTCTTGGATTACCCCACCTGTTTTATGCTGCTGTATGCGAAATACCAGAGATACTATGTTCCACTGTAAGAGAATATCATTAGTGTGGAGGTTAAAAATTACTCATAATCAAATATAACATATATATTATCTCTACTTAAATTTTTCAACATTATATAATCACAAATAAATATAGGAAAACAAAGAGGAATGACTCCATTATTCTTGCTAGGCACGTGTTCACTTGAATGGGGCAAATAATACAAATATCACACCCACTTTCTACGTTTGCATGCTCACATTCGGAGTTCGTACAATTTTTGGCATTGCAGATAAAATGTATTTGCATGTTTATACAGATTACAATATCAATGGAACTCAACAATATTGATAATGAGTGTATGAGAAATTGTACTGAGCACCGAAATTTATACCAATTGTCATCTAATTCACACTGAAAGCTACGTCAACAACTAAAGCCTAAATTTTTTCTTTGAAAGAACTATGTGAGCAGCTCTGTTACTCGTTATGGATTGATGTAAAACATCGTTATATTTGCATATTTCGAAAGGGAAAAGGTTGATGTATACTTGTAGAAGGCAAGGTCAGTGAAAATGGTGAATGCAAAGGGCGAGCACATATACACCATGGAAGAAATACGTTTCTCTGCAAGCGTTAAAAACTTAGTTCGATGCAGGGGGGTGCCACTCCGCTGCCACGAACATTATCTGTGACGTCAGATGGAGTCAACTTGCAGTAACGACACAAAGTGCCACAAGATGGCGCGGCAATCGCCGCCTGAGATTATATATATATCTCGGTGCCGGCGAAATATTTTATTATTTCTCAAGCTGTTTCAATCTGATTGTTTGTTGCGGTTGTTGTTTCTTACGTATCTTTGTTTTGTTTTAAATCAATCCAGTCTTTATTAAGGCTAACTTATCCAGTCTTTATTAAGGCTATTATTTCTACTATCTAAAATCATCGGCTTATTCATTTTGTGAGTTTTGTCGAACAGATTTCGATATGCCGAACGATTGTGCAATTGCAACTTGCCACAATAATAGCAGTTTCACGAGTAAAACGATTTCTTATTATAGATTTAGAGTTTACTAGTTAGGCATAAGTACATCCCCCCCCCCCCGAAAAAAAAAAAGAAAGACATAAAACTCTTAGTGTTAGCGTTTTATTTATTGTTTTGATTTAATCTCGCACATTTTGTATTAATTAAATTTTATTACATTACATTTTATTAATTAAATTTTAGTACATTCAAAAAATGAAGGGGGGGGGGGGGAGGGTACGATTTAAGAAAATAAACAGGTGCTCGCTCGTATATTTGTCATCATAAATCAATATACTATAATACATTTAATTTATTATTCTGAAAGTATATCATAGTGTGTTTGTTAAACGATTAGTTTCTATATTTTTATATGTTTACATTGAATTTCAATTTGATATAAATTCTCTTTTTGATCTAAAAAACACTAATAAAATCAAGTGTTTAGCAATAATATAAGTTCTTCACTATAAAAGCATCACTTAAATTGTTTACTAGTTAGGCATAAGTGCATCCCCCCCCCCCCCTGAAAAAAAAAAGAAAGACATAAAACTCTTAGTGTTAGCGTTTTATTTATTGTTTTGATTTAATCTCGCACATTTTGTATTAATTAAATTTTATTACATTACATTTTATTAATTAAATTTTAGTACATTCAAAAAATGAAGGGGGGGGGGGGGGGTACGATTTAAGAAAATAAACAGGTGCTTGCTCGTATATTTTTCATCGTAAATCAATATACTATAATACATTTAATTTATTATTCTGAAAGTATATCATAGTGTGTTTGTTAAACGATTAGTTTCTATATTTTTATATGTTTACATTGAATTTCAATTTGATATAAATTCTCTTTTTGATCTAAAAAACACTAATAAAATCAAGTGTTTAGCAATAATATAAGTTCTTCACTATAAAAGCATAACTTAAATCGTTTACTACTTCGGCTTAAGTACATCCCCCCCCCCCTCCCACTAAAAAGTTATACAACTCGTAGCGTTTTAATTATTTTTTTGATTTTCAATTATTACAGATAACATAATCGAAAATAACTTTATTTATATGCATTTAGAAAGAAATTACGCGATGTTCATTTGTGTATAATGAAAATTTTAGAATGATTGCTTGTTTAGAAAACTTTCCGAACATATTTCTGTAAATTCGTGTATTTAAAACAAAGTTCATTAATAAAAAAAACATCGCCTCCTGTAATAACAATGACAGGTGTCAAAAGCAAAACGAAACTTTCAGATGATTTACATTTTTCAGAAAGGGAAATACAGTTTTATTATGTATGTACCCTTCCAAAAAACCCCAATACTGCATATTTAAGTTGTGTTCACGTAAAATTAATGTTATTTGAGTATTTATTTTATATTTTAAATTAAAAAAAATGATTAAATTAATTTTATTTCCACCCTTTAACATTGGAGTCTACCGGGCCGTTCCTGATTTTCGGCTCCGAGTGACGTTGCGTCTTTACGTGCTCTCATTGGCTAGAGGTGAAGTGGCGCAACCTTATAGATATAGTAACCTTGGTTCGATGTCTCCGAAAAAGTTTTTAAATGTGTTTTTTCGTCAACTTCAATTCGAACATTTTTGGAAGAGAATACTTCGCTCTTTTACAGAATAGGAAGTAAAAATGACAATTCCACCAATGCAGAATCAAATAAAATACGCGTCCAATTTACGTTAAATTAAAGTGATAACATTGTTAAAATAGTGATACAAAAAACTAGTTTCCAGAAGAATTATGGAGAATTGTAACATAGATCTGGCAAATACATAAAAAGGCAAAATCTGGGGGAATATTCAAGATAACTGGTAGGTGTTTAACAACCAACCTCGTAGGGAGGCAGTGGCCAAATTTTTAGATTGAAAACGAGTCATGATTGCCTGGCCGAACAACTTAATAAGATAGAAATTCTATTAACGAATGTGTGCTCTATTTGTAGTCTTGATGTGATAAACTCAAGTCAACTTATGGTGCGTTCGGGTTTAGTTAAAGATTCCCAGCAACAAGCGGGGGTTTACCGACTCTATTGGGATGTTAGAACTTATATGAACAGTCGGTAAGGTCGCGTCCCTTTCTTCGACCTCTTCTCATTGGGATGTGTGTTTGTTTGATTTGTAATATTCTTATTTTAAGTTTAGTTAGTCTTCTCTGTTTTGTATTTCTACCTTTGTATCTTAGTGAGGTACCAGTTATGTAATGGATTGATTTCCAATAAAACCATATGTAACAACATTGTTAAAATGTATCTCTCTATGGTAAACAGGAAAGGTCAATCATACATAAAACATTGATTATGAAACACCTTCCAACTGAAATGCAATTTTATTTAAACATCTCTAAAATGCGATACATTCAGCCCTGATATACATACATATATATATACATATATATATATATATATATATATATATATATATATATATATATATATATATATATATATATATATATATATATATATATATATATATTAATTATCACAGTATTACAATAATTTATAATATTTGGAAACTTGAAACTTCATCAAAAAATTCAATGCTATAAATCGTTTGCTTTTCTATGTTAAATCAATGAATATTTCATTCATATTACTTATATTCCAGACTCCAGAGCGAAATAATTTTGCGTGAAAAAAACTTCATCAATTCTTACACAACTCATCTTATATTCCGGCCACACATTAAGCTACCATAAGCCTTAGGGTTGATCGTGTGGTCTGGGTCTTCAACAACTCATCTTATAATCGCATGTTTATCTTATAATCGCATGTTTATCTTATAATCGCATGTTTACATTCTGCATGCTACAGAAATTAGGCTTCGTTGTAGGAATAATCCAAGTTTAGTGATCATTTAAAATAAAAATATTGAAATTGCGTTGGCACAGAATTGAGATACACAGATAATATGCAAAAATAAAATAGTTTTAAGACGGATGAAAAACTAAATATAAATTTAAACAATCTTAAATATCACGGTTTTTACATAGGGAAAAAATGAATGCCCTATTTTATTTTCAAATGGGCCAAGCGATCTCTTCTTGTAATCTGTGTGTAATTCTATTTTAATTTTTATTTAGTACCTAACAGATTTTGCTGACATTTTTTTACACATATTATGTGATAATTTGAATATTTCCAAAAATTTTCGAAGCAATATGTGAATTTTAATTTCGCGTAAAAAAATGTTTTGAAAATTAGGTCCCACAAGGATCAATGTATTTCATTTTTTCAACCCGGGTTAAATCCGAAACTAATTGGGTGATATTATTCATTTTCATTCCCATATGTTCTACAGACCGTCTCAACAACATACTAAAATTTCATTTTGATGAAGTCATTTTAAGGTAGTTATCGTGCGAACGGACAGACAGACAGAATGAACAAAGTCATTACAACTTTTCAACTATGTTGGAAAGTGCTAATAACAACGGTTTTATTTTATAAGAGTTATAATCAGGCAATGTATATCAGTGGATGGGATGCAGAACGAACAAACAATTTTTATTTACATAAATAAAAAAACAATGCTTATCACACAACATTTTGTTGTAAATCATTAATATGTAATGCATATCCAAATTAAAAAACAAAATTGTTTCAGAAAGATTGTCGTCGGATATAAACAACATGTATACGGATAAACTAAAGCAAATAGAGGCCAACTCAAAGGTCAGAAACTTCACTTTGATTTCTCCCTTCAATTATTATTACCATTTTTGTTGTTATTTTGTTATTAATATTATTATTATTGCTGTTATAATTGTAGTTGTTGCTTTGGAGTGGATTATGCTATGCTGGAAATGTATTGGGTGATATTATTCATTTTTATTCCCAGACGTTCCACAGACCGTTTCAACAACATACTAAAATTTTATTTTGATTAAGTCATTTTTACGGCAGTTGTCGTGCGAACAGACAGACAGACAGAATGACCAACGTCATAAACATTTTTTAACTATGTTGTAAAGTGTTAAAAAAAAGTTCGGTGCAGCCGCTGACCAAATCCTTCTAAAATAGTGAGACTTTCCGTCGAGGGTGGCGCAGGACCTATGGAATCAAATTACTTGCAATATGTCATGATGATTTAAAATATGTTGCCATTTGTCGCTTCTTATTTTGGTTATAATCGAATGGACATTTCTATTTTTTATACAATTTTGAAGTGAAACATTTTTTACACTACTTATGTATGAAAATTTTATTTCCTTTGTTTTATCTTCAAAATCTAATCTTCCATTGTTGCAAGCGCTGTTGCCATTACAATAACAGTATTTAAATTATTGATTTCAATAAGGAATACATTAGTTATTCATTTAAATAATATTTATTTTGGAATGGCAACAACATTTTCAACAATGAATCGTAATTGTGCATGGCAATAATGCTTGCAAAATGCTCTGTTTGTTTGTAAGGCTATTACGTAGGTTTAATGAAAGCGCTGACGAAGCGGCGATAAATCAGTGGAAATAGACAGAGGGAGTAGATTCCGGGGTTTGATGAGCAGTAGCGTGCAGGGTACACAAAGGCTTTCATGTGCGCCGACCGGAGTGAGTGGGAGCCGGTCGAGTTCGCAAAGCAATCTCCGACAGTTGGTGAGCGTCAACGATTAGGGGACGGCTCCAACGGGCGTAGCACGTCTGCTACGCCCGTCTGCAGTAGTCGGCTACAAAGCTCGCGAAGCAAACCTATGGGCAGCCAACAAGTAGAAGGCAAAGCACCCAGACTCGCGAAGTGAGTTACGGAGGTTTGCGAGCGTTAGCCAGCAGGGGGAGAGCCCTGTTATATTGTAATTTTCAATTCCCAATATAACATTGCTCTTTTAAAAAGGAAGTGGACCTAAGAAGACGGTCCCTCATGAAGTGAGGCAATTTTTGTAACATTCCCTCTAACGCAGCTGCACCGGACATTCATTTCGAAAAGAGAGGGTGCTTCTCAAGTTCATGTCAGCGTTAGGTGTTACAACAAACGGAAGGGGTTGAACTTCTTGACCCCAGAGTCAATTCATATCACTTGAACCTTGGGAAAATTCTCGTGAGAACTTTCAACGATTTTAAAACTGGAGACTGCATATCTCATATTTCAGGGGGGCCTTGACCAATAATATAGCCTGAAGGGCGTAACCCTTAATTTACTTAGCCAATTATGGACAGGGGCGCCTTGTTAAGGGGGTAGAGACAGAGAGCAACTTTGGACTTTAAGTTTTTGAAATGGAAAAACTTGAATTTTGTGAGTGAAAAGAAAAGGTCGCAAGAGCGACGGATCTCGGAGAGAGCGAGCCCACGGGACAGAGCCGGAGCGCGCGGTCATAAAGTCCGACATCGGCAAAGATGATCGAGGTAGGACAATTCTACACATATTTTTGCACTTTGATTATTATTATCTCTCTGACCCTCCTAAATAAGGTTAACCTGGGCCATTAAGACGTAGGCTAGTAAGAATAGTGAGTTAATGCACATTAATAGGTTAATAATTGTAATGCTCATATTATGATCATAGAATGAGGAGATTTGATTGCCTTAATGTACTACACTAAAGATGTTGGTATATGAAATTTACCAGATGTTAATGGTTATTAAATAAGGTTTTGTCTTAATGAAATAAATTCTTTGTTATTGTTTAAAATTAAGCCTCTTCATTTTAATTACTGGTATTATGTATTTCTTCATGTACTCCACTTTACGAGATCGGTCTATATAGCGTCAATACATGACGTGTGACGACTCACATATCATTTTGGTGCCGTTTAAACCAGTTTCGAACCTGGACTCAAAATTATTGCACCCTTATCATATTGGTGATCATGACCAATCAAACCTGGATTCAAAATTATTTCACCCTTCTGGCGACTTTGCTGTTTTAGACCTGTTATATGCCAGAATTTAAATTTTAATGAAGAGAATAAAAATATTTGGAATTAATGAAAAATGAAAATATTGAATAAAATTTTTTTCTGTGTAAAATAAGGATTAAATTAAAGAAAGAAATTTAAAATTAAAATAA
This sequence comes from Amaurobius ferox, assembly GCA_951213105.1. Taxonomy (NCBI): domain Eukaryota; kingdom Metazoa; phylum Arthropoda; class Arachnida; order Araneae; family Amaurobiidae; genus Amaurobius; species Amaurobius ferox. The sequence goes on from OX578144.1 coordinate 103,234,687, forward strand.
ATATAAGTAAATTTAAGAAAATTTATTTCACAGTATGAGAAGCAAGCAAATAGTGACGAATCATTATGTGTTCTCAATGAGACATGCCATATTGTATGTGAAAATATAATTATTAGGGAACTTGAAGCTTTTAAGAAACTTTTGAATTATATAAATATTTGTGTAATATTTGAGGAGTTAATTATGAGGATTGAAGTATTTGCATGCGTAGATAGTGAAATGATTAGAATTATGTTTTTGAATTTATGTGATATTGTATTTAAATATTTTGGGGGAACATTTTGAGGTGTAAAAACAGGAGATAATTTTAGATATAGAATTTTTGCGAGAAAGTGAAATTTAGAATGACGGAAAGCGGAGAAAATCATCCAGCAACGAGGGGCAGGTTACCAGGACTTATACACCTATTAGGGGAATGCAATGGCATAGAGAATGATGTAGAAATTTTTTTTGACCAGAGAGACACGTCACATTTCATGAAAAAAAAAAAAAAAAAAAAAAGCAAAAGGGGGACATCGTTAGAATTCTATAAAAAGTCGTTATAACTCTATAAAAAGAAGGTTTTTTTTTTAAGAGAATTTTGATTTCCAGGCAATAAAAATTTCGATGGGTAAGATAATTAGGAATATTAAATAAAGGGATATTTTGAATTTAAAAAAAAAAAAAAAACTCTTTTCAAAGAACAGTGAAATTTTAAAACAAAAGTAAACTTTCTCCACGCGCTCTTCATGTAATTAGCGGACTGATCAACCATAGTTGGATGAATACGCGTGAGGAAATAAGAATTATAGAATTATAGTTTAAAATGATTAGATAATTGGTAAATAAAAAAAAAAAAAAAAAAAAAGAAGAAAATTTTTTTTTTCTAGTTTAAATAAATAAATAATTCTTAATTAAAAGTAAAAATTGGAATTTAAATAAATAAATAATTCATAATTAAAAATAAAAATTGTAATTCAAATAACTAAACAATGGGTAATTAAAAATTAAAATTAGAGTTTAAAATGGATAGAGAATTTTAATTAAAAATCATAATGGCAGTTCAAAGGAAAAAAGATAATGGTAATGAAAATTATACGCAAATTATAATTTAAAATGAATAGATAATTTTAATAAACATACGCGAATTGTAGATTAAATAAAAAGCATTTGAAAAAAAAAAAAAAGCGTTTCTACATATATTTTGATAGGGTCGCACATATAAAATTTTTGAGAGAGACGAACTTTCGAAGGTAACGCTAGAACGCGGGAATAAACATGATATAATAATAAAATACAATGGAAGAACAAATTAACACTAACCGCATTTTAATTTATCCTTTGGAAAGTGTGTAATTCCAGAGTTTTAATCCATTTGGGGGGCCTCGGTAGAGCACTTCCACATCACACAATTCATAAGCCACTGAACACAACATGGCGGAAACGTAGACGAGAAAATTTGTACCATTTTGCCAAAACGACATCTTCAAAAATTTGTACAGCTAATTGGCCATGGGAAGTTACACGAAGAAATGCCCGTATTAGCCGCAGGCCAGAAAGGGGACCGCTTTCCAGGGAAAATGACACAATGGCAGAAGGACATGTTGACCTTGTATACCACTACTTGATTTTCTCTGGGGACTAGATTTTTCTGTTTGAACAGGGAATTTAGATGCTAGAATATATGTTACACAAAAGTTTGGGAAGTTAAAAAAAGGAAAGAGGAGAAATGAATTAATTCAGGAGACTTTGCATTCAATTACAGGGGATATAAGAAAAGAAAATGTACATTTTGGTATTCAAGTATGGGATTTGAATTGAGTTAGATGGTTTTTGAGAGAAAATTCGTAATTATGTATACATTGAGAGAATTTCAGTGAGTGATAAGATTTACGAAAAATTTAAGTATGTTTTCATTAAGTGGGAAAGTGAATAATTTAATGAATTCGGGAAATTCCGTATCCAAGTATAAGATATGGATTAAACCAGGTGATATGTGAAAGAAAATGTATAATTATGGATATTGTAATATAGAATCGCAGGGGAGTTATAAGATTTTCAGTAGGAGGATAATTAAATGATTACATGGGTTTTTTTTCTGTCATCTCAGTTTGTAGGAAAATTTTAAAGTATTGTGCGGAAATTTTTGGAGTTATATAGGTCTTATTTTGATAGTATTTGAGAGGATAGTGTAATTGTTTAAGTATTTTATTATAAATATGTACATGAATTATATTTATGGCACGTTCAATTGAGAACACATGATGAGGTCAGGAGAATATAAATTGATAAGAGTGGTGAAGTTTAATGTATAGAGAGTGTTACATTTTGAATATTTTAAGTTTGAGTAAGGTATCAAATTTAAATGGATAGGATGAAAAAAAAAAAAGTAAGAAGAAATGAATATATAATGTGGAGAGATAAAATACATAAATTGTTGGAATTTAAAGAATTTAAGTTTGAGTAGGGAAACAAATGTAAATAAAAGTGTATATATAGAATGGAAGGACATAAATAGATAAATAGTAGGAATTTGAAAAATTTAAGTTTGAAGAGAGTAGCAAATTTAAGTAAAAAAAGGTATATATTATGTGGAAGGATTTAAAGTAGATAAATGGATAGGACGTTAAATAAGAAATGTATATATATAATGTGGAAAAACATAAGGTAGAGAAATGTAAAATAAATAAATAGTAGGAATTTGTAAAATGTAAGTTTGAAGGGAGTATCAAATTTGAATAGAAAATGTATATATTATATGGAAGGATTTAAAGTAGATAAAGTGTAGAAATTTCAATGGGGCAATTTTTGAGAATGTAAAAAAATTTAAAGGAGTTTAAAAAAAAAAAAAAAAGAGAGTTTTTTTTGTAATGGTTCGTGTGCCGGGTGACAAATTAAAATTATAGAAATTGAATTTATAAAAAAATGATACTTAAGGGAGTTTTAAGAGAAGAGAGTATTTTAATAAGCTTGAGTGTAATGTATATGTATTGATTGTCCTAAACAAAACATGACACAGCGTACAGATCCGGTTGCCTAACGATTCTCAAATGGTCAGCAATTCCTGTTGATCACCGATTCACATTGCTCAACGATTCCTGGTGCACAAAGATTCTCATTTGGTCAGTGACTCCAGCAGTTCAGCGCCTTACAGTTCATCGAATTCCAGTTAGACAGCGGTCCAATCCTTCAGCGAGTTCCAGCAGTTCAGCGCCTTACAGTTCAGCGAATTCCAGTTAGACAGCGATCCAGTTCTGCAACGAGTTCCAGCAGTGGAGCGATTTACATTTCAGCGGTTTCCAAGTGTGCAGTGATATCAGTGTTTTTTTTTCCAAAGGAAAGATATTTTACACTTTCCATCATAACTACAAGGGGACAAAGTGATATTATTAGGGACCATATGCGTAAGTCCCTGATCCCAACAAGTATCCAATTGACGGTCAAAGTGACTTTGGTTATCATATGTGAACAATTTTACAGATATACACCTTGAACTTTTGTGGAACTATATTGTTTAAAAAAAAAAAAAAAAAAAAAAAAAGACATATCACCAGTGGACGAACTTGTGCTTACATGAATAGACTTTTAATCGATATTAAGTACAACTGAACGACACAGATATCGTCATTTGCAGACACATTGAGAATTGTATTTTTGTATAGTATTTTCGTGTTCTTTTGATGGCATATAAGAGTATATATATGATAATATGATTTGTGTATATGTGTATATAGTGCATTTTTACAGTAGATACAGATGAGAGCAAGACGAGTTGTTGGACTAAACAGTGGACACGCCTGAAGCAACTATGAGCTGGCACTTTGTAATTGGCTTTTTTCCCACCAAATTTTGGGGGGGGGAAGAAGGGTAATTGTTATATTGTAATTTTCAATTCCCAATATAACATTGCTCTTTTGAAAAAGGAAGTGGACCTAAGAAGACGGTCCCTCATGAAGTGAGGCAATTTTTGTAACATTCCCTCTAACGCAGCTGCACCGGACATTCATTTCGAAAAGAGAGGGTGCTTCTCAAGTTCATGTCAGCGTTAGGTGTTACAACAAACGGAAGGGGTTGAACTTCTTGACCCCAGAGTCAATTCATATCACTTGAACCTTGGGAAAATTCTCGTGAGAACTTTCAACGATTTTAAAACTGGAGACTGCATATCTCATATTTCAGGGGGGCCTTGACCAATAATATAGCCTGAAGGGCGTAACCCTTAATTTACTTAGCCAATTATGGACAGGGGCGCCTTGTTAAGGGGGTAGAGACAGAGAGCAACTTTGGACTTTAAGTTTTTGAAATGGAAAAACTTGAATTTTGTGAGTGAAAAGAAAAGGTCGCAAGAGCGACGGATCTCGGAGAGAGCGAGCCCACGGGACAGAGCCGGAGCGCGCGGTCATAAAGTCCGACATCGGCAAAGATGATCGAGGTAGGACAATTCTACACATATTTTTGCACTTTGATTATTATTATCTCTCTGACCCTCCTAAATAAGGTTAACCTGGGCCATTAAGACGTAGGCTAGTAAGAATAGTGAGTTAATGCACATTAATAGGTTAATAATTGTAATGCTCATATTATGATCATAGAATGAGGAGATTTGATTGCCTTAATGTACTACACTAAAGATGTTGGTATATGAAATTTACCAGATGTTAATGGTTATTAAATAAGGTTTTGTCTTAATGAAATAAATTCTTTGTTATTGTTTAAAATTAAGCCTCTTCATTTTAATTACTGGTATTATGTATTTCTTCATGTACTCCACTTTACGAGATCGGTCTATATAGCGTCAATACATGACGTGTGACGACTCACATATCAAGCCCCTAGACTATTACACATGAGTAGCTGCCGTGAAGAAAGAGCTCGTTAAAAGAAATTGGTTAAAAGAGCTAAAGTTAAAAGAGCTCGTTAAAAGAATTTACGTATAATGAGCGGACAGGAGGTGGGACCCTCGAGTTCCAGGAGTTTGCGAGTTTAACGCCGAGTTCCAGGAGTTTAAAAGCATAACGCTGTTGCCATTTCAAAATAAGTAATTAAATTAATGATTTAAACAAACCGAATGTGATTTTTTGTCATTGTACAAAGAATAAGTGGTAAAACGTATAGCTCGCGAAGCAATATCTGGGGTTGGTGAGTTCTAGCGAATAGAGATTACCCTAACGGGCGTATTACGTATGTGTAATAAATAGGCGGAAAGAAAGGAGTGAGAACCGAAAGCGAGAACGCTCACCAATCTCCGTAACTCACTTCGCGAGTTACGGAGATTTGTGAGCGTCAGCAATCAGGGGGGAAGGCTGATGGATAACTATCATGAAATGAAAATTATAAAATATGCATTTTTGGTTGGAAAAGTAAGGCATGTGTTTAGGATAATCACAGATTTGTTTACCATACTAAACTGTATGTCATAGTTTTTATGCGAGCGTCACTATGAGTTCTTTGAAAATTAAATATTCTAAAGATTTAATTCGTCTCCAACTTTTTCCCTGAGGGAGTATTCACAAAATGGATAATTGCAGTTATTTTAAGTGTTAAAATAATCTATTTCCACAGGTTAATTAATGTTAATTACAGTTCTAATTAAACTCTCAACCTCTGTAAGAAGAGAGAAAAAAAATCATCGATTTTTAATTTTCATATTTAAACCCAGATAAATTGAATAGAATAATTAAGATGGTGTAAAAGAACAATTTAAATTCTCGAAAGTTCCAAACAATTCAGATCAAGATATTCATCCTAAAAAGTGTAAAAAAATTGAGAAAGTCCAAATACATCCTAAAAACAAAAGTTTTTGAATGAAAGAAACTTCTCATTAGTCTTTGGTAATTAAGAAATGGTGTTAATTAGCAGATAATATGATATGGGCTCAATGTTCATTAAGCAGCTATTAGCTAATTTCTTCTAAGCTTTGATGATCGTTAATGATGTCATTAGATGGTACTTGGCTGGTCCGGAGTTTAGAAGAAGTTAGTAGGAAAAATAGTACTAAATACCTCAAGTATAAACCTCCACTGAACTTTGCCATGCATTAATCTAACATAGTAAAAGAAGATGTATGTATGTACATGTGTTTGTAGCGGAAAATCGAAGCTTCAAAGAGTGGCAAAATTCGGTACACAGTTTCCTTTTGTACCGAATTGTACTTGAGCTGGTCTGGAGTTTAGTAGAAGTTAGTTAGAAAAATTGTAGTTAGCACCTTAAGTGTAAACCACCACTAAACTTTCTCATGCATTTATCTAACGTAATAAAATAAGATGTATGTATATGTGTTTATAGCGGGAAACCGAAGCTTCGAACAATGGCAAAATTCAGTACAGAGGTACTTCAGGTTCCCGGATAATACGTCTGGGTGAGATTCTTTTTAAATGCAAATTAGTATCAAAGTTTTGAACTTTTAAATTCGAAATGCTGCCGAAAATTTGCTATTTTTAATTATTTTATTGAACAGACGTTATTCCTCAGCTTGAAATCGACCACTTTCTTCCGCAGGTGTTTGTTTTGGAAATGATGTCTCAAACTTTCGGTTTAGACCTTGAATGCTATTAAATTTCCAATTTCCTAATTTCGCTAGTTTTAAAAATTAACTTTCAATCTTGGGATACAGAATTTTTTCAACATACATTATAAGTGTGTTTTGAAAATCTGACTTAAATCGAACACAAACGTTTTAAAATAGCATACATATGTTTTGTTCATATTTTCGGCTTCAAAATCTATTTATTTATCGAGACAGATGGTGATTCATCATGAATGTCTCCCGCTGGAGACTGAAGTTTCATTCGAATTTCTGTTTAGACTTTGAGCGATAGCAAGATTTTAAAATATTTTTGCCTGTTTATTTATGGCGTATCAAAGGAGTGCCCTAAACACGACATATTACGTCAGAGTTTTACACTTGGTATGGTTGCCAATGGAAAAAAAAGAGCGCGAAAATGATTTTGATTCAAAACTGGCGAGTTGGAAATTGAGTGGTGTTATCTGTATCTGTATTATTCACGGAGTGAGTGCTTATTTAGCACAAGGAAATATATATATATATATATATATATATATATATATACTAAATATATATACATATATATATACTATATATATATATATATAATATACAGACCTGAAGATGAATTTAATTCTTTTTAATCTTCTAATTTGGGCCGGTGCTGATCTTTTCTTTTATCGGCATTATGGCCTGGTTTTGCTTCTATGGTGATGTTAATATTTCAGGATTACTTGAATTAATTTTATTATTTATTCTTTCTAATATATATATATATATATATATATATATATATACATATATATATATATATATATATATATATGTATATATATATATATATAATATGATAATAATAATAGTTTGAAAGTCCAGTGATAGAATAGAGAGAAGTTGCAACTCAAAAATCCTAACTTTATATAAAACCAACAAAATAAAAAGTATTAAATAGCGAAATAAATCAATCAAATGGGAAAAAATGCAAATTTCGAGTCATCAAGCTAAAGAAAATCAACAAATATCAATGGTATGGAATCGATAATAGAAAAACAAATAAAATCAAAGCATTAATGCTATACACGTGGACAAGGACTAGACCTAAATAATTGATTTGTTCATTTCGACAAAACTCTTCGTCGATCCAAGTATTTTGTCAAAATGAACACAAAATATGCATGTTTCTGAAGAAATAGATAGATTATATCTATAAACTATTTCTATTTGAACAGCATACATAAAGATGGAAAAATAAAGGAAACAAGAATACCTCGGAAAAAACTCTACATATGCCCGAACCATTGGAAACCAGAATGAAAAGACCAGTGTTGTCATTCACAAAGGATAAAAGAAAAGATCTACTGTTGCCAATCGTAAGAAATAAATAACAGTAATGCGAAAGGCATTAAAAGGTAATATTATACAATTAGAGTTACAAAATAGTGAGAGCTACAGAATAGTGGTGTGATAAGGCTTTCACACCTCTGTGTTAAAATTGTATATTAAAGTATTGTTTTATTTCTGTGTGATTGAAAGTGTCAATTTCGAAATGTAAATGTCTTTTCTACATGTTTTCAATTACATTGACTTTTAAGGGAAGTGAACTCTAAAATCGCAGAAGTGTTTATGTTCCAGAAAAATAGTAATAGTTTTGTATTTTCGCTTCTCAGTCGCTAGTTGGGAACTTGCAGGTTTTGCGCACGCGCGCGTTTGAAAAAGGATTTTGGAAGCAGAGTGGAAGGAGTCGTGGAGAAATGTAGACGTGTGTGTTTGATTCGCGTATGATCGCGAATTTTAAGAAAAGGTGGATTAATTTTGAAAGTGGAAGGATGTGATTAAAATATATAACATAGTTCGACAAGTTGTGCGTAGAGTCGTTTGGCTCGGTTCAGAGATGAGTCACTCGTGTTTTTAAATGAATCAGCCTGGTAGTAATGGAATAATGAGTCTTGTGAAAAGAGAAAATGGTTCTTTCACTGGTCGGCTTGAATCGCTAATAGGGCTAGAGGGAAAGCTCATTTTACAGCGATTTGTATTTGCCTGACTCCTCCTTGTGTCCTAAGGTACGAATCAACCAATCTCCGTAACCAACCAAGATGTCGAATTCCGCCAGCATGATGTTGTGTAGTCAAGTTTCCCGACCATTATGGATTTTGTTCTGCGCAAGAATCTCGATGAGTTTATGCCGAGAGTCCATCCTGATATCCTTTCCCATGGTACAGAATTGTAAATGTTATATTTAAAAGAGACGAGGTAAAGTTTTATATATATTTAGTCTTCCACCTAACGAATAGAGTGTTAATTGTCAAATCCTCGTGAGTATCAAGTCATTGATGATGTTATATGAAAATGTCGTATATGTTCAAAGTATACAAATGTGATATATAAATGTCAAGTATAATATGAGGAATATTGTGTTTATTTTATGTATCAGAAAATATGTGTATTCTCTTGGTTCCTCTTCCTCCAGGGGTGTTCTTAATGGTCACCCTACCGAGTGTAACTCTGAGTTATTGCGAGAAATGCTTGTACTCCACTGTTTTCGATCAACTGCCTTGTTATTTCATGTTTAATAAATGTGTTTGATTTCAAAACTTTGTCTTCTCTGTCGAGTATACCAAAACGTTCGCGACAGTGGGCCTTATAATAGTAAGGCTAATGCTTAAGTGGATGTAAACATAAAGTATTATTAATACAAGAGAATGTTGATGTCTGACTAATATAAGATACTATGAAGAGAATTCATGAAAATCCAGATATTCTAAACTTTTTAACTATTCCATTTACTAAATAAGCTGGATATTTATATAATTTGCTGGTAATTTTTAGATTATTTATATGCATAGCATGACATTTTTTTATCTGATAATCTGTAAATTCTAAAAAGCTGATTAAGTACAATATTTCTAAACAATTGAATAGCGTTTGTTAATTAAATGGTAATATCTTATTAATGTTAAAATTAAAATAATCTTTTTTATCATATAAATTTGTAACAATTCCATTAGAAATATGTTCAATAAAAATGTTTAAATCTAAAAAATTAATATTATTACTAATAGTGGTTTCATTAGGAAGTAATTTTAAACTGTCTGGATAGATATCTATATCTATGACATAATTTTCGGTATATACTAAGCAAATCAGATCATCAATGTATCTGTAAATTTTATAATCTATTTTATAATCTATTGAAGTAAAAGACTGTTCATAAAGATAAAGGTATAAATTAGCTAACATAATGCTACTGCAGCCACCTTGTGGAACTCCTGATACTTGTAAGTATAATTTATTTCCTTGAAAAATATAATTATTGAAAATAACAATGTGAAGAAGTTTAGGAAAATCGATAAAATTTATTTGAGTTGATAGATTAGTAATATAAGCATTATATAGAGCTAAAATTACATCATATAGATCTGAGATCTTAATATTATTAAAAAGTATCTTTAAATCAAAAGTTTGAAATCCTATTATTTTTTTTAGTGATGTTAATTTATTCTTTAATTCTTGACTATTATTTAGAATATGGTAGTTATTGCTAGACTGACGTAAACTATCATTTATTAGATTTAAATAAATTAGTAGTAATTTACTCGCAGTAGTAGAGTGAGTATTATTACCACTAGTTACTATTCTAAATTTAATAGGATTTTTATGAAATTTAGGAATAAGCACTATATATGGAAATTTAAGAAATTTAATATTTAAATCACTATGTATATTGATAATTTTCAATTTGATACTATTAATGGAATGTGAATCTAGCTTGAATAGACTATTATTATTTAAATAATGTAACAGAAATTGTATATAGAATTTTTTACTGATAATAGAATAATTATTATCAACATAGGTAATAACAAAAGATTTTTGTAAATCATTAATGGAGTGTTTTATATTATAAATAATAAATCATCTATATAAATAAAATTGAAAATCTGTCTGTCTGTCTGTCTGTCTGTTTGTCCCATCATCACGGGAGAACGGCTGAACCGAATTTGATGAAATTTTGTGGGTAGCCTAGAAATAGCCCCACTTAAAATTTAGTCTATGGTTGGAATTTCTACGACCAGTGGTTCTCGAGATATTAGTAAAAAACCAAACTTTCGTTTGTCTCATCATCACGAGAGAACGGCTGAACCGAATTTAATCAAATTTTAAGGGTGGCCTTGAAATAGCCCCCCATAAATTTTGCCCAAGTTTCAAGTTTCTAAGACCAGGGGTTGTCGAGATATTATTGAAAAACGGAACTTTTTTCATAGGAGTTCTACTCTCCAACTCCGTGGTTTATCCAAACGGAAAGGATAAAAATCGTTTGTTTAAAGCGTCAAAGGGAATTAAAACTTTATTTTTGAGTTTGATGCAGGATTTTTGCATTAAATAGTCACTATCTGAAAGCATGAATTGTTTGAAACATGAATTTAAATGGAAAAATCTACCTCCATGTTTTTACATGTATTAACCTCCATGTATTTCACAAGCTTTTAAACAACGATTAGAAGTATAAAGAAATTAAAATGGTTATTTAATTTCGCATTTTATGAGGAAGATTCTATCTTATATCATGCTGCTCGGCAAAGGAATGGAATTAAATGTGTTTGTTAATGATTATTATTATTTTTTTTTCCATTTGTATAATAAATAAATGGATGTAAAAATATATTTTATAAATGAACGGTTTGATTGTTCTTTTAATTATATATATTGCGGACTGCGTACATTATTTTTATTTATTTTAGCAAAGAGAGGTTTCAAGCTCATATATTGTGTTTAGCTAATAAACTCATAATAAATGAACGGTTTGATTGTTCTTTTAATTATATATATTGCGAACTGCGTACATCACACTTTTATTTATTTTAGCAAAGATGTTTCAAAGCTCATATATTGTGTTTAGCTAATAAACTCATATATTGTGTTTACCCAATAAATTCATTTAGCCGATTGTTGAAGCAGAAAAAGAGTAGAACGGATGTATGTATCTTCTAATACAATTTTAGTGTTTTCATTTAGTATATATACAGACGGGATATGGATATTTTATTCTTCAAATCTGCAAATTTAAAGCTACGAATTTAGCGGAATATCTCTAAATAACTTGGTAACTTTTCTGAAACTTTACCAAATTAGAGGAAATATCTCCAAATTGATAAAAATGACCCAAATCAATGAAATTAAATTTGTTTTTTTAGAATAGAGTACTGAAATGATGTTTCTGTAGCATTTGTCGGTCAGTCCATCCATCCTACTTAGTAACACATTTAACTAATTTTTTTAATATCACTAAATTGATAAAAATATTTGTAAATCCATAAAAATATCATGGAGACGAAAATGTCGCCAAACCTTCCATGGAGATCACATTATTCAGACGACATGATTTCCATCAATTTATTTGAAGCAGATGATATCATGTCGCTTAGCAACGGAAACAATGTGTTATGTGTCATACGATTTTTATTAAATCTAATAAAAATATGTATATAAAATAAATTTCATTGACATTGCATTTTTGACTGGATAATATCAATTACGGTCTTCAGGTTTAAACATCATTATTATTGATATTTCGGGGACAGTTGATTCAGGAATTATTGATATTTTCAAATTATTATGCTATTGTTTCATTATGACGAAAATTGTTGAAACTCATATATAGTACGTTGTACAAGTAATCTTCTACAAATGCACGGGTATATCTTCTAATCTACGAGAATATAAGTAGTACAGGTATATATATTGGCAAAATATTTATATATATTGGCATATATTGGAATCAATTACGACCTTCTGGTATTAAGATTACGGGGATTTTTGATACTTTCAATTTATTACGTCATCTTTTTTATTTTGGTAAATATTTTTAAGACTCATATTACAATATGTTTAAGCTTCTACTAACACACTGGTATATTTTCTAATTTGCGACAATATAAGTAGTACGTGGGTGCATATATTGATTCAATTCTTTTTTTTTTGTGTGAATTTGTTTACAAAAGGGGCCAGGATATTTTATTCTTCAGATTTGCCCGTGAAGATAATTTTGCATAGTGAGAACAGATATTCTTAAACTTCTCTTTATGAGCAATAAATTTAATATTTTATCAGAATTTGCACATGATAGCGAATTATAAGTTTTTTTATATTATATACTCCGTACGAAGGACGGGTATGCTGCTAGTCTATATAAATAAAAATGAAAATCTGTCTGTCTGTCTGTCTGTCTGTCTGTTTGTCTCATCATCACGGGAGAACGGCTGAACCGAATTTGATGAAATTTTGTGGGTAGCCTGAAAATAGTCCCACTTAAAATTTTGTCCATATATGGAGTTTCTACAATCAGTGGTTCTCGAGATATTAGTAAAAAACGATATTTTCGTTTGTCTCATCATCACGGGAGAACGGCTGAATCGAATTTAATGAAATTTTGTGGATAGCCTTTAAATAGCCCCCCATAAATTTAGTCCAAGTTTCGAGTATCTAAGGCCAGGGGTTGTCGAGATATTAATGAAAAACGAAACTTTTTCTTAGGAGTTCTCCTCTCTAACTCCGTGGTTTATCCAAACGAAAAGCTTGAAAATCGTTTGAAAGTGAATTAAAACTGTATCTCAGAGTTTGGGGGGAGATTTTTTGCACTAATTAGTCACTTTCTGAAAACATCAATTGTTTGAAACATGATTTAAATGGGAAATCTATCTCCTTGGTTTATATTATACAAGCTTTTACTGAAAAATGAAAAGTATAAAGAAATAAAAATGGCTATTAAATTTTGCATTTTATGAGGAAGATTCTATCTTATATCATGTTGCTCGGCAACGGAATGAAATTAAATGTTTGTTAATATTTATTATTATTTTTTCTATTTGAATAATAAATAAATGGATGTAAAAATATATTTTTAAATGAGCGGTTTGATTGTTCTTTTAACTATATAAATTGCCGACCGCGTACATGACTTTCATTTATTTTAGCAAAATGGTTTCCAGCTCATATATTGTGTTTAGCTAATAAACTCATATATTGTGTTTACCCAATAAATTCATTTAGCCGATTGTTGAAGCAGAAAAAGATTAGAACGGGTGTATCTTATAATACAATTTTAGTGTTTTCATTTAGTATATACAAACGGGATCAGGATATTTTATTCTTCAGATCTGCAAATTCAGAGCTACGAATTTAGCGGAATATCTCTAAATAACTTGGTAACTTCTCTTAAACTTTACCAAATTAGCCGAAATGTTTCCAAATTTATAAAATTGGCGCAAATCAATGATTTGTTTTTTAGAATAGAGTACTGAAATGATGTTTCGGTAGCATTTGTCGATCAATCCATCCATCCTACTTAGTAACACATTTAAAGAATTTTTTTTATATCACGAAATTGATAAAAGTATTTGTGAGTCCATAAAAATATCCTGGAATTGATAAAATCGCGCTTAATAAATGAAAATAATTGTATTTTGTTAGGGGATAGTATTGTGATGATGTTTCGTCAATTTGTCGCAAAATGGGTCTATCTGTTCTACAGTCCCACTTGGCGATTTTTTAAGTTATCGCTAAATTGACTAAAATGTCGCCAAACCTTCCATGGAGATCGCATTATTCAGACGATATATGATTTCCATCAATTTATTTGAAGCAAATGATATCATGTCGCTTAGCAACGGATCCAATGTGTTATGCCGCATACGATTGTATATTAAAACTTTTCCGATTTGAATAATAAAGATATGTATATAAAATAAATGTCATTGACATTGCATTTTTGACTGGATAATATCAATTACGGTCTTCAGGTTTAAACATTCTTATAATTGATATTTTCGGGGACTGTTGATTCAGGGATTATTGATATTTTCAAGTTATTATGCCATTGTTTTATTATGACGAAAATTGTTGAAACTCATATATAGTACTTTGTACGAGTAATCTTCTACAAATGCATTATATCTTCTAATCTATGAGAATATAAGTAGTACAGGTATATTGGCATATATTTTGTTATATATTGGCATACATTGGAATCAATTACGCCTTCTGGTATAAAGATTACGCGGATTATTGATATTTCCAATTTATTACGTCATCCCTTCTATTTTGGCAAATATTTTTGAGACTCATATTGTAATACGGGTAATCTTCTACTAGCACACTGGCATATTTTCTAATCTGCGACAATATAAGTAGTACGGGGTTGCATATATTGATACAATTCCTTTTTTTTTTTTGTAAATTTGCTTACAAAAGGGGCCAGGATGTTTTATTCTTTAGATCTGCCCATGAAGATAATTTTGCATAGTGAGAACAGATATTCTTAAACTTCTCTTTAGGAGCAATAAATTTAATATTTTAACAGAATTTGCACATGATTGCGAATTATAAGTTTCTTTATATTATATATTCCGTACGAAGAACGGGTATGCTGCTAGTATTATATATAGATCTAGACAATTTAATACTACTAATGGCATTTTTAATAAATTCTAATAAAGTAAATTTCCACATATTAAATGCATCTAAAGACAGAGCATATTTAGAAGCTAATTTATATATATATTTATTAAATTCACGATTTATTGATTTTAAAACTTTAAAAGAATTATTACAAGATGGTATCCTAAATTTAGTGTCAAAATGATAGGGTTCTTAAAGTATCGTCTTTAACTATACCTAAGTCTACTGTAACAATATGCCCCAAATCTGGATTTAGATATTTAGCATATTTGTTTACTTTGCAAATACATTCATTATCTACAATTGACATAGAATCATGATCTATAGAGAGAGATTGTGAAATTTCATTATAATTAAATATAGAGCTACCAATAGGCTTGTTGTATTTAAAAGTATTTGAAACACTCAAATCTCCAATAGGCAATAAATGTTTGAACTTGTTAAATAGATGACCAAAATTTATAGAATTATAAATTAGATGCTTGAAAGAAATTACACAATAAGAATAGTAGACGTATTATTATTATGAAATTCATTAAGTTTTAAATTCAAATACGTTGATCTTGTAATGCGCAAACCAAAGAAAATATGATTAAAATGTTCATTAGTAAGATTTAATTTTAAGAAAATGGCATAAACATTATTTAAATGTTTTTTCTTTACCGCAAAAACCGGTGATTTTAATAATTTCCATTAATAAGTGCTATTAAATTGATTATATAAACATTTTATCTCGGCTTTATAATCATGATGTATCGAATTTCCTTTGCCATAAGTTGTAATAAGATATGTAGAAATACATGTAAAAGATAGAATCAATGTAAAGACGTAATGATGTGAAAATTTGATACATTTAAAATGGTTATTTTTAAAGTGATTTTCGAGATAATACTGTGTGTGGAGTTTCAGAATTTTACGTGGTATATGGGCCGAGAACGTCTCCATCAAAATGAAGTACGTAAGTTACATAACGCCGTAACGTAATGAAGTAAAATTTTATAAATGAAAATGTCTCACGAGATGAGATTGTGTGCAGAATGTTAGCTGTCTATATATTCTGGGAGCTGGGAACGAATCAGTAAAGTATGTTGAACGAAAATACAAAGCGAGATAACGCTAAGTTAATAAAAATTGGTGTAGATAAAGCCAATATTAAATTTTGAAAACCCCAGTACTTTTCATATGAACTTAACAAATATCAGCTCATTAAATTCGTATAAAATCTGAAGACTAAAACACGAAGCTCAGTTTTTATCCATAACCATATTTTTATCTTCAGCAACGTATTTCAATTAAAATACAACGGGACATTGCCTGTTTATATTACACTCCAAAGTATTTAACCAATTAAACACAGACGAAGTAAAAAAATAAACATACCCTCACCTTCAAAGATCGACGCAAAAAATAAGTCAACCATATGTTATAAAGATACTGTTTTAAACAAACAATTCCTAAACTCATATTCTTTCAAAACAAAACACCTCCAGGTTACCATAAAAACTTTAATATCTCCGTCTCATTTTAGTTGCTTTCTTTTTATCCTAATTTTCAAATCCGAGGCAATCAACGAATTCCTCGTTAGAAATTAATGTAATTGAATGCTAAAACAATTTCTGGGATCTCTGCTTGCTTTCATGGGTAAGAAAGACAAAGAGCCTAAGGCAATATTTTCCAAAGTTTATGTTCTGAATTTGAGGAAATGCATCGAAGAGGATGACAGAATTTAAAACTGTCCCCTAGCACACGTTAGTGGAGGTAAGATGATTTTAAAGCTTTTCCCATGACGAAAATAATGACTAATTACTCGGGGCACATCTTAATTATAAGGGAAACTATAAAAGTATTGCAGGGTTAAATATCAATTGCGAAGTGGATAGGAGGTAAAGTGGCACAACTGCTGAGTTCTGTTCAAGAGTCTATGCTATACAGCAAGAATTTGCTACTATTACTTGCGCACAGTGCTCACGCTCCTAGTTTTGGGGTTTTCTTAATTCTGAATCATAAAGTTGTGTTTGCGAATATTTTAAACTAACCATTTTAACCGCGCATTGAGCGTTTCTCAATGATTAGTAATAACTAAATTTGACACCTACACACTTATAATCTGAATACCAAAAATTGCTGAAAATTTAAGCGTAAAAATGCAACGGGGTAAAAAAATGCAACCTACTTCGTATGTTCCATCTATATTGGCAGAAACTTTTATATTAACATTGGAAATAATATTACTCTTTCCAAAGAGATCACATGAAAAATTTAGTATGAAAAAATTATGTGTAAATTATGTTAATATATAAGATACAATCAAGAACATTTAGTATATTTCAGATATTCCTTTACCACAAAGTTCAGTTAAACAACATTTCGGGCAGTAATTCAAACGTGTTGTGTTAAAAGATCTAAAATTATGGAAGTTCAAATAAAAATTGTAATTAATGTTTAAAAGCTAGATATATATTTGTTAACAAAAAGTGTTACTCCCTGGAAGAATTTAATATGTTGTGATAATACTCATTGAAAGAATTTAAAAATATTGCTGGTGTCCCGTGGAAGAAGTTTAACATAATACTGGTGGTACCTGTAAGAGTTTATGTACTGGCTGTACAGAATGCAAAGACTAAGTAATTACAACTTTGAAGTTGGTAATTTTATAGCGATATGTTTTTTCATAAATTCTTTTAACGCATTAAGTTTGAATATTTGCATTTAATGCATTAATCATAAGAATTCCTTTCGGCTCCAGCTATCTTTGAATCTCAACCACCCTAACTCGTGCAGGAACTTTATTATCCTCTCTTAAAATTTTTGAGTCAGACTCCTTGACAGAAACAATTATTTTTTTTGTCTTCCTCATACACTTTCATGCACTTTCCCCCGTATTTCCTATTTAGATCTAATGCAAATAATTCTTCAGCCAATGGAAAGGAGACCCACATATATTCTTACCTACGTCTCTCTAATAACGGGTAGGGATACTATTGATAAATTATTCCTATTCAGACTTTATCTGCATATAGACCCAGTATCTTAAATACTACCAGACTAAGTAGAACAAGAAAGATCAATCATGCATAAATCATTGATTATGAAATACTTTCCGAATTTAATGCAATTTCATTTAAACATCTCTAAAATGAGATACATTCCTCGGTAATATTTTAAAAATTATCACAATACTACACTAATTTATTATATTTGAAAACTGAAAAGTTCATCGAAATAAATGAACTTCATTCAAATGACGTCAATTAAATATAAATCGCCTGGCTCCTCGGTAATATTATTAACATTATCATAATACTACAATAATTTATTATATTTGAAAACTTCATCAAAAACAACTGAAATTTATTCAAATGACGCCATTGAAATATAACACGCCTGGCTTACTCTATAAAAGCAGCATTTCATTCATAAACATTTTTCCATTCATTTCATTCATCACAATACTATAATAATTTATTCTATTTAAAAACTTAAGACCACGGAGTTGCAAGCAATTAAACTACTATTCTTAAAACGAAACTTTATCGAAAAAAATCGCCCTTCTCTCCGTAAAATCAATGAATATTTCATTCATATCAGCTATGCAGACTTCATGATCTAAATAATTTTGAGTTAAAGAAATACAACAATTCTTATACAACTCAGTCTGCATATTTTGCTGTTTACATTTTACATAAGTGAAAAATAGGCTTCGTTGTAGAAATAATCAAATTTGGATGCTCATTTAAAGTCAAATATATTTTAATTTCGTTATTTCAGTATGTAGATGCACAAAATTTAAGCAAAAATAAAGCGGTTTTAGGACGGATAAAAGAACTTTAAAAATCACGATTTTGACGCAAGACGGATGCCATATTTGAGCGAGCGATGTTCAGATATTTTTGGGGTGATCCACTCATTCTAGAGTTATGTCCACACATTATAGATGTATACTTAGACATAGATGTATACTTTTGAGAGAAGATGGATGCCATATTTCATTTTGAAGTGGGTCACGTGATCTCTTCATATATGGTCACAATTGCTTCATATAAGAGGTGTAATTATTATTTTAATATTTATTTAAAAACTACTGAATATATTTTGCTGAAATTTGTTTTATATATTTTATGGGATAACTTGAATATTACCTAAAATTTTCGAAGCAATTTGTGAATTTTAAATCCGCTTAAAAAATGTTTGAAAAATTAGGTCCCATAGGGTTCAATGTATTTCATTTCTTCAACCCGAGTGCAATCTAAAACTGATTGGGTGATATTATTCATTTATATTCCCGTAGGTCCCACAGACCGTCTGAACAATATACTAAAATTTCATTTTGATTAAGTCATTTTTACTGCAGTTACCGTGCTAACGGACAGATAGATAGACAGACAGACAGACAGACAGAATGAACAAAGTCATAAACACTTTTCAACTTTGTTGTAAAGTGTTAAAAATTGTTGAGATGATAAAGAGATATTTTAAATAGGTTATGAAAATTGCTATTAAAGAGAGTGGAATTTTCATCTTGAGAATTTTCTAAATAGAAGGCTCACACAATACTTTGCGGCTCATTTTTAACACTTTACAACATAGTTGAAAAGTATTTGACTTTGTTCATTCTGTCTGTCTGTTCGTTAGCACGATAACTGCCTTAAAAATGACTTTATCAAAATGAAATTTTAGTATGTTGTGGTACTTATGAGATGGTCTGTGGGACTTATGAGAATATAAATGAATAATATCACCCAATTAGTTTTAGATTGAACCCGGATTGAAAAAATGAAATACATTGAACCCCATGGGACCTAATTTTTCAAACATTTTTTAAACGGATTTATAATTCACAAGTTGATTTGAAAGTTTTAGGAAATATTCAAATTATCCCATAAAATATATAAAAAAATTTCAGCAAAATAGATTCAGTAGTTTTTTAAATAAAAATTAAAATAATAGTTACACATTTTATATCAAGAGATCACGTGACCCACCTCAAAATTATATATGGCATCCATCTTGTGTCACGATCGTGATTTTTAAAGTTCTTTTTAATTCATATTTAGTGTTGTATCCTTCGTAAAATTGCTTTATTTTTGCTTAAATTCTGTGCATCTACATACTGAAACAAAGCAATTACAATATATTTGAGTTTAAATGATCATCCAACTTTGATTATTTCTACAACGAAGAATAATTTTCACTTATGGAGAATGTAAATACCAAAAGATGTAGAATGAGTTGTATAAGAATTGCTGCATTTCTTTAAAGCAAAATTATTTAGCTCATGGAGTCTGCAATATAGCTGATATGAGTGAAATATTCATTGATTTTACACAGAGAACCAGACTATTTTTTCGAGGAAGTTTTAAGCATAGAGTTTAATTACTTGTACTTCCATGGTCTTAAGTTTTTAAATAAAATAAATTTTTATATTATTGTGATGAATGAAATGAATGGAAAAAAATTTGTGAATGAAATGCTGCTTTTATAGAGAGAGCCAGACGTGTTATATTTCGATGGCGTCATTTGTATAAATTTCATATGTTTTCGATGAAGTTTTCAAATATAATAATTTATTGTAGTATTATGATAATTTTAAAAATATTACCGAGGAACGTATCGCATTTTAGAGATGTTTAAACCAGGCAATTTATATTTCAATGCCGTCATTTGAATGAAGTTAATTTTTTTCGATGAAGTTTTAAGTTTTCAAATATAATAAATTAATGTAGTATTGTGATAAGTTTTAAAATATTACCGAGGATTGTATCGCATTTTAGAGATGTTTAAGTAAAATTGCATTGAAGTTGGAAAGAGTTTCATAATCAATGCTTAATGCATGATTGATCTTTCTTGTATTTAGTGTTGCATCCGTCCTAAAACCGCTTTATTTTTATTTTTTTCTGTACATCTATATACTGCAAAAACGCAATGACAATATTTGTGATTTTAAATGATCACCAGACTTTGATTATTTCTACAACGGAGCCTGATTTTCAGGTATGGAGAATGTAAACAGATCAAGATGTAAGATGAGTTGTATAAGACTTGCTGAATTTCTTTAACGCAAAATTATGTAGCTTTGGAGTCTGCTATATAGTTGATATGAATGAAACATTCATTGATTTTACATAGAGAAGCAGACGATTCTATTTCCTTTTCCGATGAAGATTTAAGCATGGAGTTATACAGGCACATGTGACGTAGAGGCACATGTGACGCGAGATGTGATAAGGAAGAATCAGGTGTTTTTCCAGATAATGCGTATCAGTGAACTTTAGCCGTTTGCATTTGTCGAAAATGGAAATTACGAAAATAGAATTCTGCCTGCGTTTAGGGAAATCGCCGGCGATTTCGCCAAACGCTTGCAGAATTTGATAATCGCACGTTGTTCTTCAAACGTCATTTCAATTTTCGGCGAAAGCGAACGACTACAGTTCACTGACACGCATTGTCTGGATAAACCTTGCACTGTGGACCTGCTTCTTCCTTTTCACATTTCGCGTCACATGTGCCTCTACGCCAAGGTAAAATAGTTCTCCTCTCCTCCAATCAGGGGTAGAAATATCAGCACAGTCTCCGAACTCTTTGGTCCTACCTTGTATATAGTATAATGTATAAAAATGTATTTTGTAGAGAATCAAAAATTAAAACATCAGTTTTTCATAGATATATCTGCTTTCAGAATTTCTGAGTGCCAGTTGGACGTTTGAGAGATGTCTGCGTATATGTGTCTGTAATACGGGTAAGACACGTTGAACGATATCCTGCAAAATATGGTACTTCTATTTTATTAATAGGTATTAAATTTCTACTGATTTTGAGGGAGATGAAAATTTGGAAACGCCTAGATTTCTAAGCTTTATTAACGAAATATATATATATATTAAAAATAATTATACAGCCTCTTAGAAAAGTCCATGGGCATCCAATGACTTTGTCAGAAAGACTCAAGAGTATACATATTAGGTCTATTGATAGTAAAGTGATAAAAAAGTGCATAAGGGACGCGACTGAAAATAGAGATACGCAGAAGGGTCAATTACGAAGTTATACAGCATAACTGTCACAGAAGTCACTTTCTGACACTGAATGGTTATTGGCGAAAGACTACCCTTATGTAGGCGCGAATGACTGCCCTAAGAAGTTAGAACTTCATATTAAGAAAACGTCAATATTTTTTGAGACAATAATTCAGATAGCGCTGGGATAACATAAGTAGTCCTGCATTGTATGCATTTCTATGGCAAAAGGCCTGAAATAACTATGTAGACTCTCAATTCTGTAAAAATAAATAATTAGCGCAATGCAAAGAAAAACTGAAACAATAAAGAATATTCCTACGTATTCAAAATTATTTTACCTTTCAATATATTTTTATCTCCATATGTTCCGTACTCTATCCCACAACTATGAAAAAACAGTGGTTAATTTTACATATAACTAGGGAAACCTTATTTTAAAAATAATCAAAAATACATATAATAAAAAATCTGATGTGGGCAATACATGACTTTCCTTATGAAATTCAATTAATTTACTACTTTTACAATAAAAAAAATAGGTTTTTCTTATAGTAGATATTTATATTATTTCAAAAACAATGAATTTTCGTCAATCAGTCGTCATTTTCATTGATTTAGTGTCATTTTATCTATTTGGCGAGATTTTCGTTAATTTGGCACCATTTGAAAAAGTCGCCAAGTTGGCGACATTCCGCCAAATTTGGGGCCAAAGCCTCGCCAGGCGTTATGGACGGAAAAATTAAGTTATTCTTATAGCAGATAAATTATTGGCGTTCAAATATAAAAGCATTACTCAAAATATCTTTTCTCATGAATGGAACAAGCTAGATCCTCGAGAATGATGTCACCAAATTTATCGCATGATTTTACATATAAAAAGTGAACATATTTCTCAACAGTTAATATATATTTTTTTAATTTATGGGATTTTTTGATAAATTGATTTAGAAAATGTGCAATATCTCGAGAGCAGTTCATGCTAGCGTTCTAAAGTTTGTCAATCGTTTTGTAAGGAAAAATTACATAATAAATCTCAATTTGCGTGACTTTATTAAGGGTTTTGATTTTTTGATGATTTTTTCAATATTTCATTCGAAACTTTAAGGGGGTTTTAAACATTCGATTACGTTTAAAAACAATAGGCTTCCAGTATTCACGGATTATGATTTTTGTACCACATTTCATTCGAATCGCTCACATTTCATACCACATTTCATTCGAATTGTTCGTGAGAAATCGTCTCCACAGACTCGCACACACACACACACACACACACACAGACACACACACACACACACACACAGACATTACCTCAAAAATGTTTGAATCGTGATCAGGGATGCTTGAAACGTGCTCTCACGTCGAAAGCTCGAATTCGAATTTTCGACTCCGTCACAATACTTTCATTTTACATTATGCATATAAGGAAAGTAATCTTACGCCTTTCTGTTGTGTCAATTAGCAATAGCTGCTACTTTACTAATACTAACAATACCTAGATATAGTTCTCAAAGCATTATAGCATTTTCAAGCGTTTCATCCATAGGGGTTTTATCTTCGTTTCTTCAACTCAATGGGCTATCCTGTTACGGAATGACACGATAAACAACAGGTAAATGCCCAAGCATTTAGTGTAGAGCCTACATTTAATCTCACAAATAGGTATCACGTTGCTGGAATTATTTGCATACGCTTATGAATCTTTAGGAAATGTTTAACTGTTTTGTAGCGTGATTGCGCATTTAGTAGCAAATTAAATATGACATGAAATTGTCTTCATTTCGCTTTTGGTGCATTCCTATTATCCATTACAACTAATTAGATAATCCTCTATGACATGTAATTGACGTTTTCCTTCTCTCTCGTTTTGTTGCCAATTTCTGTATTTGGACTTTTAAAAATTCTCCACTGGGGATGGTGTAATTACGGTCATTCGAACGGGCATTATCATCATACTATAGAAATATCTAGCGTGTACACACATGGATTTTTCCTTACAAAGTTATTGGGATGCATATGGACTCTTCTTGGAATACTGTATATGTTAAGGAAATTCATCTAATGTTTCATTTATAATTAAATTGTTTATGCAGAGAAGCCAGTCAAATTTAGAGTCTAATGCAAAAGCATTAGATTTACCCAAAATATTAATTATCAATTTATATAAATGTATTAGGGTTTGGTAGCGAAATACTGTTGATCTCTAATTAAGTAACTATCGTTATAATTAAGAGAAAGGTATGTTATTATTGAAGATAATTGTATTAATGAGAAAAAGGGGGGGGGGGGCGTTGTATTAAAGAGAAAGGCGTTGTATTAAAGAGAAAGGTATGTGATGCCTTCAATCAGATATTTCTATTAGAAGGGGATTGAGATTACTCATGTCATTCCTTTTGCAAAATTCCTTATTTTAGGAAATTTCATGCAGGCTGTTTGGTGATAGAATTTGACGGTATGGTTTTCAAAATCGCAGAACATAGCAAATTTTCTTGCTGTTATTCCAAGGCAGCTGTTATTCAAGAGCGCCTAAAATGGTAAAAAGAGTCCACATATGCCGGTATTTGCAATGGGAGCGTAATCTTGACTTTGTAATCGCCCCTGTAGGTGAATACTGTAAGTATTATAAAATTACTGCAAAGTGCGTTAAACTCTGGAAACGCAGATTGTGACAATGTCTTGTAAGTTTGAAGAAATCGCTTGTTTTTTTCAATTAGAGTTTTATGCTGAAGACTTGAACTTCTTTTATATAATTGACGAACAACTTGAATGACTTCATACATATAGTTTTAAAATCAGAAATTATAGCTCGTAGAAAGCGTGGTTCGAACTATATACCTAAACTAGAAGGTTTGTTTTCTACAGAAATCAATTAGGGGATATTTAAAGGCTAAATGAGTGGTGTTTTAGGTAAATCGGCCAGAGAAAATAATTGTTGCGATATTAACGTTTCTATAACATTTTATTTTATTCTATGAGCACAAGTTAGAGTTACATATAACTCTATAGAGATGAAATGTCTAAAACGATCTTCAGCTTATAGCTTCGACATCCCCTTTTTTTGAAAAGATAAAAGTGCACTTATTATTCCCAGTCAGTTGTTTCGGCCACTGCTATGGTCAATTTTTCCTAGAAAAGTTTTGGCATGAGCGTGGGAACAAAGAAGAATCTATTAGAACCCAAAGACAATGTATTTCCATAGGTCTTACATAAGGTCTAACAAGGCCTTATACAAGGTTTGACAAGGTCTTTTACAAGGTTTGACAAGGTCTTGTACAAGTATACTGACTTACATTTGTATAAGATCTATGGATATGGAATGTACTTGTAAAAGATTTATGGGTATTTCAAAGGTTTTCTGATGAAAAAAATGCCTTTACTAGTTGAAATCTAAAAGTTAAAAATGTATGCCATTTAAAAGCCGACTTTCTTGGAAAAACGCCTGTTACTCCTGAGCAACATTATCTGTTCTTAAATTTATACAGTCATTCCAGCTTAAAACGTTTCGTATAATATTTTATGCAATAAAATTAATTAATGGACAGTAAAATTAGGCTAAAGTGACTACTTGTAGGACACAGAAAATTCATCACTATATGAAAGTGGTTTCTATACCGGACAAAGCACAATATTAATTTCACTTACTTTAATTATCATGATAAGAAAACAAAATCATCACTATATGAAAATGGTTTCTATACCGGGCAAAGCACAATAATAATTTCATTCACTTTAACTGCCTTAATTCGACACCTTATTTTGGTGGTGAATATACCAAGGTGGTCACTTCGCAATTATCGCATTTGGATAAATAAACGAAATTTGAGCCTATAGAGAAGGAAATGTGTTGCTCACACTCAATTTTAACGACATTTTTACTTTCCCTGCAATACATGGTAATGTATAGGGAAAGTATTGGAATCATGCCGAAAATCGCAACTCGAGTTTTCGAAGGATCTACACGTTTCGAGACCTCTAGAATACGAAAAAACCATTTTTAGCCTGACGTCTGTGTGTGTGGCTGTCTGTCTGTCTGTGTGTCTGTCTGTCTATGTGTCTGTCTGTGCAGATTTTGTATCCACTCTAACTAAAAAACTAATGGACCGAATTTCACGAAATTTTGTAATGTAAGTCACTTGTGGGCGAGTCTGGTACTGATTAGTTTTGGGTATGATTCGGGATAAAAGAACCCGCCTTTTTTAGCGAAATGGCCAGCAAAAGCTTGTATCCACTCTAACTGAAAAACTACTGGACCGAATTTCACAAAATTCGGTAGATGAATCACTTGTGGGTTACCCTGGTGCTGATTAGATTTTCGTACGATTCGAAAGAAATAACCTGCCTTTTTTTGCAAAATGGCCCGCAAAAATCGTCAAAATCTAAACTAAAGAACTAGGTATACTCAAATATATCCATTAAATGCTCGTTTAATACGTAATTTTTAACGACGAAAATAATAAGACCAACACAATTACACTAGGACTAGCCGTTTTCGAGATATTTTAGTTTTCCGTGATTTCTCTACGCCACCTTTGAAAATAAGTCCGGTTACCGAATGAGAACGAAAATTGAATTAAAAGTGAAATAAATTTAATTAAAATAAAGAGAACGTTAATATAAGTCTGCAGTGAAAGTCATGTGCTGCCCACATCAGATTTTTACTTTCCCTGCAATACATGGGGAAAAGTATAGGGAAAGTATTGGAATCATGTCGAAAATCGCAACTCGAGTTTTCGACGGATCTGCACGTTTCAAGACCTCTAGAATACGAAAAAACCATTTTTAGCGTGACGTCTGTGTGTCTGTCTGTCTGTGTGTCTGTCAGAGCAGATTTTGTATCCACTCTAACTAAAAAACTAATGGACCGAGTTTCACAAAATTTAGTAGGTAAGTCACTTGTGGGCGAGTCTGGTACTGATTTGTTTTGGGTACGATTCGGGATAAAAGAACCTGCCTTTTTTAGCGAAATGGCTCGCAAAAGCTTGTATCCACTCTAACTGAAAAACTAATGGACCGAATTTCATAAAATTCAGTAGATGAGTCATTTGTGGGTCACCCTGGTGCTGATTAGATTTTGGTACTATTCGGAAAAAAATAACTTGCCTGTTTTTGCAAACTGGCAAAAATCGCAAAAATCGTCAAAATCTAAACTAAAGAACTACGTATGCTCAAATATACCCATTAAATGCTTGTTTAATACGTAATTTTTAAAGACGTAAAGAATAAGACCAGCTCCATTACACTAGGACTAGCCGTTCTCGAGATATTTTAGTTTTTCGTATTTTCTCTACGCCACCTTTGAAAATTAGTCCGGTTCTCAAATGAGAAAGAAAATTGTATTAAAAATGAAATAAATTTAATTAAAATAAAGAGAACGTGGATATAAGTCTGCAGTGAAAGTCATGTGCTGCCCACATCAGATTTTTACTTTCCCTGCAATACATGGTAATGTATAGGGAAAGTAGAAAAAACCATTTTTAGCGTGACGTCTGTGTGTGTGTCTGTGTGTCTGTCTGTCTGTCTGTGCAGGTTTTGTATCCACTCTAACTAAAAAACTAATGGACCGAATTTCATAAAATTTGGTAAGTCACTTGTGAGCGAGTCTGGTGCTGATTAATCTTGGGTACGATTTGGAATAAAAGAACTCGCCTTTTTTTGCGAAATGGCCCGCAAAAACTTGTATCCACTCTAACTGAAAAACTACTGGACCAAATTTCACAAAATTCGGTAGAAGAGTCACTTGTGGGTTACCCGGGTTCTGATTAGATTTTGGTACGATTCGGAAAAAAAATAACGTGCCTTTTTTTGCAAAATGGCCTTCAAAAATCGTCAAAATCTAAACTAAAGAACTAGGTATATTCAAATATATCCTTTAAATGCTCGTTAAATACGTAATTTTTAACGACGAAAATAATAAGACCAACCCCATTACACTAGGACTAGCCGTTCTCGAGATATTTTAGTTTTCCCTATTTTCTCTACGCCACCTATACATGGTAATGTATAGGGAAAGTATTGGAATCATGTAGAAAATCGCAACTCGTGTTATCGACGGATCTATACGTTTCGAGACCTCTGCAATACGAAAAAACTATTTTTAGCGTGACATCTGTGTGTGTATCTGTGTGTCTTTGTGTCTTTCTGTCTGTCTGTGCACATTTTGTATCCACTCTAACTAAAAAACTAATGGACCGAATTTCATAAAATTTGGTAAGTCACTTGTGAGCGAGTCTGGTGGTGATTAGTCTTGGGTACGATTTGGAATAAAAGAACCCGCGTTTTTTTGCGAAATGGCCCGCAAAATCTTGTATCCACTCTAGCAGAAAAACTAATGGACCGAATTTCACAAAATTTGGTAAATAAGTCACTTGTGAGTCACCCTGGTGCTGATTAGATTTTGGTACGATTCGGAAAAAGCAAACTGCCTTTTTTTTGCAAAATGGCCAGCAAAAATGGCTAAAATCTAAAATAAAAAACAACGTGTGCTCAAATATATCCATTAAATGCTTGTTTAATACGTAATTTTGAACAAAGAAAATAATAAGACCAACTCTATTACATTAGAGCTAGCAGTTATCGAGATATTTTAGTTTTTTCGTATTTTCTCTACGCCACCTTTGAAAATAAGTCCAGTTATCAAATGAGAACGAAAATTGAATTAAACGTGAATTAAATTTAATTAAATTAAAGAGAACGTGAATATAAGTCTGCAGGGAAAGTCATGTGCTGCCCACATCGGATTTTTACTTTCCCTGCAATACATGGTAATGTATAGGGAAGGTATTGGAATCATGTCGAAAAACGCAACTCGAGTTTTCGACGGATCTACACATTTCGAGACCTCTAGAATACAAAAAAATCATTTTTAGCATGACGTCTGTGTGTGTGTCTGTGTGTCTGTCTGTGCAGATTTTGTATCCACTCTAACTAAAAACTAATACACCGAAGTTCATAAAATTTTGTAGGTAAGTCACTTGTGGGCGAGTCTGGTGCTGATTAGTTTTGGGTACGATTCGAGATAAAAGAACCCGCTTTTTTTTGCGAAATGGCCCGCAAAAGCTTGTATCCACTCTAGCTGAAAAACTAATAGACCGAATTTCACAAAATTCGGTAGAGGAGTCACGTATAGATCACCCTGGTGCTGATTAGATTTTGGTACGATTCAGATAAAAATAACCTGCCTTTTTTGCAGAATGGCCCGCAAAAATTGTCAAAATCTGAACTGAAAAGCTACGTATGCTCAAATATATCCATTAAATGCTCGTTTAATACGTAATTTTTAACGAGGAAAAGAATAAGACCAACCCCATTAAACTAGGACTAGCCGTTCTCGAGATATATTAGTTTTTTTCATATTTTTTCCACCCCACCTTTAAAAATAAGTCCAGTTATCAAATGAGAACGAAAATTGAATTAAAAGTGAATTAAATGTAATCAAAGTAAAGAGAACGTGAATAGAAGTCTGCAGGGAGAGTCATGTGCTGCCCACATCAGATTTTTAGATTTGTAGGGCTATTAAAGTCAATCCACGGAGGTTCAGCGCTTTTTCATTTATGCCTTCAATACTTATCTGAATTGTAATTTTCTGACTTACCCCACTTAATCCTTGAACGTATTAGTTTGAAAACTTTTATAAAGATTCTCCTCCAAATCAACACATCGCAAAGCAAAAAGGGGAAAAGCCATAAAATTTTCGTAAAACTTTAAACCTTCGAATTTTAATCGTTGAAATTCCGTGAGGATTCCCGTTATCCCTCAGAGCTAAAACAATAAAACGGCGCGCTTTTAATTACCAGCGCAGGAACAGGTTCAAGAAGTTCGACAACAGATCGTAAAATTTGTTCGAAAATATTAATAGAGTGAAATTTCCAACTTTAAAAGCCTGGTAAGTATTGAGTAGCTTAGCGTTTTAAAATCGCTGGTTTTAGGAGAGATCTGATTAGATAAGTCTGCCAAATTTTTCCATCTTTTAAAACTAGATGGCCTTTCAGACGTTTTATTGTAAGTCAAAAGTGAAATATTGAAATAAAAATTGGGTTTTACTCGAAGAATATGAGCTGATAAATCCTATCATTTTTAGTGAGGGGGGTGAATGCGGTTATAGGGACTATTTTATTGCTATGCAAATTATAAAGCATTAAAAGAAGATAGTTAAATAATTGAACGCCATGTATTAAAATTTTTAATGTTATATTTATGTAATTTTAAGACAGGAAAGTATTCACATGTAGTAATGTTTTTTTGTGATTTATATTTAGGTTCTATTGTAGCAAAAATATTCATATTTTAACACTTTACAGAACTACAAATCTTTCATGAGGTTCTTTTTCTTTGAAGTTCAACATAAAGTTAATTTACGCATTTTAGAAGATTTACTAGCTGTGATTGTGAAGTCCGCTTCTTGTTTTTCATAACCTTTCAAAACAGGAGTTATTTAATATCTGGAATACGCCCTGTGCTCTCTACGTGCTAAAGTGTCCGACATGGTTCATGGAATGCTTACTGACTAAAATAACCAAGACGAAAACATTCAAGGATCCAAAGAATTTTCATTTCGGGACACCTGCGATAAAACTCACGTATCCCCACATCGAAATTATTGGTATTGTACTTTTGTTTGCTATTTGATGGTTCTAGGCATTCTTTGTTGATGGATGTTGATTCTGGATATGCAGTCCTAGATATGGCTTAGGCTGCAGCCAAAAGTGCCTTGGACGATGGACGACCGTAGCAGGAAAGGCAGGCAAAAGAGATAGATGGTAAAGGAGAGAGTTTACTGGAAGCAAGCTCCGTAGAAGTAGTTGGGATCCAAGTAGAAAATTCACCTAATCCGTGGCCACGAAGTAAAAGGTGAGATGAAAAGTGATGTACGACATCACTATCATTTAAAGTACGAACATTGAGTTACACCGGTGCAGACAGGTCAGGCAGAAGGCGAAAATAATAATCAATAAATATCAAGGTATTTCGAATCAAGCTGATGTAACTAAAAATGAAGATATATAGGTGGTGGCTAAGAGAGAGATAGAGAGAAAGAGAGAGAGAGAGAGAGAGAGAGAGAGAGAGAGAGAGAGAGAGAGAGAGAGAGAGTGTAAGTAGTAAAAAATCCTCCCATCCATCTTATTAAAAATCCAAGTTAATTTTTTTTTCGCCAGTTGCATCTGCTGAAATATTTTATTCCAATAATATATCAATTTCCAAATACAGAATAATAATCCAAAATTATATCGGGTTATATAGTGCTAATAAAATAAGACAATAAAAGAAAATTCCGTAGCCGTAGTCTACAACCATAATAAAATTGTTCCACGGCAAATCACCAGTGTCTAAAGAAAACTGAAAAGTGTTTTAAGGTTTTTTTTATGCGATACAATTTATAACGTTTTATATTTAATTCAAAATCTGCTATTCCTCCTTATGTGAATTTGTTAAGGGAGATCGCAAGATTAACACACATACAGACATATATTCTTAGCTGCTGATAGAATACATCATCAGTATATCCGAAGCTGTTAGGCTGCGACTCAGTCTTTTTGGTGGAGCGAGAAAGGCTCATAAAATGGGAATATTTCGTAATTATTTGAGAATACAAAATCCTGAAAATTGAAAAATTAAAAAGGGAAATAAATCATATTTGTAACACACGGATATGGATCACAAGCCAACATTTTTGAAGAGCACTGAAACATATATCTATATAATAATTTTCAACGGTGTTTCTGTTTTTACAAATCCTCCAGAAGCCCTTAAGTAACTTAAATGATTGCTTTTTTCTAACTTAGAGTATTAACCAAGGGACAGAACCTAACGGAGATGTATTTTCAATTTTTCCCGGGGATGGAAAAAAAAGCGGAGTTAAAAGTTTTCTGGATCCTTCAAATGTCCCCTGGTGACACAGGAGATTCAATCTTTGTATACTTATAGTACTGCCATAGAAAAGAGACTAACGCAGCCTGATTTTTGATTTCTTCTGATAGTTGGAGAAAATGAAGGGGGGTAAGATTTTCCAGACCATCCAAAGATCCCCGCCATGGGACTTAAAAGACTGAATCATAGCAAACCTGTAGAATAAATATCGCCAAATAAACGAAAATGTCTCCAAATTGATCAAATTCCCCGAACTTGATAAAAATTATGCATAATTGATGAAAATTCAATATTTTGCAAAATTAAGTTTAATTCCCTTGGTATCCAAAGTTGATATGTGGGAATTATTAATTTAATATCTTAATAATCCATTTCTTCATATGTTCTTCATAAAGCTTGGCGAAAAATTTAGCGAGATATTGCCAATTTGGCGAGTTTTTTTAAATGTTGCCAAATTGATAAAAATATCACCAAATCGATAAAAATATCGCAAAATTGATAAACCTGACGCCAAATCAAATATTAATTGTGTTTTGTTAAGAGATAGTATTGTAATGATGTATCGGTAACGTTTGTCTGTCGGTCTAACCGTATCTGGAAAAGTCTTTGTTCCACATGATCACAATTATAGCATGTTGTTACCTGGTACGGTTGTAAAATTGAAAAAAAAAAAAAAAATCCCAAAATAGATTCTGTTGTGAGAAAGTAGAGTTCAGCTGCACTCCAGTTAATTTTAATGTGGGAAAGACTTTATAGGCACCTTGTATTTCGTTCACATAAACTTTGTACTGTGTTCAATTAATGTTCCTAAGTATGTGTTTAAATACAGAGCAAGGGTTATTCCACTAAATTTTTGTGACAGTTTGTCGAATCCTTATTGTTAAGATTTCATATTTTAAATGAGTGAATAAATGCGTATACTATAGGAAATATGAAGAATACTTACTTTGGCTTGTCTGACGAGAATTTATACCATTACTAATCAAATTTCATTCAAAATCAGAATAAAACTAACAGTGGCAACGAACATGATATATGAAACTGCAAAAATAATTGAAATAAAGGGTATGAATTAATTCGACATATATTGATTTCCAGTTCATCTCTCTCTTTAAACATTCCCTTTTTTTAGACAACGATATTTCACAAGCCCTTCCTATAGATTTTTAACATCGGCTTTTTCATTAAGTGAATAATCGGCTTTTACCCTTTCCTTTGGTTTTGGACTTCATAGATGATGCGTCATCCTTTCTTGAACTTTTCTTTCAAGATTGGCGGGGAAAGATTTTCTGCCTTCTATCTTTCGGATGCGGAGCTCCCCAAAAAACGAAATTAATGAAGACTAAAATTCGGAATAATGTTTTCTGGAATATGAGGAATATTATCAAGTATTATTGATCCTTTCTGCATAAGTAAATTCTTTCTTTGCTCGGGATAAGGAGCAGACGGTTTTACGAAAATTTAACGATTTTCAATCGCGGCAACGACCGGAAGTACCCGATTGGACGGAAGTATTAATCAAGAGAAGAAAGAGCAGGGAACACCTAAAGGTTCACTTCATGTTTCCAGAAGTTTTATTTCAAGACATTGGAATAATCAAATGATGGAGAGCCTTTATTAATTATTGAGCCATATTCGGTAATGGTATTTCTAACACGAGGCTGAATGTGATATTTGCTTTAGATGAATATAGTAATGGCATATATTTTGTAAATAATTTAGTTTGCTTGTTAGAAGTATTTATTCTTATTGCAGTTTAAGTTATTAGATCAGTGACTCATATTTAAATCTATCAAAGACCGAGAACTAACACTGTAAGGATTAACAATTTCTGCTCTCGACTTCTTATTTTCCAAACAGTGTCTTCCCCGGTAAAAGAAGAGTCAAAATTTAAATAGCAACCGCGTAGATTGCAGATGGAAGGGGGAGTTGCCAACCAGGTTCTTAAAATGCGTAGTGCGAAGCACGAGTGGGAGTTTGACGTGTGTGGCTGCAGTTGATGGTAGAAAGGGTGGACCATGTATATTCTGATTTATTATTTGTAAATTACGTTAATGGGTGTTTATTTTATGATTTTCCACAGTTGTTGTTTTTATCAAAAGATACCCGCGCGTTCATTCTTCCTTTACAACATTCTTAAAAATAAGTTTGCAACTTCTTTCTTTCTTTTATTAAGTTTGTTTTCATAACGTCTAACTCTTAGTATCGAAAATTGTCGTCTTAATTGTTAGCATCTGTTATGTAACCAAGCATCTGTTATGTAGCCAATACTATACGTGTGGAAGACTCAGACCACTCGACTCACCCTAAGGCTTGAGTAGCAGTTTGAGTTGTCGGTATAAATACTATAAGTGTGCAAAATTTCAGCCCTCTAAATCACCGAACGGATTCTGCTGGAGTGTCTGCAAATACCTTTCAATCCCCTCCATTTTTTTGCCGCCGGGAAGAATTCAAACATTTGGTTTTATCCTTGTTCTATACGATAAGCGCGGAAAGATTCAGCTTACTATATCGAGTGATTTCTGGCTCCTTTATATTTGCCCTCGGAGCGAGCTCGAAAATCCAGCTCCGTTTGGTTCTGTCCCAAAGTTAGTTGAATCTTTGCTCACTTATAATACTAAGTCACTGCTAGAAGCTTCTGGTGGGTCTGAAAAGGCTTTTATAAAATCTTCCATTTTACCACCCCCCAGAGGAGGAATCGAAAATTCGATTGCGATTGGTTCTGTCCCGTTGTCAATACCATAAATGTGCAGCCTTCTAGATCACCGTGGGGCTTCTGTGGGGAGGGGGGATATGAAAAGACAGAAACATGTCAGACAATTATTATATATGTGTAATTTGCTTTTGAGTACACTGTGTTTGTTAGTTGAACACAATAATACCCCGAAGTTTCATCATAAATGGCTTCGAGACCAGTGAAGTAAGTCGAAATCGACATAAGTTAATTTCCGTATAAAATGTATAACATACGTCAAATAATAACAAGAAAGATCAATCATGCTTAAAGCATTGATTATGAAACACTTTCCAACTTCAATGCAATTTTATTTAAAAAAGTCGAAAATGCAATACATTCCTCGGTAATATTTTAAAACTTATCACAATACTACATTGATTTATTATATTTGAAAACTTAAACCTTCATTGAAAAAAATGAACTTCATTCAAATGACGGCATTGAAATATAAATTGCGTGGTTTAAATATCTCTAAAATGCAATACATTCCACGGTAATATTTTTAAATCTATCATAATACTACGATAATTTATTATATTTGAAAACTTCATTGAAAACAACTGAAATTAATTCAAATGACGTCATAGAAAAAATAACACGCCTGGGTCTCTCTATAAAAGCAGGATTTCATTCATAACTTTCTCCATTTCATTCGTCACAATACTATAATAATTTATTTTATTTAAAAATTAAGACCATGGAGCTACAATTCATAAACTTTATGCTTAAAACTTCATCGAAAAAAATCGTCCTTCTGTTTATAAAATCAATTAATATTTCATTCATATCAGCCATGCAGACTCCATGGACTGAATTATTTTGTGTTAAAGAAATACAGCAATTCTAATACAACTCATTCTACATATTTTGCTGCTTACATTTTACATAGGTGAAAAATAGGCTTAATTGTACAAATAATCAAATTTGAATGAGAATTTAAACTCAAATAAATTGTCATTCTGTTGTTTTAGTATGTAGATGCACAAAATTTAAGCAGAAATAATGTAGTTTTAGGATGGATACAAAATTCAATATGAATTAAAAAGAACTTTAAAAAATCACGAATTTGAAACAAGATGGATGCCATATATCATTTTGAAGTGTGTCATGTGATCGTTTCATATCATGGTCACGTGATCGTTTCATATAAGATGTGTAATTATTATTTTAATTTTTATTTAAAAAACTACTGGATATATTTAGCTAAATTTTTTTTTATATATTTTGTGGAATAATTTGACTATTACCTAAAATTTTCGAAGCAATTTGTGAATTTTAAATCCGCTTAAAAAATGTTAGAAAAATTAGGTCCCATAGGGCTCAATGTATCTCATTTTTTCAACCCGGGTTCAATCCAAAACTAATTGTGTAATATTATTCATTTATATTCCCATAGGTCCTACAGACCGTCTGAACAACATACTAAAATTTCATTTTGATTAAGTCATTTTTACGGCAGTTTATCGTGCTAACAGACAGACAGACAGACAGAATGAACAAAGTCATAAACACTTTTCAACTTTGTTGTAAAGTGTTAAAAAATACAATATCTAATTCCAAACATAAAAGCTTTTTAATATAAGTGCTTACATATATATTAAAAATACATTTTTAACACTTTACAACAAAGTTGAAGTGTTTATGACTTTGTTCATTCTGTCTGTCTGTCTGTCTGTCTATCGGTCTGTCCGTTAGCACGATAACTGCCGTAAAAATGACTTTATCAAAATGAAATTTTAGTATGTTGTTCAGACGGTCTGTGGGACCTATGGGAATATAAATAAATAATATCACCCAATTAGTTTTTTATTGAACCCGGGTTGAAAAAATGAAATACATTGAATTCTATGTGACTTAATTTTTCAAACATTTTTTAAGCAAATTTAAAATTCACAAATTGCTTCGAAATTTTCAGGAAATATTCACATTATCCCATAAAATATATAAAAAGAATTTCAGTAAAATATATTAAGTAGTTTTTTAATTAAAAATTATTTAAATAGAGGGAAAAAAGCAAATTCAATTAAATTCTGACTTTTGGGATATCCTCCAGAAAGAAAAAAGATATATATTATATAATAAATATCTTTCCAAGAGTTTCATGATTTGTATATGAGAGAGGCTACACATTTTAAAATAAATTTGGAAGATAACAATTTTTCAAATTTTTTTTAGTTTATTTGATGGCATTTTTAATGCACTTTCCTACGTTCTAGAGAGTTAAAATTTGGTACACAGCTTAAATTTGTTGAACATTTTATTTTACAAAAATTTGGTGGATCTTTAAATATAGATCATACATTTTTTTCGAAATGGCCTGCAAATAATCCCCGTTCACTTCTATAAATCATTGTTGCAATATTGTTAAAAATTCTGATGTGGGCAGCACATGTCTTTCCCTGCAGACTCATATTCACGTTCTCTTTATTTCTTCAATAATAATTTGAGTTTATCTGCACAAAATAACAGCCATAAGTATTTTAAATGACATTGAATTTGCATGTTAAACTTAAATTTGGTTCTCATTTGATAGCTGGACTTATTGCCAAAGGTGGCGTAGCGAAAACGCGAAAAAACTAGAATATCTCAAGAACGGCTAGCCCTAGAGTAATGGGGTTAGTTTTATTCTTTTTGTTGTCAAAGATCACGTATAAAATAGGATTTTAATTGATATAATTGAGCACACGTAGTCTTTTATTTTTACATTTAACGATTTTTGCGGACCATTTCGCAAAAATAGCCCGTTCCTTTCTCCCGAATCGTACTACAATAACCTACAAATGATTTATATACCAAATTTTGTTAAATTTGGTATATAAATCACTTGTAGGTTATTGAAATAATATTCACCAAATTTTGTTAAATTTGTTCCATTAGTTTTTAGCTAAAGTGGATAAAGGCAATTTTTGCCGGTCATTTCGCAAAGAAGGCCGATTCTTTTATTACGAATCGTACTATAATCTAATGAACATCAGGATTTCCCACAAAAAACATACCTACCAAATGTTATGAAATTCGGTCTATTAGTTTTTCAATAGAGTGGATGTAATAACCTCACAGACACACAGAAACATACACAGATACACCCTTACACACAGGCGTCTTCCTAAAAATAGTTTTTTTGTGTTCTAGAAGTCCCAAAACGTATAGATCCTTCGAAAATTCGAGTTCCGATCTTCGACACGATTCCAATATTTTGAATACATACACACACACACACATATATTTTCTGTATATCTGTGTATTATCTGTGTATCTAAATTCCGTGCCTATGCAATTACAATATTTGTGATTTTAAATGATCCCTAAACTTTTATAATTTCTTCAACGAAGCCTAGTTTTAACTTATGCAGAATGCAAATATCTCAAGCGATAGTAAGGTGAGTTACATAAGAATTGCTGAATTTTTTTCACACAAAAACATTTAGCTCTGGAGTCTGGAATAAAAGTTATATTAATGAAATATTTATTGATTTTGCATAGAGAATCAGATGATTTATATTTCGATACAGTTTTAAATGTTTAAGTATAATAAATTATTGTATAGTACTATGATAATGTAAAAGATATCACCACTGAATGTATCAAATTTTAGAAATTTTTAAATGAAATTGCATTTCAGTTGGAAAGTGTTTCATAATCAATGCTTATGCATGATTGATCTTTCTTGTTATTTATTCATATTACCTCCATATCAAAGTGCTTTAATTTTGGTTCAGGTTTTAGGACAATTTAAGTGCTGGAATACATAAATAGGGACAATATAACAATATATATAGGGATATTATCGTGTGATATTTTCAAACTTTGTAAACATATCTCTGATTACATGTCGATATATTTTAGTATCTGTTTTTATTTTTGCGACTTAGCGTCATTTAAAATTACGTCAAGCGCCACAAATTTTTTAAACTGCAAATTTGAAGCAATTTTAAATAAGTATCCATTTTACGTGTTACTTTGTACATTATTTTTTCTCCCTAGATTATAAATCAATACGATCGTCTTGTCAACAGACAGTTTTTCAGGTATCGTTTCTATCTTTCACAGTCATTAACTACTTAATTTCTAGATTAAATAATGATTTATTACAGCTGAACATAGAGCAATTATAAACAGGCATGGCACCCTGGTCAACACACACAATGTCTACATTCAATATGTTCTACAGTCACTGATATAGTTAAAAGGAATACATGTTTAACATACATTAATTTTAAATAGTTACAGTAAATTCAGCAGCTAAATTATTTAACATATGTGACAGGTATGAAATACAAAAGGATCAAAATTCAAAGCTGACTGTAAAGTCAGTATTTAACCAACTTATTAAAAAATATGTGTTTATATATCCAGAGTCGAATTCATGGAAACTATTGTTTAACAATTACCACCAGGAGAGATTTGACTCTAAATGTACTAAAACGCATTGAAAATGTGTGATCTCAAATTGAGTAATTTTTAAATAATTCCTGAAGTACAGCATAATAATCGCCATTGGTTTCATTGAACGTCTTCTAAAGAAAATCACTTCGACCAATGATATCTTCACACTTTACTATAAGAAAGAATACCATGAAATATCATTAGCAGATTTTTAACACTTTAAAACATAGTTGAAAAGTGTTTATGACTTTGTTCATTCTGTCTGTCTGTCTGTCTGTCCGTTCGCAAGATAACTGTCATAAAATGACTTGGGCAAAATGAAATTTTAGTATGTTGTTGAGACGATCTGTGGGACCCATGAGAATGTAAATGAATAATATCGCCCAATCAGTTTTGGATTGAACCTGGGTTGAAAAAGTGAAATACATTGAACCCTATGGAATCTAATTTTTTTAAAACATTTTTAAAGCAAAGTTAAAATTCTCAAATTGCTTCGAAAATGTTAGGAAATATTTAAATTATACCATAAAATATATAAAGAAAATTTCAGCAAAATATGTTTGGTATTTTTTAAATAAAAATTAAAAAATTATAATTACACCCATATTATATGAAGAGATCACGTTATCCACTTCAAAATAAAATATGACATCCATCTTTTTTCCTAGTTTTTACTTTCTCTGCAATACATGGTAATGTATAGGGAAAGTATTGGAATCATGTCGAAAATCGCAACTCGAGTTTTCGACGGATCTACACGTTTCGAGACCTCTAGAATGCGAAAAAACCATTTTTAGCGTGACGTCTGTGTGTGTGTCTGTGTGTCTGTCTGTTTGTGTGTCTGTCTGTCTGTGTGTCTGTCTGTCTGTCTGTCTGTGCAGTATTTGTATCCACTGTAACTAAAAAACTAATGGACCGAATTTCACAAAATTTGGTAGGCAAGTCACTTGTGAGCGACTCTGGTGCTGATTAGTTTTGGGTACGATTCGGGATAAAAGAACCCGCCTTTTTTTGCGAAATGGCCCGCAAAAGCTTGTATCCACTCTAACTAAAAAACTAATGGACCAAATTTCACAAAATTCGGTAGATAAGTCACTTGTGAGTTACCCTGGTTCTGATTAGATTTTGGTACGATTCGGAAAAAAATGACCTACCTTTTTTGGCAAAATGGCTCGCAAAAATTGTCCAAATCTAAACTAAAGAACTGGGTATACTCAAATATATCCATTAAATGCTGATTTAATACGCAATTTTTAACGATGAAAAGAATAAGACCAACCCCATTACACTAGGACTAGCCGTTCTCGAGATATTTTAGTTTTTCGTACTTTCCCTACGCCACCTTTGAAAATAAGTGCAGTTACCGAATGAGAACGAAATTTGAATTAAAAGTGAAATAAATTTAATTAAAATAAAGAGAACGTTAATATAAATCTGCAGGGAAAGTCATGTGCTGCCCACATCAGATTTTTTTTCCTAATTTACACAGAGAGCCAGACGATTTATATTTAGATGACGTCATTTGAATAAAGTTA
Organism: Amaurobius ferox; assembly: GCA_951213105.1. Lineage (NCBI taxonomy): Eukaryota > Metazoa > Arthropoda > Arachnida > Araneae > Amaurobiidae > Amaurobius > Amaurobius ferox. The sequence goes on from OX578144.1 coordinate 103,275,163, forward strand.
ATTTTTTTCGATTAAGTTTTAAGTTTTCAAATATAATAAATTATTGTAGTACTGTGGTAATTTAAAATATATCAGCGCTGAATGTATCGCATTTTAAAGATGTTTAAATAAAATTGCATTTCCGTTGGAAAGTATTTCATATTCAATGCTTTATGCATTATTGATCTTTCTTGTTAAATTATTGATTAGGCATAAGTTACATCCTGTGCAAATTTTAGTCATTTTACCTCTCACAACGCTAAGTTGAACCCTGTCGGAAATTTTGAAGGTTAATATTTTCTCAAAGAAATCGTTTCCAGATATTCTGAAGAGTATTCTTAGTTTCGTTGAGCTTCTGTTAGAGAAATAGTTGAATATACGATAATTGTCCATTTAGTGTCGCTTGAGTTTTAAAAACTAATAATAAATGTGATAGCTACTTTTTTGCAGCATTTTATAGAATACAATCTGTTTTACATATTTTTTTAATAAAAACTATTTTTCAATAATATTGAATGTAGACTTGACGTAATAAGAATGCAAATTTGTCATTTCTGCCACTCTCCCCCAGTGATGAGTTGAGTTTTCACCTCCTTGCAAAAAACATAAATAATGGAAATAAATGGGGAAAGCATAAGTAGTTACGATATTTACCTGTAAAAAATCCTTATTTATAAAGATTTTAAGATATAATTTTGACAAATTGCTTAGACATGTGTGTCTTTGAGATTCGGTTACATTATGATGTTGTCCGAAAAATCGTCTTTTTTATCCACCAGATGGCAACAGCAGTGGTTGAGTTCAGTTGAAGAACACTATAATTTTGTTCCACATCTTTTTTAAGTCTGGAACGTTGCTATTAATAGGTAAGTGAAACATGTAATTTTATTACATTTTAACGTAAGTATACTTAGCACTGTTAAGTATACTTAGCACTGTTAAGTATACTTAGCACTGTAAGTATACTTAGCTTTGTTAGTGCATAAAATTAAAGTAAGCATAGTGCATACTTTGGAAATCTAAAGATTCCTGATACGTACGTATGCTTTTTAACACTTTCCAACATAGCTGAAAAGTATTTATGACTTCGTACATTCTGTCTGTCTGTCTGTCCGCCCGTTCGCACAATAACTGCTATCAAAATGACATTATATCAAAATGAAATTTTAGTATGTCGTTGAGACGGTCTGTGGGATATGCGGGAATGTAAATGAATAATATCATCCAATTAGTTCTGGATTGAACCCGGGTTGAAAAAGTGAAATGCATTGAATCCTACGGGACCTAATTTTTCAAGCATTTTTTAATCGAAGTTAAATTTCACAAATTGCTTCGTAAATTTTAGAAAATATTCAAATTATCCCACAAAATATATAAAAAAATTTCAGCAAAAAATGTTCAGTAGTTTTTAAAATAACAATTAAAATAATAATTACACCCATATTATACGAAGAGACCACATGACCCACTTCAAAATAAAATATGGAATTCATCTTTTTTTTTCCTCTGGGAAAATCGTGATTTTTAAAGTTCTTTTAAATTTATATTTGATGTTGCATTCGTCCGAGAACCGCTTTATTTTTGCTTATTTTCTGTGCATCTATTTTCTGCGCCAGCACAATTTCAATATTTTTTAGTTTAAATGATCATCAAACTCTGATTATTTCTACAACGAAGTCTAATTTTAATGAATGCAGAATATAAACAAGTGATTGTAAGATGAGTTGTATAAGAATTGCTAAATTTTTTCACGCAAAATTATTTAGCTCTGGAATCTGAAATAAAAGTAATAAGAATGAAACATTCATTGCTTTTATATAGTGAGCCAGACGATTTATATTTCGATGATGTCATTTTAATAAAGTTCATTTTCTCGAGAAAGTTTTAAGTTTTCAAATATTGCAAATTATTATAGTACTGTGATAATTTAAAATATATCAGTATCGCATTTCAGAGATGTTTAAAAAAAATTGCATTTCAGTTGAAAAATGTTTCATAATCAATGTTTTATGCATGATTGATTTTTCTTGTTTATCTTTATTTGCGCTGCATATTATGTTGTGATCCAGTTTATTATTACATACTTTATTTCTCATGTTAGTTTCAATTTCTTATGTTAGTTTCAATTATGTTAGTTTCAATTTCTGTGTGGAACAAATACAAACCCATTTTTCATTTATAAAAATTAAACGTAATAAATAGGCATTTAAATTCTAATTATTTTGTTAAACAGCTCTGCCGTCCATTAGAAACCATAAAAGACATTTCCAAACACTTATTCAAAGCAAAAGTTTTTTAAAAATATAAAGTAAAAAGAACTGTAACCTGAAAATTTACGAATGCATAATATAACTGTTTAGTTTCTATTAAAACTTTAAATTTCAATACAATTCACTTTATCGCATATTCAAATCTATTAGTAAATGATAATGCTGGATGCTTCTGTGACAAAAATATTTTCTCACCTACAATCATAAAATTAAACCAGAATTTTTCATAACTATAGAATATTTTAACCTGAAGCAAAAAAAAAAAAAAAAAAAAAAAAAAAAACTAGTTCAATAATTTAAAATAACGTGCTTAAGTATTCCGAAAACTTACCAAGAGATTTACGTAAGATAAAATATTTAACTATTACTTTTCATTATTTTACTTACGAAATTATGGAACAGTGATCAATCAGATACTTAAAAGCAAGGGCATTAAAATTATGTTTATGTTATTTTATTACTTTATTTATTACTTTAGTTATATATTACTTCAGTTATAAATTATCCAACTAATATTGTTTATCTATTTATCGTTAAAACAACACGCAATTTTGAAATTCTTTTTTAGCATTCATATAAAATAGTCTGCGCCGTTTGATTCAATCAAAGAGCTAAGCTCATATTTATTCATTCGCTTGATTTTTGTAAGCGTAAAATTATTTTTCTACAGTTATGAATTGAACTAAGAATTGAAAAATATACATACTTGTGCACTTTTAATAGTTTCATATAACTGCATAATTCACAAGTGAATCTCGCACAAAGACAAATCTGGAGATTTAAGGTTCAATGATTCATTACAGAAGAAACAAATACGTTGATAACCCATATTGAACTGTTAAATTAATGAAATGCATGTTACTTGTAATGTAAAACTAGGAAGTATTTTCACACTAAACGGATTACATATTTATTGATGCGAAAAGTTTCTTTATTTTAAAGCATTCTAAGCTTTTGCAAAAACAATGAACGAAAATATCTCATCGCTCAATGGAGAACAAAAAAAAAATGGCTGCAGTTCTTTTATGCCAGTTATTCAGGCGAACGATTTGAATCATCCACTTTAAAAAAAGTCTTGCAGACGATAAAAAAAAATCTTTCAATTCTTTTACAGAAACTAAAAGCACAGATGATCTCAAAAATATGTAGAATAAAAAACCATCAATTAAATCATTCTTCAATGCTTCATAAGAACAGGAAATTTTATTTCATTAAATCTATATCATAAGCTCTTTACAACAAAGAACAATTGGATAAAAGGTTAAAATGAAAAAACTCAAACAAAAGAAGCGATTTAAAAGAAAACTTATTTATAGTGGTCATGATTTTTTTTGTAATAATAGGAAAAATTTTTTTTTTTTTATCTTAGTCTGACAGATCTTGGGCATTATGAACTATATTGACCAACACACGGTTTGGTGAGCAGTGTGTTCGATATAAAAGTGCTAATGTTCTTAGATTAGAAAAAAAAATAACTGTGCATTCGCTTTTCAATTACCAAGACCCGGGTCAGAAGCGATTAGTGCTCTACAGAGTTAATGTTGCAAAGACACGTCGATATTTTAAAGGTTTTTTAGCCCCACTCGTGATCTGGATGACAAAAGGTTGTTTTTATTGGCTCTGATTCGCTGCTTGGCGACTTGCTCCGTCTGTGTAATATTTACGCCTCTAAAACATTGGTTTTTTATTCATATATTGGAGCTGTATAAAATGTGGATTGATAATTATTACTTTTCAGTATATAAGCATAAACAGGTTCCCAAAAAGTGGGGATAATGAATGAATAGGGGTTGATGAACGAATATAATGTTTACGTAAATTTAAGACATGGAATAGTTTAGACAGTAGAAGTTGCGCCATATAAAACCTCCCTAGTTTTGTCGCTGTTTCAGGTACAAGAAACTTTTAACACATTATCAATGATTTTTAGCTAATGCACTAAGACTATATAAGGATAAACTGCATGCGTTGCAATGGTATAGTGAAAGGCGTAGATAGGCTATAGGTGCAGTTAGTATACTGAAAATAGGTGTATTCAATGATCAAGTGCAGAGGGGTGGAAAAGTTTTTATAGCTGGATTTCGTTTTATAATATGGCAACCATACAGATCTAATGTAATTATTTATTCAAAGAAGAGGGTATATTCCTGAAACCACCTTCTGCTACTGACAAAACTAACCGAAAACGCTTTTTGGGACTATGAATTTTGATCTATATTACTTGGTTCTATTGAGCAATATACTGTGGCTTTGAAATTTGTTCTTGAGTATGAACTTTCTTATCAGAGAGTTATGAGACTATAAACATGATTATCACAGCCTCATACAATTTGATTTCAATCGGCTTTAAATTAGATACCTGGTGAGCAAGACTGTTTTTATCAGTTACTACGCAGGTTTGTAAAATTATAGTACATGAAAAGTTTTTTTACTATCTGTGCAGTTGTTGAATATTCAGTGAAGAGGTTTTAGAAAGTTGAAAGTGTCTACAAATGGCAATCGCTGCACAAGTATAGCCAATCACTAAATTTGGGTTTTAGTCAATCACTAGATTTGGAAATGCCCCCTGTCGGTGAGCTTGGTAACTATGGGAAATGCTTTCTATATGTCTTCTATGAAACCGTTATTGTGATTTTCGGTTATTGAAAAATTAACATTTTTACCTTCCAGAATATCAGTTTGAAATTTGCTGAAAACTTAGAAGTAGAAAAAGAAAAACCCGATACTTCAGTTGTGGTATCTTTGTTTATGCTATATTTATCTGGATGAAATTTGGCTACGTGAAAATCTTGGCGACAGTTACATAAAAAAACACCCAATACTTGCAACCTCACATTTTAAACTGAAAAGCAAAAAGAGTGAAAAAATCACCCTTCAACGGAGCGAGGGAAAAAACGTCACTGGCACAGTCCGTAATCTCCATCTAATTATCAGTTGAATCGCTTTTGTAAAAAGGGATAAAAACATTGAAAGTGTGCTTTCGATACGTTAAAAAGAACATTTATTATGTGGCAGATAAAAGGGCGGCGATTTGTGGGGCGCAAAAAAGGGAGCTGAAATGATTTTTAAAGAACGGTTCCGATCTATTAAACGGAGAGGTGCTATTGAATAACCGTATCTTTAGGCGGTTATTTGGGTGAGACAATGGACTTAAGTGTTAAATGAAAATCGAAATGGAAGTTTTAAAAAATGCCATACGGAGTTTGGAGTTATACGGGGTAATTAAGACTTTTGAGGGGCGTTCATTTTTTTTGTCTGGTAGCTTTGGTGCATGTTTTTTCCATTGTTGCAGTATTGTTTCAGAAATGTGTTCATTCCAGTTATTATGCCTGACAAGCCATTTTTTTTCTTTTGCATGCCATTGTATAGAAAAAGTATTGTAACGTCTTAGCCGAGCAAATACATTTAGAAGATATAATTTATGAAAAAAAATTATCCATTTATTTACAAATACTTAGGAATTTGTCTAGAATATTTTAACGTAAGTATAGGATTGCACCGAGTACGGTAACGTGAGCCGTGGTAGTTTTCGATTCGCAGTCTCGAGTTCTGAATTTCCTATCATCTCATATTTTCAAAGTATTTCTCCTACGCCGAAGGCAGGTTAAAGTACATAAGATTTCTTAGGGTTCTCGATAATTACTGAAAATTCATCTTTTAAAGTACAGGTAATTATTAGCTGCTAAAAATGACAGATTTAAGAAACGATTCATGTATACAAACTCACAAAAATCTCAAGCTGTTCTTTAGAGGTACTTGAGTTTTAATAGTTTTACCTTCTCAAACTATGTAATATAGTACAGAGAAAGTACTGTTTTCATGAACCTTTTTGAATTTCAGATTTTTATGCCAATCCATCTTTTAAGACCCCCCTGAACACGTTTTCACTATTTTTGGAGTGATGTCCGTCTGTCTGTGGTCGATTTCTTATATACACGATAGTGACCACAAATATTAATGGATTTTCACGAAACTTTATATCCGGCTTTGTTATCAAAAAATATATAACTAGATAGAATATTTTTAATTCCAGCGAAAACTTACTTCAATGAAATTGGGAGTGAAAAATTCGACGAAATTTGGAAATTTATTCGAAATTTTATATTTTTTCAACATGGCAGCATAGGACAAAATTTGACATAGTCGTATATAAAAGGGTTTATTTATGGTTCAATGATCACGATACTTAATAGTTTCAATTGTTGTTGTTCGTTGTGAAAAATAGCAGCGATGCAAATTTTTTTGTTCGTGACGTCATTAACCCCTCTCGGGCGAAAGTCCTCACACTCCTCCGGCGAGGGGTACATTGTCAAGTATGATGTCAATCGAAAGATTTTGTCAAGCCCTTTAAAGTGAAGGGTAACAAGCTATAATTGTAATTATTTGGATCCGCAATACCGATTTTAAGGGGGTGGGTTGTATTTTTGATTCGGTAACGCTCTGATTGCATCGTCTTGAAGGATTTTTAAATATATAGCCGTAGGTACGAGAAACGTTTTCTACGCACTGTGACAGATACGCATACGATCAGATCTTTCTGCAAAATCTTTCATAACTGCCAACTGAAGCTCAACTTATTACCATGAATGTTACCTATGATTTTGTAAAACTTCGACGATGTCCGATTTGAAGTATGTTATACTACATCACTCAATGAGTCTCCGGTCTAACTAAGAAAAACAATTTCTATTTTAGAAATTCGACTTTATTCATCAACATACTCTCCTTCAAGAGTGATACATTCATTCCAACGCTCCTCTAACTTTTCGATGCCTTTTTTGTAGAACGATTTGTCTTTGCTCTCAAAATAGGCCTCAGTTTCGGCAATCACTTCTTCATTTGAGCCAAATTTTTTAATCGAAATCGATCTTTTTGATTCAGGTGTGTAGTAATGGATTCATGTTTCATCCATTGTCACATACCGATGCAAGAAATCCTCCTTAGCTCCAAACAGCGCTCTGAATCGTCGACGCGTTTTTGTTTTTGGTCCGGTGTGAGCAAACGCGGCACCCACTACGGAAGCAACTTACGCATGCTCAAATTTTCGTGTAAAATTGTAAAAACACTACCTCCTGATATCTTTAAGGTGCCAGCTATCTCACGCAACTTCACTTTGCGGTCTTTCAAAACTATTTTGTGGACTTTTTTTATGTTTCCCGGAGCAACTGCCGATTTTGAGCGACCAGAGCGTTCAGCATCATCGGTGTTTGTACGACGGCGTTTAAATTCAGCATACCAGTCAATAATAGTTGATTTCCCTGATACAGAGTCTCCATAATACTTATCAAGCCACTGTTTGGTTTCAACAGTATTTTTACCCATAAAAAAACAATGTTTAATCAACACAGGAAATTCTTTTTTATCCATTGTTTTGAAAATTGCAAAACTGGGGTCACTAAAACCACGGTAATTTATAAACTAATTGTCAGAATGTCATGATATTTTGACACGTGTCGTTTGAAGGTTGGTACTATCCAGAAATCATATGGGTCTGTCAACAGTGTTGCCATATATTTGTCAGACCGGAGACTTATTGAGTGATGTGTTAGTATTGCTCTGGAATAAACACTTTCAGAAAAATGACAGTCTATTTGTGTAGAACGAGGTATATTGTATATAGTGTAAGAGTGTATATATCTGTGAAATGTAAACACGAAATTTAAATTGCGGTTGTTTTTTCAATAAAAAAAAATCTGTTCGAATTTTCTATAAAATTGACAAAATAGGTCTATTAGTACAATCTGTTCTATTTAGTACATTATCTACCATCGATAAAGAAATAATTTGCATAGAATAATTTGAACCAGGGAATATTATTTTCGCTCTAAGTATTATTAATTAATAAAAACACGTGGACGAAAAAATGTTAAACACATGAACGAATAAAACCATTTATTCTCAATAATGGTAATCAACAATGTCACCTATAAACCAACATCATTGCTATTAGAACCATCAATAAATCAATTTATGTTAAATCAGAGACATTTTCTTTCTATACAACGTTTTTAAAACTTCAATGCTTTTATAATATCTATGTCGGTACCCCAACATTACTAATTACCATCTAAAACTTTTCTTGTAAGAGATAAAGGAACAGTCACCTTGTTCCCAATTCGTTGAAAAAACATTTATTATGCAGAAGATGAACTCAAGATGACTTAATGAGAACAAAAATGATTTTATAGAACTGATATAGGTAGCTGTTAACTCGCTGGAATTACTGATTGACGCTGCGTGTAACAGTTATAATGGAACGACAATGGTTTTAAATGCTAAACGAAAATTTCAAAAATGCCATAAGGGCTCTAATTGTATCGAATGAAAATTGAGTAAACATCAGTGGCGTGCTGTGAGCGATGGAATAGGTGAAGATGCGATATTATTATGGAGTAAAGTTGTATTTCCACCTTTCACTGTAAAACAATTTATAACCTTTGCTCATTTTTTTCAGTTACTTTGTTGATAATTTCGGCAAACTAACAGAAAAGTCACAATTACAGGCGTTCAAGCAAACTCCAGCTTCATTTCTAAACTATTCAGTTAATTATCGTCTGCCGAAGCGTTATTTCTGTATATACATAAATATATATATATATATATATATATATATATATATATATATATATATATATATATGAAAGCAAAATCTGTTGTGGAAAGCACATAAATTTTCTTATATAATGCAATAAATTTACTTATTAAACAGTCAAAAATGATACATACGATGCATGGCACAATGTTTTTAAAGTTGAATAATAGATTTGGCGTTATCCCGGATGACAACATGTAAAACCGTTTCGAAGTACTCAACTTATATTTCATGCAACTCTAAATTAGCAATTAGCAATATTGATAGCATTTTCAATGAGCAATATAGTCTATATATTAAAATATTTTAATAATTAATTCATCCATTCGACGTCATTTTCATTAACTTGGCGTCATTTTTGAAATTTTGACGATGTTTTCATCAATCTAGGGCGCAAAGTCACCAAGTTGGCGGACGGCCTCTGTTGTCTTTGACCCAACTTTTCTTAAGAGAACATAAAACCTGGGAGAGGATGTTGGGCATTCCGCCTGGCTGTTCGTGAATCAGACTCTTCTAGCTGATATTTAAACTAACTGTGCCTATCCATGGCCTGAGTCCAAACCTGTCGGCGATAGGGGGTCGAGGCTTGACGGGATCATCTTTGGACCTCGTTCCGCGAATGATTTCACTAACGAGGTCCACTGGACGAAATTTTACTAAAATGGAGATTAGAAGCCCCTCGGTTCATTATCCAAGTATAAACCTAAACTCTCGCCACGGGAGTTTCAGATTAATCTGGCTTTCTTTATACACAGATTATTCTACCTGACGTAAGGTACTAAAGGCGTAAGGTACTTGTTTGGCCGGTCAGGAAAGTGTATCCCAATTTTGACCGGAACCCACTAGAGGTGACTATATCAAGAACTTTGCCATTCTTCTCCTGACTGATCATCCTTCCGATAAACTTTTGGACCTATAGATTTATCATATCCATAATTCAATTCACTTTTAATTCAATTTTCGTTCTCATTTGGCAACTGGACGTATTTTCAAAGGTGGCGTAGCGAATATACGAATGGAGTTAGAGTGGATACATACATTGCACAGACAGACACACACACACACAGACGTCATGCTAAAAATAGTTTTTCGTATTCTAGAGGTCCCAAAACGTGTAGATCCGTCGAAAACTCGAGTTCTGATTTTTTGTATGATTCCGATACTTTTCCTATACATTACCATGTATTGCAGGGAAAGTAAAAATCTGATGTGGGCAGCACATGACTTTCCCTGCAGACTTAAATTCATATTTTCTTTATTTCTTTAATAATTCATTAGATTCAGTTTAATTGCACCAAATAACACTAAATTTGTACTTTTAACTCAATTTTTGTTTATATTTGGTAATTGGACATTTTTGGTAATTGGACTGCATACGTAGTTTTTTTTTTTTTAGATTTTGGCGATTTTTGCGGGCCATTTTGTAAAAAAAGGCAGGTATTTTCCAAATCGCACCAAAATCGAATCAGCACCAGAGTGTCCCACAAGTAACTTATCTACCATATATTGTGAAATTTGGTCAATTAGTATTTTAGCTAGGGAGGATACATGCAATTTTTGTGGGCCATTTCTTAAAAAAAGGCGGGTTCATCTTTTCCGAATCGTACCGAATTCTAATCAGCACCAGAGTATCCAACAAACTTATCTATCAAATTTTGTGAAATTTGGTTAATTAGTATTTTAGCTAGAGCGGATAAATGAAATTTTTACGGGCCATTTCGCAAAAAAAGGCGGGTTTTGTTTTTACGAATCGTATCAAAAACTAATCACCACCAAGGTCACATCCAAGTGACTTACCTACCAAACTTTATTAAATTCGGTCCATTAGTTTTTGAGTTAGAGTGGATACATACATTGCACAGACAGACAGACAGACAGACAGACAGACAGAAATACACAGACACACAATCAGACGTCACGCTAAAAATAGTTTTTTCGTATTCTAGAGGTCTCGAAACGTGTAGATCCGTCGAAAACTCGAGTTGCGATTTTCGGCATGATTCCAATACTTTCCCTATACATTACCATGTATTGCAGGGAAAGTAAAAAGGAAAGTTACTAAAAATGGATTCCGGAATGAGAAAGGTGAGTTGAGTCAAACTTCAGTTAATTATAATTTGATGTGGAGATAAATTTGGATTAAAAAATTGCACCCGTTCATCACTTCTTATATCTTGTCACTTTTTATATATATCTTTATTTATGTACTTGAATCAGCGTGTGGGACTGTATAAAGTCGTTCTCGGGAAAAAAAGGACTTAGTAAGCTTGATCTGCATGCAAATGTTCTACAAACTGATATACCTAGACTATGCAGAACCGTGTAACGTTTCCTTTGTAGGTCCGATGATACGTCTGTATACTACGGGTTTCGATAGTGAAAATATGGCAATTCGAGTTCCTCCCTTGGTATGACTTCACATTGATGCCCGAGCAATACTTAAGATATTAATAACGAGATGAAACTAATGTAGCAATTAAATGAATGGATGGATGGTTTGCATTACGATAGATATGATTCATTATTTGAGTCTTAGATGACTCGGCATTGTCATCAGAAGATGGTGAATGGGATGTTGCCATCGCAATTCAGGCTACTAGAAATCATTAACGAAGCTCCAGGAAAGACAATGTAGACCGCGCCTACCCAAATAATTTACGACCAAGTCGTTTTTATTTTAATTGTATTTAATTCGAAATAAATTTTAAAAATCTGATGTGGGCAGCACATAACTTTCCCTGCAGACTTATATACACATTCTCTTATTTTAATTAAATTTTATTCACTATTAATTCAATTTTCGTTCTCATTTGGTAACAGGACACATTTTCAAAGGTGGCGTAGAGAAAAAAACAAAAACAAAAATATCTCGAGAACGGCTAGTCCTAGTTTAATGGGATTGGACTTATTCTTTTCTTCGTTAAAAATTACGTATAAAACAAACATTTAATGGATATATTTCAGCATACGTAGTTTTGTATTTTAGATTTTGTCGATTTTTGCGAGTCATTTTGCAAAAAAAAGGCAGGTTATTTTTTTCCGAATCTTACCAAAATCTTATCAACACCAGGGTGTCCCACAAGTGACTAATCTACCAAATTTTGTTTAATTCGGTCCATTAGTTTTTCATCTAGAGTGGATACAAGCTTTTCCGGACCATTTCGCAAAAAAAGGCGGGTTCTTTTATTCCAAATCGTACCCAAGACTAATCAGCACCAGATCCGCCCACAAGTGATATACCTACCAAATTTTATGAAATTCGGTCAATTAGTTTTTTAGTTAGAGTGGATACAAAATCTGCACAGGCAGACAGATAGACACACAGACACACAGACAGACAGACACACAGACACACAGACACAAACACAGACGTCACGCTAAAAATAGTTTTTTTTCGTATTCTAGAGGTCTCGAAACGTGTAGATCCGTCGAAAACTCGAGTTGTGATTTTCGGCATGATTCCAATACTTTCCTTATACATCACCATATATTGCAGGGAAAGTAAAAATGCTTGCTGTGTAAATAAACGAAGGAAGTTGCAGTAGGTGCTCAAAATTAAAACTCCAAAATTTGATATTTATATAATCTTCCAAATTATGTCATTCACGATGACTTTATAAGCACTACTAAATTCAGGAGCAATTTGACACTACCCAAGAATGAAATCACTACAAGTGCTTCTAATTTTAAAACAGCCCCCCCCCCTCCTCCTCAATCTCAATGTCACAGAGGGGGTCCCGATTTCTCGTTGGAATATTCGAAAAGAAGGGGGAGGAGGGACATACTGCGGTGGGCCAAGATCTATTGCACTCCAATCTGTTTGTATTCTGTTCTATAGGGACACCCTGCTTATGGTAGCAGGGACAGATGGATCCTGAGGGGCATATGGGAGTCGGACAGGTTGGATATGGAATCGGGGGCTCCTCTATTATTGGGAGGGGATACTGTTAAATGAAGAATAGAATATGATACGGTGACTTCTGTATGTAACGTGGAATAGTTTCGATTTACCAGTTGATATGGAGACGTAAGGAAAATTGACGTTTTAATCAGATTATGGTATATTCTCGAGGGACGAGCTTTGTTAGTGTTTCCCGATCTTAGTATAAGTATGTGGTTGTAGAAATTTATGTAATTATAAAGCTGGAATATATATCTGTTTTATGCCTGTTTTGTTGATAGCAGTGTCTCTCAATAATCGTAGTGCAACACCGCTTAACAAAAATTAGAAAATCAAAATGCGAAATTAGATAAACTTATACAAGACAGTACAAGGAGAAACTGAACAAATGCATACGTTTCTTAGAATTTTTATATAATCATATTTATTCGAAGTTATGAGGTGTGCATTTTTACTTTCACATACTATGTGATATAGTACAGAGAGAGTATTGTTTTCACGAAAATTTTCGAATTCGAGATTTAGATGCCAACATAGGTTTTGAGACCTGAACACGTTTTGACTATTTTTGGAATGATGTCCGTCTGTCTGTATGTCTGTGATCGATTTTTTGTGTGCACGATTGCAACCGCAAATATTAATAGATTTTCACGAAATTTTATATTTGGCTTTGTTATAAAAAATCTAGAACTAGACAGAATAGTTTTAAATTCGAGCGAAAACTTCGAAATTTATTCGAACTTTTATATTTCTTTAGCATGGCATCACAGGACAAATTTTGACATAATCATGCATGAGTTTATTTAGGGCTCAATAATCACGAGGCTTAATAGTTTCAATCATTGTTATGAAAAATAGCCGTGATGCATTTTTTTAACACTTTACAACAAAGTTGAAAAGTGTTTATGATTTTGTTCATTCTGTCTTTCTGTCCGTTAGCACGATAACTGCCGTAAAAATGACTTAATAAAAATGAAATTTTAGTATGTTGTTCAGACGGTCTGTAGAACATATGGGAATATAAATGAATAATATCACCCAATTAGTTTTGGATTGAACCCGGGTCGAAAAAATGAAATACATTGAGCCCTATGGGACCTAATTTTTCAAACATTTTTTAAGCGGATTTGAAATTCACAAATTGCTTCGAAAATTTTGGGTAATACTCAAATTGTTCCATAAAATATATAAAAAAAAATTCAGCGAAATATATTCAGTAGTTTTTTAAATAAAAATTAAAATAATAATTACACCTCTTATATGAAACGATCACGTGACCATGATATGAAACGATCACATGACCCACTTCAAAATGATATATGACATCCATCTTGTTTCAAAATCGTGATTTTTTTAAGTTCTTTTTAATTCATATTGAGTGTTGTATCCGTCCTAAAACTACTTTATTTTTGCTTAAATTCTCTGCATCTACATACTGAAACAACACAATGACAATATATTTGAGTTTAAATGAGTTATTTCTACAACGAAGCCTATTTTTCACCTATGTAAAATGTAAACAGCAAAATATATAGAATGAGTTGTATTAGAATTCCTGTATTTTTTTAATACAAAATAATTTAGTCCATGGAGTCTGCATGGCTGATATGAATGAAATATTAATTGATTTCATAAAGAGAAGGACGATTTTTTTCGATGAAGTTTCAAGCATAGAGTTTAATTTTTTGTAGCTCCATGGTCTTAAACAAAATGTTTAAATAAAATAAATTATTATAGTATTGTGATGAATGAAATGAATGGGAGAAAGTTATGAATGAAATCCTGTTTTTATAGAGAGATCCAGGCGTGTTATTTTTTCTATGACGTCAGTTGAAATAATTTCAGTTGTTTTCGATGAAGTTTTCAAATATAATAAATTATCGTAGTATTATGATGATTCTAAAACTATTACCGAGGAATGTATAACATTTTAGAGATGTTTAAACCAGGCAATTTATATTTCAATGCCGTCATTTGAATGAAGTTCATTTTTTTCGATGAAGGTTTAAGTTTTCAAATATAATAAATTAATGCAGTATTGTGATAAGTTTCAAAATATTACCGAAGAATGTATTGCATTTTAGACTTGTTTAAATAAAATTGCATTGAAGTTGGAAAGTGTTTCATAATCAATGCTTTAAGCATGATTGATCTTTCTTGTTTTTTTATGCGTGACGTCATTAACACCCTTCAGGGCATGTTCCCCTTCGGGGGTTACATTGTCAAGTATGATATCATTCGAAAGGTTTTTCAAACCCCTTAAAGTGAAGGTAATACGCTATAGTTGTAATCATTTGTTCCCACAATACCGATTTTTCAAAACCATTTTCTTGTAAAATTTGAAAAAAATTTGATTTTTAGTATTAGAAAGTCGAGTTGAGTTAATTAAAACTCATTAAGTTAAATTGAGTTACTCCATTTAATTAAGATGGGAAAAATGAGAGATGTGCAGGGAAAAGGCAACAGAGTAAAAAGAAAACTTGAAAATAACATTATGATGGCATTGCATTCCTTTCATAGGTTATTTATATACGGCAAGTCGTAAAAGGGAATGACCTACTGAGTAAAAAGTTATTGAAGACTTAAAAAATGTGAATTCAAGGTGCAAAACTAACCAACTGAGTCCAACTGACACAGGAGAATAATTGCATAATTAATTGCGCTAGTGAATTAAAACTAATGTTGTAGTTTTAGATGAAAGCCGAAAGCATTGAAATAAGTATGGAAACGCGTCAACTAATAATTACTTTAAAATCAAAGACAACCAAAAAGTAGGCTTAAAAGCATTTCATTAAAATATTCTTTTTACGATATACGAAAATCACACGGCCATAGCTCTTTCGGGCAAAGTTTAGTATTACAATTTATATTATTACAAAATTGTAAAAATGTAAATTGATTGATATGTAAATTTTGCCTGACGGTTGTGGTCAAATTTAAGCATATGTTTATAACTTGCTTACACTTCGCCATAGAGGAAGGACATAATAGTGCCCGAAAGAGCTGGGTGATTATTATATGTCGTAAAATGGAGATTTTAATAAAATACTTTTAAGCCTATTTTTTAGTTGTCTTTGATATTAAAGCATTGAACTAAGGTTTAAAAATTTTTCATTGGGAAAAGTACACAAGGTTCTGGATTTAGTATTGTAAAGTTTATTTTCTTTCACCTGGGAAAATTTAGATTTTGGATTCTCTTGGTTTAGCTTCTATACTCTTCAAATGCAAATGGACACACGGTGAACTGTTTCTGATTTTCTATAAACATTGTTTAATTATGACTGAACCACATTATGAAAATAGTTATTTTCTTTTTTGCTCTTAGTCATTAAATTGCGCACATACTTGAATGTAAATAAGAAAACAGTTAATTTTTATTTCTTACTTAAGTATCACTATGGTATGGTTTTTTCAAACATTGCATGCATGAGTCATATACATAATGAAACAAATTTCCTAATTTTACGTGTCTTTCTTAACTACCAGATTTTACAAACTATCGGAAGCAAAAACACTTAAAATATCAGTTATTTATATTACAGCTCTATCCTCTATTTTGAGTATAAAGGATAACTATGACAACTAAAAATATAACCACCAGTCACTAAAGATATTTTACCACCAGTCACTTGTTTCACTTACCCCATATTAAACTATGGAATTTTCATAACCTCTAGTTCATTTAGTTTTAGAATTTTTCTTAATGTTTTTTGCCGATGGTTATTTTACAGATCCGGTAATTACATCTGGTTATTTTACCAATTTTTAACAACATAGTTGAAAAGTGTTTATGACTTTGTTCATTCTGTCTGTCTGTCTCTCTGTCTGTCCGTTAGCACGATACGACCGTAAAAATGAAATTTTAGTATGTTGTTCAGACGGTCTGTGGGACCTATGGGAATATAAATGAATAATATCACCCAATTAGTTTTGGATTGCACCCGGGTTAAAAAAATGAAAAACAATGAACCCTACTTGACCTAATTTTTCAAACATTTTTTAAGATGATTTAAAATTCACAAACTGCTTCGAAAGTTTTAGGAAATATTCAAATTGTTCCATAAAATATATAAAAAAAAATTCAGCGAAATATATTCAGTAGTTTTTTAAATAAAAATTAAAATAATAATTACACCTCTTATATGAAACGATCACGTGACCATGATATGAAACGATCACATGACCCACTTCAAAATGATATATGACATCCATCTTGTTTCAAAATCGTGATTTTTTTAAGTTCTTTTTAATTCATATTGAGTGTTGTATCCGTCCTAAAACTACTTTATTTTTGCTTAAATTCTCTGCATCTACATACTGAAACAACACAATGACAATATATTTGAGTTTAAATGAGTTATTTCTACAACGAAGCCTATTTTTCACCTATGTAAAATGTAAACAGCAAAATATATAGAATGAGTTGTATTAGAATTCCTGTATTTTTTTAATACAAAATAATTTAGTCCATGGAGTCTGCATGGCTGATATGAATGAAATATTAATTGATTTCATAAAGAGAAGGACGATTTTTTTCGATGAAGTTTCAAGCATAGAGTTTAATTTTTTGTAGCTCCATGGTCTTAAACAAAATGTTTAAATAAAATAAATTATTATAGTATTGTGATGAATGAAATGAATGGGAGAAAGTTATGAATGAAATCCTGTTTTTATAGAGAGATCCAGGCGTGTTATTTTTTCTATGACGTCAGTTGAAATAATTTCAGTTGTTTTCGATGAAGTTTTCAAATATAATAAATTATCGTAGTATTATGATGATTCTAAAACTATTACCGAGGAATGTATAACATTTTAGAGATGTTTAAACCAGGCAATTTATATTTCAATGCCGTCATTTGAATGAAGTTCATTTTTTTCGATGAAGGTTTAAGTTTTCAAATATAATAAATTAATGCAGTATTGTGATAAGTTTCAAAATATTACCGAAGAATGTATTGCATTTTAGACTTGTTTAAATAAAATTGCATTGAAGTTGGAAAGTGTTTCATAATCAATGCTTTAAGCATGATTGATCTTTCTTGTTTTTTTATGCGTGACGTCATTAACACCCTTCAGGGCATGTTCCCCTTCGGGGGTTACATTGTCAAGTATGATATCATTCGAAAGGTTTTTCAAACCCCTTAAAGTGAAGGTAATACGCTATAGTTGTAATCATTTGTTCCCACAATACCGATTTTTCAAAACCATTTTCTTGTAAAATTTGAAAAAAATTTGATTTTTAGTATTAGAAAGTCGAGTTGAGTTAATTAAAACTCATTAAGTTAAATTGAGTTACTCCATTTAATTAAGATGGGAAAAATGAGAGATGTGCAGGGAAAAGGCAACAGAGTAAAAAGAAAACTTGAAAATAACATTATGATGGCATTGCATTCCTTTCATAGGTTATTTATATACGGCAAGTCGTAAAAGGGAATGACCTACTGAGTAAAAAGTTATTGAAGACTTAAAAAATGTGAATTCAAGGTGCAAAACTAACCAACTGAGTCCAACTGACACAGGAGAATAATTGCATAATTAATTGCGCTAGTGAATTAAAACTAATGTTGTAGTTTTAGATGAAAGCCGAAAGCATTGAAATAAGTATGGAAACGCGTCAACTAATAATTACTTTAAAATCAAAGACAACCAAAAAGTAGGCTTAAAAGCATTTCATTAAAATATTCTTTTTACGATATACGAAAATCACACGGCCATAGCTCTTTCGGGCAAAGTTTAGTATTACAATTTATATTATTACAAAATTGTAAAAATGTAAATTGATTGATATGTAAATTTTGCCTGACGGTTGTGGTCAAATTTAAGCATATGTTTATAACTTGCTTACACTTCGCCATAGAGGAAGGACATAATAGTGCCCGAAAGAGCTGGGTGATTATTATATGTCGTAAAATGGAGATTTTAATAAAATACTTTTAAGCCTATTTTTTAGTTGTCTTTGATATTAAAGCATTGAACTAAGGTTTAAAAATTTTTCATTGGGAAAAGTACACAAGGTTCTGGATTTAGTATTGTAAAGTTTATTTTCTTTCACCTGGGAAAATTTAGATTTTGGATTCTCTTGGTTTAGCTTCTATACTCTTCAAATGCAAATGGACACACGGTGAACTGTTTCTGATTTTCTATAAACATTGTTTAATTATGACTGAACCACATTATGAAAATAGTTATTTTCTTTTTTGCTCTTAGTCATTAAATTGCGCACATACTTGAATGTAAATAAGAAAACAGTTAATTTTTATTTCTTACTTAAGTATCACTATGGTATGGTTTTTTCAAACATTGCATGCATGAGTCATATACATAATGAAACAAATTTCCTAATTTTACGTGTCTTTCTTAACTACCAGATTTTACAAACTATCGGAAGCAAAAACACTTAAAATATCAGTTATTTATATTACAGCTCTATCCTCTATTTTGAGTATAAAGGATAACTATGACAACTAAAAATATAACCACCAGTCACTAAAGATATTTTACCACCAGTCACTTGTTTCACTTACCCCATATTAAACTATGGAATTTTCATAACCTCTAGTTCATTTAGTTTTAGAATTTTTCTTAATGTTTTTTGCCGATGGTTATTTTACAGATCCGGTAATTACATCTGGTTATTTTACCAATTTTTAACAACATAGTTGAAAAGTGTTTATGACTTTGTTCATTCTGTCTGTCTGTCTCTCTGTCTGTCCGTTAGCACGATACGACCGTAAAAATGAAATTTTAGTATGTTGTTCAGACGGTCTGTGGGACCTATGGGAATATAAATGAATAATATCACCCAATTAGTTTTGGATTGCACCCGGGTTAAAAAAATGAAAAACAATGAACCCTACTTGACCTAATTTTTCAAACATTTTTTAAGATGATTTAAAATTCACAAACTGCTTCGAAAGTTTTAGGAAATATTCAAATTATTCCATAAAATATATAAAAAAATTTCAGCAAACTATATTCAGTAGTTTTTTAAACAAAAATTTGAAAAATAATTACACCTTTTATATGAAGAGATCACGTGACCATTATATGAAGAGATCATGTGACCCACTCCAAAATAAAATATGGCATCCATCTCGTGTCAAAATCCTGATTTTTAAAGTTCTTTTTAATTCATATTTAGTATTGCATCCGTCCTAAAACCGCTTTATTTTTGCTTAAATTCTGTGCATATACATACTGAAACAACGCAATTACAATATATTTGAGATTAAATAATCATCCAACTTTGATTATTTCTACAACGAAGCCTAATTTTTACTTATGGAGAATGTAAATACCAAAAGATGTAGAATGAGTTGTATAAGAATGGCTGCATTTCTTTAATGCAAAATTATTTAGCTCATGGAGCCTGCAATATAACTGATATGAATAAACATTCATTGAATTTACACAAAGAAGCAGACGATTTTTTCGATGAAGTTTTAAGCATAGAGTTTAATTACTTGTACCTCCATGGTCTTAAGTTTTTAAATAAAATAAATTATTATAGTATTGTGATGAATGAAATGAATGGAAAAAAGTTTATGTATGAAATGCTGCTTTTATAGAGAGAGTCAAGCGTGTTACATTTCGATGACGTCATTTGAATAAATTTCTTTTGTTTTCGATGAAGTTTTCAAATCTAATAAATTATTGTAGTATTATGATAATTTAAAAAATATTACTGAGGAATACATCGCATTTGAGAGATGTTTAAACCAGGCAGTTTATAATTCAATGCCGTCATTTGAATAAAGTTTTTTTTTTTCGATGAAGTTTTAAGTTTTCAAATATAATAAATTAATGTAGTATTGTGATAATTTTAAAAATATTACCGTGAAATGTATCGCATTTTAGAGATATTTAAATAAAATTGCACTGAATTTGGAACGTGTTTCATAATCAATGCTTTATGCATGATTGATCTTTCTTATTTAAAGCAAAATTCTTTCTCTTTTCAGCATTTATGCTTGGTAAAAACAGAGGAGAAAATCCTATAAAGTAAATGAGCTAGTAGTTTAGGACTCTTTTCTATAGGTTAATATCAGGAAAATGAAACAATCATCTACAGGGAGAAAGAACACCCTCTAAAGACGGAAAAGGTACATTTTATTTATCGTTACTAGAGTCTCAATAATTCGATAAATTCTAAAATCCTTGCTTAAATGAGTATTGTGCTCACTGATCATCTCATCGATCGGACCATGCTGGCCAGTGGTAATAAACACGAAACCATATTCCATGGGTAATAACGTGTGATTAGGGGAAGTATATCCTTCCTTTTATAAGAATAAGTTAAAATAAAATATTTCAAGATTTTATATTTCTCTCATTACTTATAGGCTAAGTTCCAGTTGTATGCAAAATTTCAAGTTTCTACCTTTTTTAGTTTTGACTGTGCAATTCATACTTTAATCAGTCAGTATCAGTCAGATGTATGTACATTATGCCATCTAAGAATTAGGCGCCACGTGTGGATACTATAAATGCAAAAAGATTATACATTTTTTTACTTTCCTTATATACATAATGTATAAGAAAAGTAATTTGACGTGGTCGAAAATTCGGATTCGAGTTTTTGACGAGAGAGCACGTTTCAAGCATCCCTGATCAGGAATCGAGCATTTTTGAAGTGATGTCTGTGTGTGCGTGTGTGTGTGTGTCAGTGAGTCTGTGGAGACGATAACTGACGAACGAATGGGCCGATTCGATCTAAATTTGGTACAAAAATTACAATCCGTAAACACTGGAAGCCTATTGTTTTTACACGCAATCGAATGTTCAGAACCCTACTAAATTTTCGAGTGAATTTTGAAAAAATTGTCAAAATATAAAAACCTAAAATAAAATTTCGCAAATAGATATTTCTTATGTAATTTTTCATTAGAAAACGATTGACATAAATTTTAGAACGCTAACATGAACCGCTCTTGAGATATTGCACATTTTTCAAAAAAATTATCAAAAAGTCATATAAAATAAAAAAAAAATATTTCCTATTGAAAAACATGTTCACTTTTCATATGTAATACCATGCGATAAATTTGGTGACAACATTCTCGTGGATCTAGCTCGTTCCATTTATGAAAAAAGATACTTTGAGTAATACTTTGTATTTGAACGCCAATAGTCATTTATCTGCTATAAGAATAACTTATTTCTCCATCCATAACGCTTGGCGAGACTTTGGCAACGAATCTAAAGGAATATCGCCAACTAGACGACATTCTTAATGTTGTCAAATTAACGAAAATCTCGCCAAATGGATAAAAATGACGTTAAATCAATGAAAATGACGACTAATTGAAGAAAATTCAATATCTTGGAAGGAATATAAGTATCTACTATAAGAATAACATTTTTTGTAACTGTAAAAGTAGTAAATTCATAGCATTATATAAGGAAAGTCATGTGTTGTCCACATCAGCTTTTTAACACTTTACAACAAAGTTGAAAAGTGTTTATGACTTTGTTCATTCATTCTGTCTGTCTGTCTGTCCGTTAGCACGATAATTGCCGTAAAAATGACTTAATCAAAATGAAATTTTAGCATGTTGTTCAGACGGTCTGTAGGATCTATGGGAATATAAATAAATAATGTCACCCAATTAGTTTTGGATTGAACCCGGGTTGAAAAAATGAAATACATTGAACCCTATGGGACCAAATTTTTCAAACATTTTTTAAGCGGATTTAAATTTCACAAATTGCTTCGAAAATTTTAGGTAATATTCAAATTATTCCATAAAATATATAAAAAAAAATTTAGCAAAATATATTCAGTAGTTTTTTAAATAAAAATTAAAATAATAATTACACCTCTTATATGAAGCGATCACGTGACCATGATATGAAACGATCACGTGACCAACTTCAAAATATAATACGGCATCCATCTTGTCTCAAAATCGTCATTTTTAAAGTTCTTTTTAATTCATATTGAGTGTTGTATTCGTCGTAAAACCTCTTTATTTTCGCTTAAATTCTGTGCATCCACATACTGAAACAACTCGATGACAATATATTTGAGTTTAAATGAGTATCCAACTTTAATTATTTCTCTAACGAAGCCTATTTTTCACTTTTGTGAAATGTAAACAGCAAAATATGTAGGATGAGTTGTATAGGAATTGCTGTATTTTTTTAATGCACAAGAATTTAGCTCATGGAGTCTGCATAGCTGATATGAAAGAAATATTCATTGACTTTACCGAGAGAAGGACGATTTTTTGCGATGAAGTTTTAAGCATAGAGTTAAATTACTTATAGCTCCATGGTCTTAATTTTTAAATAAAATAAATTATTATAGTATTGTGATGAATGACATGAATGGGAAATTATTTATGAATGAAATGCTGCTTTTTTAGAGAGAGCCAGACGTGTTTGTTTTTCTAAGACGTCATTTGAATGCATTTCAGTTGTTTTCGATGAAGTTTTTAAATATAATAAATTATCGTGGTATTATGATAATTCTAAACTTGTTACGGAGTAATATATCACATCTTAGAGATGTTTAAACCAGGCAATATATATTTTAATGCCGTCATTTGAATGAAGTTCATTTTTTTCGATGAATGTTTAAATTTTCAAATATAATAAATCAATGTAGTATTGTGAGAAGTTTTAAAATATTACCGAGGAATGTATTGCATTTTAGACATGTTTAAATAAAATTGCATTGAAGTTGGAAAGTGTTTCATAATCAATGCTTTAAGCATGATTGATCTTTCTTGTTTTTATATGTTACACTGTTTTAATAAAATGCATTAAAATGTAAAAACATGATATATAGCTATCGCACCATTTTGAAAATATTCGACTAAAAATAAAACCGCGGGGCACAAATAAAAGAACTGTATTTGGACATTTGCAGAATTTTAAGGAATTATAAAATTGATAACATAGAAATGACATATACAGGAATGATTTCATTGAAAGTTTTCTTTGGAAATTTTAATTTAACAATTTGTTATTTTTAATGTCCAAATGCAATTCTTTTACTCACGCCCCACAGTTCTATTCATAGTAGTGCATAACCAAGAATGTTGTGATAGCTAAAAAATATTTTTTCACATTTTTTGTATATTTTACTAAAATATGTTACTTAAAAGGGCTTTTTCCAATATTTTATTTTATACATTTTGTGTTTTACGATTTTGTAATCAATTTTTCATCGGCAATCACTTTTATTCTATTGGGTATGGTCACTTTATTACAGATAGACCTAACGTGTAAACTCATGGACTTTTTCTTACAAAGTTACTGAGGCGCTTTGTGACTTTCCTATCAACTATGCATGCAGAGTCTAGAGGCAATATGTAAACGACGTATATACAGGGTCTGGTCAAGCTAAAGTGGGGCCTAGAGCTTGGTGTTCATTCGGAGCCCCCATACGTATACCAAACACATGCAATACATCAACTGATAAATGTACTGGGGTTCAGGATCACATATCCAAAGGCCCTTTTGTACATGTAGAAAACTTCCAAACTTTTTACTTCAAAGTAATATATTAAGACTTTGACGGATGTAATATTTAACACTATATTAACATATTTTTAACACTTTACAACAAAGTTGAAAAGTGTTTATGACTTTGTTCATTCATTCATTCTGTCTGTCTGTCTGTCTGTCCGTTAGTACGATAACTGCCGTAAAAATGATTTAATCAAAATGAAATTTTAGTATGTTGTTCAGACGGTCTGTAGGACCTATGTACAAAAATTCAGCGAAATATATTCAGTAGTTTTTAAAAAAAAAATTAAAATAATTACACCTCTTATATGAAACGATCACGTGACCATGAAATGAAAAGATCACATGACCCACTTCAAAATGATATATGGCAACCATCTTGTCTCAAAATCGTGATTTTTAAAGTTCTTTTTAATTCATATTGATTGTTGTATCCGTCCTAAAACTACTTTATTTTTTTTTAAATTCTGTGCATCTACATACTGAAACAACACAAATACAATATATTTGAGTTTAAATGATTATCCAAATTTGATTATTTCTACAACGAAGCCTATTTTTCACCTATGTAAAATGTAAACAGCAAAATATGTAGAATGAGTTGCATTAGAATTGCTGTATATCTTTAACACAAAATAATTTAGCCCATGGAGTCTGCATGGCTGATATGAATGAAATATTAATTGATTTTATAAAGAGAAGGACGATTTTTTTCGATGAAGTTTTAAGCATAGTTTAATTTCTTGTAGCTCCATGGTCTTAATTTTTAAATAAAATAAATTATTATAGTATTGTGATGAAGGAAATGAATGGGAGAAAGTTATGAATGAAATACTGTTTTTATAGAGAGATCCAGGCGTGTTTTTTTTTCTATGACGTCATTTGAATGAATTTCTGTTGTTTACGATGAAGTTTTCAAATATAATAAATTATCGCAGTATTATGATAGTTTTAAAAATATTACCGCGGAATGTATCGCATTTTAGAGATATTTAAACCAGGCAATTTATATTTCAATGCCGTCATTTGAATGAAGTTCAATTTTTCTCAATGAAGGTTTAAGCTTTCAAATATAATAAATTAATGTAGTATTGTGATAAGTTTTAAAATATTACCGAGGAATGTATTGCATTTTAGAGATGTTTAAATAAAATTGCTTTGGAGTTGGAAAGTGTTTCATAATCAATGCTTTAAGCATGATTGATCTTTCTTGTTTAATTTAAAATAAAACTAATATTACCAGTTTTAAATTAGATAAAAGAACTATTTCTACTTAGAAGAACTATTTCTACTTTTAAATTAGATAAAAGAACTATTTTTAATCACATACAAAATTTAGGGGCCCCGTAAAATTTGGGGACAAGGGCCGTGGTTTTGGAGACTCGTGCATATATACGAAAAATACGTAAATAGGAAACGTATATGCAGTGAATTACCGTACTGGATATTCGTGGGAAAGAAAACTTTCATAGACGCTCTCTTAAGATAAAGCCCATCAAATATGCCTCGCAGCCCTTTTTTGACTGTTTTGTAATCCCTTTGTCTACCTCTCTATTAGAATTGATCGTCAGTTTTCTGCTACATTGAGGGATCCCCTTCTCCTTGGCGTTCCCATAAAATTGCGATTATGTCACGCCTTCCTCCACACGCTCCCCGCGAAACGAAACTCGTGTCCGGACGCGGGTCACGTGACTACTGGACGTACGTTTTGCTGAGACAATGGAATGGAGCCCCTGGGTGGTGAACAAGATGAAAACACGGGCACCCGTTATGGGATGTTTCATAGCTGGAGAGATGGTTTTTATGTTTGCTCCAGAATACAGGATGTAGCATGGTCGGGGTGTGATAGATTGCTTTTTAAGTACATCGCCTGTAGCTGTTCATGCAGCCTGAAATTTTGTTGCTAAGGTTCAGGACAGTGGCGTCGCCAAAAAAATTATACAGAGGGGGGGGGGGGGAGTACAACAGAAAAAAGTAATAGTTTTTAATTTTTCAAATATTATTTCCCCGATTTCAAGTTTACTTATGATGAATTTTTAATCTATAAATTTTAATGTAAAAAAATTAGATATCCTCTTTAATTGTAAAATTTCTTAACTTGTAATTCGACAGTCGAAAACTACTTTTTGCATATTTATACGTGTTGCAGAAAAATCGTGTGTTTTAATGAGTGCGATTTATGATTTTTATTAGACAAGAATGCTTCATAGATTTATGATAGGCTCTGCTATAAAACTTCATGGCAAGTTTCAAACTCATTTTCTGTCATTTTATAATATCGTATCCCGATCATTTTTTAGTAATTAAAAATACTTCAGTACCTATGTTTATAATTATTATTAAATGAATATTTCTATTTTTATTTTTATTTCATTAGCAGTATAATTGTGATTGAAATGCATTTTTCAAATGCATGATTAAAGCACATATTTGCACATTAAAAATATGTTATGTGCATATTATACAACCACAAATATATACAAACGTATTTTGTAACCATGAAGCAGCTTTTTCACCAAATTCAAAATAGAACTTTCCATCATTTAATAAAAAAGACGTAGAATCTTTCAAAGTTTTTCGCGTCAAGTACAAAAATTGGAAACCTAATGGTAGATTTTATCTCTTGGCTATTTCGGATAGATGCAGTTGACGACTGACGTTTGCAATTTGTTTGCCTGGGAAAATTGCATTTTTACAGGACCTTATAATTTATGGCATTATTATAAATTAAGGTAACTATGTAAAGGTTTAACTTGCACGGAATCGAGAACTAGTTGTGATGCTTGGCGACTCGTTCTGTATTCCGTGCAAGTTAAACCTTTACATAGTTACCTTAATTTATAATATTGTTCTAAAATATTTAATGCCTTTTAAACAGTTTTTTTAAGATATTTATCGTTGAGTTTTGTATATATTTTATAATTTATATCTGTTTTATAAATCACCAATTTGTACGGCTGACAATTTTCAAGATATGCAAATTTCACTTAACGGCAGTGAATTGTATTTAAGCATGTTGGCATCTGTTTTTAACACTTTACAACATAGTTGAAAAGTGTTTATGACTTTGTTCATTTTGTCTGTCTGTCTGTCTGTCCGTTAGCACGATAACTGCCGTAAAAATGACTTTATCAAACTGAAATTTTAGTATGTTTTTCAGACGGTCTGTGGGAGCTATGGGAATATAAATAAATAATATCACCCAATTAGTTTTTTATTGAACCCGGGTTGAAAAAATGAAATACATTGAACCCTATGGGACCTAATTTTTCAAACATTTTTTAAGCAAATTTAAAATTCACAAATTGCTTCGAAATTTTTAGAAAATATTCACATTATCCCATAAAATATATAAAAAAATTTTCAGTAAAATATGTTAGGTAGTTTTTTAATTAAAAATTATTTAATATAGGGGGAAAAACAAATTCAATTAAATTCTGACTTTTGCGATATCCTCCAGAAAGAAAAATCATATATATTATATAATAAATATCTCTCCAAGAGTTTAATTATTTTGGATATGACAGAGGCTTTACAATTTAAAATAAATTTGGTTACAGTTTGGTACAATTGAAAACAATTTTTCAATTTTTTTTTAAATTTTATATAACTGTTCATGATATACTTATTTGATGGCGTTTTTAATGCACTTTCATACGTCCTAGAGAGTTAAAATTTGGTACATAGCTTAAATTTGTAGAACATTTTATTCTACAGCAAATTGGTGGATCTTTGAATATAGATCCTACATTTTTTTCGATATGGCCCGCAAATAATCCCCGTTCACTTCTATAAATCATTGTTGTAATATTGTTAAAAATTCTGATGTGGGCAGCACATATCTTTCTCTGCAGACTCATATTCACGTTCTCTTTATTTCTTCAATAATAATTTGAGTTTATCTGCACAAAATAACAACCATAAGTATTTTAAACGACATTGAATTTGCACGTTAAACTTAAATTTGATTCTCATTTGATGGATGGACTTATTGTCACAGGTGGCGTAGCGAAAACGCAAAAAAAAAAAAAAAAAAAGAATAATATCAAATTAATGAATAATAAATGAATAATATCACCCAATTAGTTTTGAATTGAACCCGGGTTGAATAAATGAAATACATTGAACCCTATAGGACCTAATTTTTCAAACATTTTTTAAGCGGATTTAAAATTCACAAATTGCTTCGAAAATTTTAGGTAATATTCAAACTGTTCCATAAAATATATAAAAAAAAATTCAACGAAATATATTCAGTAGTTTTTTAAATCAAAATTAAAATAATAATTACACCTCTTATATGAAACGATCACGTGACCAGGATATGAAACGATCACATGACCCACTTTAAAATGATATATGGCATCCATCTTGTTTCAAAATCGTGATTTTTTTAAGTTCTTTTTAATTCATATTGAGTGTTGTATCCGTCCTAAAACTACTTTATTTTTGCTTAAATTCTGTGCATCTACATACTGAAACAACACAATGACAATATATTTGAGTTTAAATGCTCATCTAAATTTGATTATTTCTACAACTAAGCCTATTTTTCACCTGTGTAAAATGTAAACAGCAAAATATGTAGAATGAGTTGTATTAGAATTCCTGTATTTTTTAACACAAAATAATTTAGTCCATGGAGTCTGCATGGCCGATATGAATGAAATATTAATTGATTTTATAAACAGAAGGACGATTTTTTTCGATGAAGTTTTAAGCATAAAGTTTATGAATTGTAGCTCCATGGTTTTAAGTTTTTAAATAAAACAAATTATTATAGTATTGTGATGAATGAAATGGAGAAAGTTATGAATGAAATCCTGCTTTTATAGAGAGATCCAGGCGTGCTGTTTTTTCTATGACGTCATTTGAATTTATTTCAGTTGTTTTCGATGAAGTTTTCAAATATATTAAATTATCGTAGTATTATGATAGTTTTAAAAATATTACCGTGGAATGTATTGCATTTTAGAGATATTTAAACCAGGCAATTTATATTTCAATGCCGTCATTTGAATGAAGTTCATTTTTTTCAATGAAGGTTTAAGTTTTCAAATATAATAAATCAATGTAGTATTGTGATAAGTTTTAAAATATTACCGAGGAATGTATTGCATTTTCGACTTTTTTAAATAAAATTGCATTGAAGTTGGAAAGTGTTTCATAATCAATGCTTTAAGCATGATTGATCTTTCTTGTTTTACAATACTCTTCGTCTCAGCCATAGCGACGCTTAAAATTCTACAATATTCTTCACCTAAACAGATTCTGAGTCTTGCACTATTTAACATATCCACCTGTTCTTATTCCTTTCAGTTTTCTTTTTTAACACTTTACAACAGAAAAGTGTTTATGACTAAGTCTTTCTGTCTGTCTGTCTGTCCGTTAGCACGATATAACTGCCGTAAAAATGACTTAATCAAAATGAAATTTTAGTATGTTGTTCAGACGGTCTGTAGGATCTATGGGAATATAAATGAATAATATCACTCAATTAGTTTTGGATTGAACCCGAGTTGAAAAAATAAAATACATTGAGCCCTATGGGACCTAATTTTTCAAACATTTTTTAAGCGGATTTAAATTTCCCAAATTGCTTCGAAAATTTTAGGTGATATTCAAATTGTTTCATAAAATATATATAAAAAAATCAGCGAAATATATTCAGTAGTTTTTTATATAAAAATTAAATTAATAATAGCACCTCTTATATGAAGCGATCACGTGACAGACTTCAAAATGATATATGGCATCCATCTTGTCTCAAAATCGTGATTTTTAAAGTTCTTTTTAATTCATATTGAGTGTTGTATCCGTCTTAAAACCATTTTATTTTTGATTAAATTTTGTGCATCTTCATACTGAAACAACGCAATTACAATATATTTGAGTTTAAAGGCTCATTCAAATTTGATTATTTCAACAACGAAGCCTATTTTTCACCTATGTAAAATGTAAACAGCAAAATATGTAGTATGAGTTGTATTAGAATTGCTGTATTTCTTTAACACAAAATCATTTAGTTCATGGAGTCTGCATAGCTGATACGAATGAACTATTCATTGATTTTGCAAAGAGATGGACGATTTTTTTCGATGAAGTTTTACGCATAGAGTTTAATTACTTGTAACTCTATGGTCTTAAGTTTTAAATAAAATAAATTATTATAGCATTGTGATAAATGGCATGAATGGGAATTTATTTATGAACGACATGCTGCTTTTATAGAGAGAGCCAGGCGTTATTTTTTGTATGACGGCATTTGAATGAATTTCAGTTGTTTTCGATGAAGTTTTCAAATATAATAAATTATCGTAGTATTATGATAATTATAAAATTATTACCGAGGAATGTATCACATTTTAGAGATGTTTAAACCAGGCAATTAATATTTCAATACCGTCATTTGAATGAAGTTCATTTTTTTCGATGAAGGTTTGAGTTTTCAAATATAATAAATTAATGTAGTATTGTGATAAGTTTCAATATATTACCGAGGAATGTATTGCATTTTAGACATGTTTAAATAAAATTGCATTGAAGTTGGAAAGTGTTTCATAATCAATGCTTTAAGCATGATTGATCTTTCTTGTTATTTTCAATTGCCAGTATTTACTTCATTGCTGAAAATATTATTAATGACAAACCGTATGTTCTTTGTACGGTATATCATAATCAAAATTTGCAGTGCACATTTAATACTTTAAGTATTTCTTTTTAACACTTTACAACAAAGTTGAAAAGTGTTTATGACTTTGTTCATTCTGTCTGTCTGTCTGTCTGTCTGTCTGTCTGTCTGTCCGTTAACACGATAACTGCCGTAAAAATGACTTAATCAAAATGAAATTTTAGTATGTTGTTCTGACGGTCTATAGGACCTATGGGAATATAAATGAATAATATCACCCAATTAGTTTTGGATTGAACCCGGGTTGAAAAAATGGAATACATTGAGCCCTATGGGACCTAATTCTTCAAGTATTTTTTAAGCGGATTTAAAATTCACAAATTGCTTCGAAAATTTTAGGCAATATTCAAATGGTTCCGTAAAATAAATAAAAAAAAAATTCAGCGAAATATATTCAGTAGTTTTTTAAATAAAAATTAAAATAATAATAACACCTCTTATATGAAGGGATCACGTGTCCATGATATGAAACGATCACATGACCCACTTCAAAATGATATATGGCATTCATCTTGTGTCAAAATCGTGATTTTTAAAGTTCTTTTTAATTCATATTGAGTGTTGTATCCGTCCTAAAACTACTTTATTTTTGCCTAAATTCTGTGCATCTACATACGGAAACAACGCAATGACAATATATTCCAGTTTAAATGCTCATCTAAATTTGATTATTTCTACTATTAAGCCTATTTTTCACCTATGTAAAATGTAAACAACAAAATATGTAGAATGAGTTGTATTAGAATCGCTGTAATTCTTTAACACAAAATCAAATAGTCCATGGAGTCTGCTTAGCTGATATGAATGAAATATTCATTGATTTTAGAAAGAGAAGGACGATATTTTTCGATGAAGTTTAACGAATAGAGCTTACTTACTTGTAGCTCAATGATCTTAATTTTTAAATAAAATAAATTATTATAGTATTGTGATGAAAGACATGAATGGGGGAATTATTTATGAATGAAATGTTGCTTTTATAGAGAGAGCCAGGCGTGTTATTTTTTTATGACGTCATTTGAATGAATTTCAGTTGTTTTCGATGAAGTTTTCAAATATAATAAATTATCGTAGTAATAAGATAATTCTAAAATTATTACCAAGGAATGTATTACATTTTAGAGATGTTTAAACCAGGCAATTTATACTTTAATGCCATCATTTGAATGAAGTTAATTTTTTTCGATGAAGGTTTAAGGTTTCAAATATAATAAATCAATGTAGTATTGTGATAAGTTTTAAAATATTACCGAGGAATATATTGCATTTTCGACTTTTTTAAATAAAATTGCATTGAAGTTGGAAAGTGTTTCATAATCAATGCTTTAAGCATGATTGATCTTTCTTGTTAAAATTTTATAGCAGTTGTCACAGAAAAGAAAGAAATGAGTTCCCTCGTGCTGAGATAATAAACAAACAGACTGAAACATAACCTACCATTTTATTTATAAAGATAATAACAATTTTTACACTTAAACCATAGCACCGGCCGTCCAACTAGTTACTCTAAGTCCTCTGGACGAGTCGGACGGTCTGGGTCTTCCACTTAAACCATAGCTTCTTTGTAAATTGTATATTTGGTCTTCTTATCAGGGGCAGAAATAAAGAAATATCGTTCATTTACAGCCCTTGAGATCAAACGGTTATTTTTTTTTGTTAATTTATAAAGGTTCTTTAATTTTAGGGATAGAGGCATAAATAGCGTTATCTGGATATCACGTTATCTGGATTTGATATGCATTTATTGCAGACAGATTAGAAAAAAATGACTCTATCACGTTAATTTGGAGATTAAAATGACGATTGGGTCCCGTTTGTTTGAAGGTTTATATAACGATTAGGTTCCGTTTGTTTGAAGGTTTATATAACGATTAGATCCCACTCAAAGTGAGAAAAACAGTTAGGAAGACATGAAAATGGACGGACAGATAATTTTTAAGAGGGACTATACCAAAGCAACATATAAATATTTCATGAAATTCGGTATAGCCGTTTTCTTGTTATGATAAGACAAACAGAAAGATGGATGTCCAATTTAATTTATATAGATTTACATAACAAAACAAAGTATAAAATTTTCATTCTGGACATATAGTGTTATCAACTCTTGTATATACACATACATACGCCCAAACATAGACAGACAATACACTGAAAAATGACAAAATTCGTTTGAGATATATCTTTACCAAATCTTAATCTATATCTTTACCAAATAGAATTATATATCTCTACCAAAAATAATATATCTTTACCAAAATAGAATTTGGAAATAGTAAAGATTAGAAACATTTATCTGTACCATAAAATTACGTCAGAATGAGGAAATAATAATTTTGCATATGTTACCCTAAAACTGCTGCAATAAAAACTGCACAATTTTCGTTGGAGTAAATTGCTGTAGCCCAACAACTACCACCGATGCTATCGCATGATCTTCATTACACCCACTACCCATTCAAATTTACATAAGAAAATATTTTTATCTCGAACTTCTGCCATTCTTTTAAAATTTTCTACTCCTTGACATCTGTTCCATAGAACTGCATTCATACAGAGACAGCAAAATAGCGAATTTCCATGTTTTATTGCCATCAGTTAAATTTAAACGATCGGACTCACGCTCCGCGGATTACTTAGTCACTGATGCATTATCACCCCCCCTTCCCCGCTCTCGTATTCGGTTTTTCGAAATTTCGAAGGTCTAAGTGACGAGCTACTTGTGGTTCCTGTCCCTCTTTGAATTTCCCCATTTTGTCTGACTCACTTGCTCTCGTCGCTCTGGGGGGGGGGGGGGGGGGGGTAGGACTGAATTTAGAAAGCAATCCCATTTTTTTGCCTTATTGGTGATGTTTGGCGAAAATTGGCGATTATTTGATGAAGAGAATTATGCTCCTTTCTTTTGTTATCTAATACTAACATAAGCATATTATGAAGAAATAATATTTTCTCTGTTATTTGATGGAATATAAGTAACACATCTCGAAGAATATTACTACATATAATTGTCTTACGTAATTTTGTTTTTAAAGACCTTCTGAAACCCCCCTGGTGACCTATAACGCTGAATCTTTGTACACTTACAGTATCGACTACAGTACATAAATTAACTGAGTTGAATTTTTTATTCACTCCCAGAGGTGGAAAAATAAAGTTTTTCAAAAGTATTTGCAGACCTTCCAGAAGCCCTCTGGTAAGTTTGAAGGCTGAAGCTTTGCACACTTATAGTATTGATCGGACAGAAATTACGTAGTCGGATTTCCAATCCTTTCCCTCCCCCCTCCAGGGCGGAGATTATGGTTTCTTATAAATTGTTTCCAGACCCTGAAGAAGCCTTCCGGTGGCTTAGAAGACTGGATCATAGTCCACTTAAAATATCAACCACTGGATACTTTATGATGATCTTAACGGCCCCGCAATTTTTATTTTTCTTCCGGAGGGGATGAAAATGGGAGGGGAGGGTATAGTCCCCCATTTACCTCCCGAAGCGCCCACCGGGAACATAAAAGGGAACTCGACCACGGAGCAAAAACCAACTGTGACAATTTTCAATTGAAACAACTATTTTTGACACTACACACCGTACCTTGTTCAATAAAAAAATCTGATGTGGGCAACGCACATGACTTTCCTTATATAATGAAATGAATTTACTACTTTTACAGTTAAAAAAATGTTATTCTTATAGTAGATACTTATATTCTTTCCAAGATATTTAATTTCCTTCTATTAGTCGTTATTTTCATCGATGTAGCATCATTTTTATTCATTTGGCGAGATTTTTGTTAATTTAGCAACAATTAAAAATGTCGCCAAGTTGGCGACATTCCGCTAAATTCGTCGCCAAAATCTCGCCAAGGTTATGGACGGAGAAATAGGTTATTCTTATATCAGATAAATGACTATTGGCGTTCAAATACGGAAGTATTATTCAAAGTATCTTTTTTCATGAATGGAATGAGCTAGATCCACGAGAATGATGTCACCTAATTTATCGCCTGGTATTACATATGAAAAGTGAACATGTTTTTCAATAGGTTTTTTTTTTTTTATTTTATATAACTTTTTGATAATTTTTTTGAAAAATGTACAATATCTCGAGAACGGTTCATGTTAGCGTTCTAAAATTTATGTCAATCGTTTTCTAATGACAAATTACATAAGAAATGTCTATTTGCGTGATTTTATTAGCGGTTTTGATTTTTTGACGATTTTTTCAAAATTTCACTCAGGTGAAAAAATTTAGGGTAGTTCTGAACATTCGATTGCATATAAAAACAATAGACATCCAGTGTTTACAGATTGTGATTTTTGTAACAAATTTCGTTCGAATCGGTCCATTCGTTCGTCAGTTATCGTCTCCACAGACTCACTAACACACACACACACACACACACACATCACTTCAAAAATGTTTGATTCGTGATCAGGGATACTTGAAATGTGCTCTCCCATCGAAAACTCGAATTCGAATTTTCGACCCCGTCACAATGCTTTCCTTATACATTATGTATATAAGGAAAGTAATAAAACTTTTTAAAAAGTTGCAACTTAACTTTTTAAGAGTATTAGTTTCCCTGTCTTTGACAGACTTAAATACTAGTTTAATACAGAGTTTTCTATTGGATTGGGTTTTGAATATGTTGTATACAACTTAAATAGACATTTCAACTAATAGCGTGCTAAAAAGCTTTGCATTAAGAATGGAATGAATTAAAAATGTATCACATACCGCATACAATTGCTGATGTACTTAAATTCCATAGAATTATAACTTAGTCATAATTTTTAAATATTTTAAATGCTATTTGACAGAGGCTGTCTTCAAGCCCATTTCTATGCAAAAAGTCGCAAGCGATTTCTAGTATTATCAATGATCCAATATAGAGAAACAAGAACCATTCGTAGAAATTATATTGTTTGATAATCGAATTGAATTGAATATATTTGAACACTTACTTCTTCGAATAACATATTCGATGGTAAAACTATGTATAATAAGCTGACAAAATATCACTCATTGGTATTTGGTTATATGAGGCAGAAAACATGCTTAGTATAAAAGTAGAGAAAAATAATGAATATTTCTGCTATCAGCTAGTGAACAGAGTTACCGATATTGGTCATCAACTAGCAATTGAAATGGATGTAAAAACTTGTATAAACGTGGGTTTTCCACAGTAAAGATTATGTTTATTACAATTCCTGTCATTCTAATATAATGAATAATAAATTCTTAAACATTAATAAGAATAAGGAACATAAGAAATATCTACATATCATTATATTTGTAAAAAATAAAAATAAAATAGGTAAACTTTTACATCGAAAATCTTTAATATCTATAACTATTTAAAAACATGGTTTTGAATTAAAATTTTGTTTATATTTCATAGAATGTTTTTCTTTACAATTACACCCTTTCATGACAATGAGTTGATTGTGAAACTGAAAAATTTTAAAATCCATACTATCAAAAGTACATTATTACTTTCCTTATATACATAATGTATAAGGAAAGTATTGTGACGGGGTCGAAAATTCGAAATCGAGTTTTCGACGGGAGAGCACGTTTCAAGCATCCCTGATCACGAATCAAATATTTTTGAAGTGATGTCTGTGTGTGTGTGTGTGTGTGTGTGTGTGTGTGTGTGTGAGTGTGTGCGTGTGTGTGTGTGCGTGTGTGTGTGTCAGTGAGTCTGTGGAGACGATAACTGACGAACGAATGGACCGATTCAAACCAAATTTGGTATAAAAATCACAATCCGTAAACACTGGAAGCTTATTGTTTTTATACGTAATCGAATGTTCAGAACACCCCTAAATTTTCGAATAAAATTTTGGAAAAATCGTTAAAAAATCAAAACCTTTAATAAAGTTACGCAAATAGACATTTCTTATGTAATTTTTCATTAGAAAACGATTGACATAAATTTTAGAACGCTAACATAAACCGTTCTCGAGATATTGCACATTTTTCAAAAAAATTATTAAAAAGTCATATAAAATGAAAAAAAAAATATTTCCTATTGAGAAACATGTTCACTTTTCATTTGTAATACCATGCGATAAATTGGGTGACATCATTCTCGTAGATCTAGCTCGTTCTATTCATGAAAAAAGATACTTTGTAATACTTTTGTATTTGAACGCCAATAGTCATTTTTCTGCTGTAAGAACAACTTATTTCTTTGTCCATAACGCTTGGCAAAATTTTGGCGACGAATTTGGCGGAATGTCGCCAACTTGGCGACTTTTTGAAATGTTGCCAAATTAACGAAAATCTCGCCAAATTGGTAAAAATGACGCTAAATCAATGAAAATGACGACTGATTGCCGAAAATGCAATATCTTGGAAAGAATATTAGTATCTACTATAAGAAAAACCTATTTTTTTACTGTAAAAGTAGTAAATTCATTACATTATATAAGGAAAGTCATGTGTTGCCCACATCAGATTTTTTTTATTTATTTTATAACTTTAAATGTAATTTCTAAAGCAGTTTTGAAGAAATTATCGATTATTTTAAAAACAATTAATGCAACTGTTTACTTGGTTTAATTTTGTTGAGCAGTATTTCATTCTGATAAATAACATTTAATTAAATACCACCCGTGTAAATAAATTCTTAAAATTTTAAAATCATAAAACTATCTGATAGAAAATATAATTATCTAGAATATGGATACAGTTTTCTAAAAAATGTAGCTATTTTTCCATATTTTATATAACTTAATCTCTACATTAGTCATAAGTTACAGTTTAAAATCTTGAAATACATTCCATTTTATATCTGAATGCAAGTCTCTAAACCAGGGGTTGGGAATCTGCGATTTTATAAAAATCAAGTATAGATTTCTCAAAGAACTTTTAGTCTTTTTAAGTTGTATATATTAAATATATTTTCCTCTAAAGATTTTCATTTTGAAGCATATATAATAAACATTATTGTATGCGGTCTTATTGGAGGCTTCAATGTGGCCTTCGAACACAGCTTGTATTCGAAATTTCGGGCTGTGTTAAAAGCTCATAAAAATATACATTTTTAAGATACATTTATTTCAAAACGTGCAATATGTCGAGAACAGTTTTAGCTAGCGTTCCAAAGCTTATGTCATTCGTTTTAAATTAAAAAAATGCATATAAAATAATTATTTATTTAACCTTATTGAATCTCCTGATTTTTTTCAAAAATTTATTCGAAACTTTTGGGGTCTTCTGAACGTATGACAGCATTTAAAATCAACAGGGTTCCAGTTCCCACGGGGGGGGGGGGGGAGAGACAGTTCCTTTCCGGATATATATTTCCTGGTGTAATTGAAAAGTTCCTGAATTTCTGTTATTAATTATTTGGATTATACTTTTATTTTATGCGGAAGTGTTTAATGTATATGATGCAAGTGTTTGGCTAAGATTTAATTATAAGAATTTATAAAAATCAAACACTGAAACGTGTTCTACGATGTCCCACTTTATCCTAATTGACAACAATTAAGTTGACACGATTGTTATTAAATCCTAATCAGATTCATCCATGCAAATATCCAGTTTGAATTAAAATCTGGCGATTCCGTCGCCAAATTCGGTGACCCCCCCCCCATGTCCCGATTGGGGACGGCAGACGTTGTAAGTCATCGCCATTGTCCTGCATCGTGATCCATATGTACTCTCCCCGATCACCTATAGACCATTCAATCTGGTTAAGTGGATGTAACGCCGGGAAGGCTTAAGGCTCACAGCCTTTAGATCATATTTTCCTCGCGGCTCTAATCTACTTAGCATCTAAGCTGAAAGATCCGCTTTGCGTCAATCACAACTGGATCCCAGAACAGATCGCAATATCCACAGATATGAGTGTTTTACTCGGATCTGGTGATAGAATAAGCCAAGTTTATGCGCAGTGTCTGTTTCAATGTTTCAGCGTTTGTGTCGTTGGAAAGGGTTGCATAATAACGATGGTAGATGTGAAGTCTGAACCGGGTAATGGATAATATTGGTTGATGAGTAATTCGAGTGTTAGAAATATTTGATCACTGCGATGTTTTACATTAACTTTCCACAGTACTTACCGTACCACAAAGATCTATTAGTAGCTCTATGCGCGCCAATATTTATCTTTACTTTTATAAAAAAAAGAAAAAACCACACTCATTGCACAAAACATTTTTATATTTCGCTACATTGCGAAACTTTTAAAGACTCTTATTCAAAAAGAGGAGGAGATTCAAGAAATATTGAAAGGAAATATGAAAATAAATTTGAAACTAGAGAAAATTTTGACTTTCATCTGTCATATCTGTAAGAAGGTTTTAGGATAACAACGTGTAAGACACCGTTGCTACTTGATTTCTGAGATTGGAGGAGCAGAACACCTAACTTGCAATCTAAATTACAAGATAAGACGACGCATACCTGTTGTGTTCTACAATTTAAAAGTTTATGATGGACGCTTAATTATGCAGGGGATTGGGCAATTTAAAGAAAATAGAATTGATTACATTCCCAGTAATACGTAGAATTATATAACTTTCAGTGTAGGAAGTTGACAGTTTATAGACTTTCTTCACTTTCTACCAGCCTTTATTGAGAAACTAAGTTATAGTTTGTAACCCAGTCCGTTTCATGTTATAGAGAACATTTTACAAATAATGAAGTGAGTTTACTGACTAGAAAGTGTGCCTATCCCAATTATGTGGATTGTGCTGAAAAGTTCAACGATGTGTATATTAAAACTTATATTCTTCTGCCAGCGGACATTTTTGAAAATTTCCGTGATTTGTCCTTAATTATTATGGAATCGATGATCTAACATTATCATCTCTTGTCTGTAATGCTGTCTTAAAGACTAGTGGCGTATCATTAGAACTGATTATAT
Organism: Amaurobius ferox; assembly: GCA_951213105.1. Lineage (NCBI taxonomy): Eukaryota > Metazoa > Arthropoda > Arachnida > Araneae > Amaurobiidae > Amaurobius > Amaurobius ferox. Next base: position 103,314,947 of record OX578144.1, read on the forward strand.
ATTTTTATATGTACCTACTTTTTGAAGAGGGTATAAGAGGTGAAATTAGTGTCATTAATAAACGCCTCAGTCAAGTTAATAACGAATATTTGAAATATTTTGATGAGAGTAGATTAAGGAAATATATAATGTATCTTGGTGACAATAATCCATACAGATGGGCTCTCAACCAATCATCTCTCTGTATCTAATTTTAGATGGACTGATTCTCAGGAAATTAGGAACTTTGATCCAATTGCTATAGAAGATGATTCTTCGGTAGGGAATATTATCGAGATTGATATACACTACCCCGGGATTTGAACGATGATCACAATGAGTATCAGAACTTGAAAGGATGCATATCACTCCATCTCTGATTTCAGAGTATAGTCAAATTTAACTAAAGAAATGGACTTGGAAATGTGTAAAGATCAGATCAAAAATTAACGTTCAATTCGAATCATAAAGTTAAATATATTTTATATAATAGGAATTTGAAACAGTATATGAAGCTAGGGATGAAACTTAAGAATATTTATCGAGTACTAACTTTCCAATAAGCATCTTGGTGGAAACCTTACGTGAAATGTGACACAGAGAAAATAATACTGGCAAAAAATTTCTTTGAAAAAAGTCTGTTCAAACTTACAAACAATGCAGTGTTTGGGAAAACCAAGGAAAACTTGAGTGTTAGACTAATACAAACTAAGAATATATTAAAAGAATACTTGCATCACCTGCCTTTCATTCTTACAAAATAATTAGAGAAAGATTTAGTAGCTGTTCATATGCTTAAGAATAATTTGAAATTGAATCGACCCATCTATGCAGAATTTTCAATATTCAACTTGAGTGAAACACTCATGTATAAATTCCATTGTGATTTTATTAAGATGTATGGAAGTCGGGCGTAATTACTTTTCACAGACATAGATAGTCTTATGAAATTGAGACGGAACATGTTTGCTAAGATTTTAAAAGTTATAATGACTATTTTGATTTTTCGAATTATTAGTGTGAGCATCCACTTTATTTCAACAAAAAAAGAAAGAAATGATTAGAAAAATTAAAGATGAAATAAACTGAATCTCTGAAGTGGAATTCGTGGATCTTTGATCAAAGATGTATAGTTTAAAAACACCCTCTATGGAAAAGAAAACTACTAAGGATGTTAATGAAAATGTCGTAAAAAGAATCATCCATCATGAAGATTACTATAACTGTCTAACGAGAGGAAGTTATAATAAATTTGAGCTATCTAAAATTGCATGCAAGGACCATCAGATCTATACTGTGAGGCAAATTAAAATGGAGTTACCTCCCTATGATGATAGACTTTTATTTTAAATGATGGTATTAAGAACTTTACATATGGTCATTATCAAATTTAAATGACAGAAAAAAATATACTAAATTGAATTGCAGCCAAGTATTTTATTGTATTCATCGGGCGGAGGTAGTACCACAAATTAACAAAATTAATTTTTTCTTCAAGTTAATTAATAAAATGAAGATTTTAATTTATTTTTGAGAAAATTTGTTAATTTTTAAACATTACAATTGTCTAGTAAGTATGTTAAATTACACCTACACTGTTTCTTAAAGGCAGAAAAATGACTTCTTTAATTTTTATGTAGAAGAAAAACTACATTGTTAATTATGGAAATTTAAAAAATAGCAATTGCTAATTTTTGAAAAATAAAAAACAGCATTCGTTGATTTTTGAAAGATTGAAAATCGCATTTGTTAATTCTTGAAAGATAAAATATAGCATTTGTTAATTCTTGAAAGATAAAATGTAGCATTTGTCAATTTTTGAAAGTTTGAAAATCGCATTTGTTAATTCTTGAAAGATAAAATATAGCATTTGGTAATTCTTGGAAGATAAAATAACGCATTTGTTAGTTTTTGAAAGGTTCATTGTTGTTGACACATGAGAAAAAAAACGAAATTTCTAGCATTATTCATTTTATTACTGCCCTTAAAACATACTGAAAAATTTGATGTAGCCAGCACGTGACTTTCCTTATGTAATGCAATAAATTTATTTTTTTACAGTAAAAAAAAATAATAAGATCCACGGTACTGTGTTTTTAACGTTGAAATGTACATTTGGTGATTTTCCGGATGACAACATGTATTACTATTTCAAAGTACCCAATTAACTTATCTTTCACACAACTCTAAATTAACAATTACCAATATTGATAGCATCCTCAATAAGCGATATAGTCCACATATTGGAATACTTTAACAATTAATTCATCAATTAGACGTTATTTTCATTAATTTAGCGTCATTTTTGCAATTTTGACAAATTTTCGTCAATCTGAGGCGAAATATTGCCAAGTTGACGATACTTTGCTAGATTATTCGCCAAGTTTCCCAAATACATCACCAAGTGTTACAGACAAACGGAGAGAGGAGCCTTTTTTATATACTAGACTGTATGCTCGTCATATGACGGAAATCAGAATTTGCGAAACATTACGTTTCATTTGTAGTCATTTTTATCAATTTGGCAACATTTAAAAATGTCATCAAGTTGGCGACGTCCCGCTAAATTTCTCCCCAAACGTTATGGATGGACGGACGGAAGATTGGGTTATTCTTATAGTCTATTTTTAAGTTCTTTCCAAGATATTGAACTTTCATCAATTAGTTGTCGATTTATTTATTCGGCGCCAGTTTCATCAATTTGGCGAATATTTATCAATTGTGTGAAATTTTTGCCAATTTGGCAACATTTAAAAAACCAGCAAGTTGGATGATATTCCGAAAAATTGGTCAACAAAATTTTATCCAAACGTTACGAACTGAAAATTAGGTTATTTTTATAATACTTGTAGATTCTTACATTCTTTCCAAGATGTTGAATTTTCGTCAATTAGTCGTCATTTTCATTGGTTTAGCGTCATTTTTATCAATTTGGCATTATTAAAAGAAGTAGCCAAATTGGTGGCATTTCGTCAAATTTGTCGACAAAATATCGCCAAGCGTTGTGGCCGGAGAAATAAGTTGTTCTTATCGCAGATAAATGACTATTGGCGCCCAACTACAAAAGTATTACCCAAAGTATGTTTTCCCATGAATGGAACGAGCTAGATCCACGAGAATAATGTCACCGAATTTATCGCATGATATTACATATGAAAAGTGAACATATTTCACAATAGTTAATTTTTTTTTCAATTTTATGCGATTTTTTGACAAATTCATTTGAAAATATGCAATATCTCAAGAACGGTCCACGCTAGCGTTCTAAAGTTTCTGTCAATCGTTTTCTAATGAGAAATCACACAAGAAATGACTATTTGTGTAACTTTGTTAAAGGATTTGATTTTTTTATGATTGTTTCAAAATTTTATTCTAAAATTTAGTGGAGTTCTGAATATTCGATTGCGTTTAAAAACAATAGACTTCCAGTATTCATGGATTGTAATTTTTGTACCAAATTTCGTTCAAATTGCTCCATTCGTTTGTCATATATCGTTTCCACACACACACACAGACATCACCTCTAAAACTTTTGATTCGTGTTCAGGGATGCTTGAAACGTGTGGTCCCGTTGAAAAATCGAATTCGAATTTTTGACCCCGTCACAATACTTTCCTTATACATTATACTATGTATATAAGGAACTATAAGTGAAAATACTTCTTATCTACCCACTGATAAAAAATAACAATCCTTGTTCTTATCTGATTACTAAAATACACTTCCCAGAAAGAAATCATGAGACGTGTAAAAGCTTCGTCCCCTCTCCATCGGGTATTCTATGTTATAACGTGGGAAAGTCTAGCTCCTGCAAGAGCCCCATGTTAAAGTATAGCTCCTGCTGAGCCAGAACATTCCCTATTCCCCTACTTACGACTTTCTGTCCTATTTCTGAAATTTTGGTGCAACATTTTCTTAAATTAACATATAATAAAAAATCAATTTTTCAGAGGGTTTAACCCTGACAATACGTACCGATTGGCCAGTGTTCCAATTTTCAAATATATCTATTACATGAATGTGTAGTTCTATCACTTAAATGTGTAAAGTAACTTTTTTTCCCGACTGATTGGTCATTTTGGTGGGCGGCCTGTCTAAAGTAAGAAATATTGAAAATCTTAAGAAATATTGAAAATCTTTTAATATTAATTCTTTATCTCATCGCGTAAGACATTTTTCTATTATTTCACATTTCAAATGTTTTCGTGTGGAGCACACTTTCAGATGAACATTGTTGAAAAATTTGATATTTACCGGAGATTTTATCAAACATTGCCCCATACTCCAAATTTACATTCTCCATCTAGCTTATTAGAATGCGTTTCTCATTTATTTATTCGGAAAATCGAACATTTTGGTACCCAAAAAGTAGCAAGTATTCGAAAACTGAAATGATATAATTTCTTCCTTTCAAACGTTTTACTTTTACATCAAAGTTAACGTCTCTACCTTATCGTGAAGTATTTTTTTATTATTTTAACTTTCGAACGTTTTGATTTGGAGTAAAGATTATCTCCAGTGTAGATTTTGAAAAAAATCTATTTATCAGGGGGGATTCAATCGCACGATCGACTGATATGTATTATATTTTAAGTCGCTATCTCACTCAACAGAAAACATTTCTCATTTATTCTAAAATTCAGACAGTTCGGTGTTCGGCAACCCGAAAAGTAACAAATACTGAAAAACTGAAAATATACATTTTGCGTTTTAAACAATCAACCCTTATACCAAACTTAAAGTTTATTTCTTAGACGCAAAGTATGTTTTTCTGTCATTTCATCTTTCAAGCGTTTCTGCGTGAAATACTCCCTTCTTCTGAACATTTTTGGAAAATGGGGTTTTCTCCGGAATTTAAATCAAATGTTTGACTTACGCATTAAATTAAGTTTCTATCTCACTTATAAAAAAGCTTTTCTCACTTGTTCGCAGCTGGATCATTTTGGTGTGAGACACACCTAAAGAAGCAAATATTGGAAAACTAAAATTACACTACATTTAAAATATTTTAACTCATTGCAACATATGTTCTTCTGCCATTTCACTTTTCGCACGTTTCAGGGTAAAGTACCCTCTTCTAGTAAATATTTTTGAAAAATTCAATTTTTTTTGTGATATCGAACGGTTGACCTGTGTACAAAATTGCAAGTTTCAATCTATTCAGAAAGCAAGGCGCAAAACACAGAACTGCCACTTGACAATTAGTATATAGATACATGGATACGATGTAGGACAAGCTTTGCAATTATTATATAGAGTCGATAGAAGTACAGATTTTTGCATTTTAGGCATATAAGAAACAAGTTTTAATAGATTCTTCGTTTATGCAACATGTTCTTATTTTTTCTGAAACTCTTATTTGTGGAATATTTCGCATGGGAACGTTAAAAGTAATGTTAAAAGCCATAAGATTAAAATACGCGTGGTATAAAATTTATCCAAGATAAAAAGAATTATCATGTCTAATGTAAATGGAATATCCATTACTGAAGTTGTTTCTTTCTGACTTTATACTAATTTTTTTAAAGGTGCACAAAAGGCCAGTTTTTCCTAACAAATACTTAACGTATTTCAAATGGTTTGAGGTTGAAGTTACTCTAGAACGCATGCTTATACGCTAAAAACTTTCTATAACACTTTTTCTTAAATTTCTTTTATCAACCTTTATATGAAGTTGCATGTGACGCAAACAAATTCCCTATTTAAAACTAATAAACGCAGTTGGTTAAATTGGGGTTGGAGTATTGCTAGTTTGATACTGTTTATAATTCAAATTAAAAGTCTTTATGCTAAACAAAAAATACGTATATCAATGTATTTCTAAACAAACTGAAAAAAACCCACCCATACTCTAAAACAGATAGCAATTTAACTATTACAGTTTATCCTGAGTTAAAATGGAAAGTCTATATGCTTTAATTGCAACAGATTCAGTTTCATAAAAACGTTTTACTAACCTTGTAACTTTAGAATTGTTAGGAGTTTTATAGCGGATGTAATTATTCTTAAACTCTTTAATGACACTCCTATAAGATTAGCTAGAGAAATATTGCTCTAAAATAAAACCTGTTTGTGCCATCTTACTGAAAAATAATTCCATTGTTAATTTTGATATGCGTAACTTTTCCAGAAAAGGTAATTTCTGGAATATTCGTATTCGAAGGTAAATTTCGTATTCCAGGGAAGGTAAAAAGAAAACTAATACTAACAACATTTAAATTATGTGTTACAATGGAAAGCATTTCAGTGATTCATTTATAGGGAAACAATCCATTCATGCTTAGAAATAAATGGCAATTCAATTGTTTTCAAAATTTATTTAAATAGAGCTTAGAATTCACTGACTTATCTTTGTACTAGGCTTTCGTTGTATATCACCTTGTTATGTTTCACCTTAAAGACCGACACATAGTTGAAACTTACATCACGGCTGAGAACTCATTATGAATCGTACATATCACGGGAAAAGGCGCTTCCAATCCCCAACAAAATGTTTCCAATTATTTAATACCACTACGACTATGAAGCATAACAACATAAGAGGGGGGATATCTCCCTATTACTCGAATATATTGTTTAAATGACGTACTTAAATAACATAACTTAATGACATAAAATTTGATACCTGATAATATACGCAAAAAGTAATACTACTGCTTGGAATAATAAAAATTTCAATACTTCCATAAAAAAAGCACCTAATTCATCTTCGCTTGCCTTCATCACCTAATTGACCTTTGCTTGCTTTCATCATTGATGTAACCTTTGCTTGCTTTCATTATCTAATTGACATTTGCCCGCTTTCTTCAAGTAACTATTGAAAGTTAGATGATAATGTTGTTTGGTAAGATGAAAGTGTGTGCCGAATTTCAGTGCTCTACATACTTTAGGAGCCAAGACAAGCCCTTTAAATAGGGCGTACTATATAACGTAACGGCGTACCGCAATGCCATGAAAATTTGATGGATGAAAATGTTCCCCAAGTGAAATAGTGTTCGGAGTTTCAGCCCTCTACATACTCTGAAAAGTGGACGAACCAATAGGAGAAGTTGAATGAAGAGACAGTCCACATGAGGTTATAAGAGGTGTAGAAAAAATGACCTTTATTTTCCCAATGTTTAAATATTTAGGTTTCAAATCGCTTTGTTAACTTTCAAGATATTTAAAATTTCAAAACATATTTATCATATTTCTGGTAATTGTGAAAATTGTGAATCTTTCCTTAAAAGAAGATAAAATTCAGGAGATAACTTTTAGATTGTTTCAAAAAATCAAAAATGTAATCGAAAACATTGATTTAGAAATAAAATTTCTATAGGGAGCTAATACGTAAATTAGTGGTTCTTATTTAAGCAGGTAACCTATCCACATACAAATCGATCGATTTGTGGTTATGGATGTTCAAAACGTATAAATCTATCAAAATTCGAAAGTAAGATTTTTGACCTCATCATAATACTTTCCCTTTATACATACTTTGTATTGCAGGAATGCAGAGTAAGCTAACATTTACAACAACTAAATCGTGTTACAGCGGAAGAAATTTCAATGGTTAAATCTATCAAAATTCGAAAGTAAGATTTTTGACCTCATCATAATACTTTCCCTTTATACATACTTTGTATTGCAGGAATGCAGAGTAAGCTAACATTAACAACAACTAAATCGTGTTACAGCGGAAGAAATTTCAATGGTTAAATCTATTTATTCACTCTCCGAGATAAATGACAATTCAATTGTTCTCAACATTCATTTAAATAGATTTTAGAATTCGCAGATTTATCCCTGTACTAGGCTTCCTTTGTATTTCACCTTGTATATTTCACCTTAAATGTCGACACAAACTCGAAACTTAAATCACCGTTGAGAACTCCTTATAAATCCTAGATATCACCAGAAAAGACACTTCCAATCCCCAACAAAATTCATCCAACTCTTTAATACCACTACGACGATGAAGCAACTAACTGCAAGGGGGTATAATTCCCTATTTCTCGAATCTATGGCGGGAAAGAATGTAAATTCCATTAATGCCCCTTTGGACCTTACCTTTTATTGTAATGTTGGAAGCGCAATGTTAATTGGGTTTAGGTCTCGGGTATTTAGGTTAAGCTGGAATGTTTAGGATAGAGAGAATTTAATTTACTATAATAGACGTCGAAGGGGTGGATGGAAGACAGAGAGGCTAGGGTGGGGGAATTCTGGAGAGCCAGCTGGTTCAGAGGCTGGAGCCCAGTCTTGAGCGGCATTATCTTTCCTACGGTTGCATCTCCGAGGGTTACATGTAAGTATGATGGAGTTTTCGTCGCCAAGATTGGAAAAGCTTGGCGAACTTTTTTGTGTCGCATGTTTCTGCCAGTGGTTATATTGGAAATCTAATTTGGAGAGACTTTTTTCTTCAGGCTCTCTTGATTGAGAATATTATAGTAGTTTGAATGCCAGTAGTAGTTTGGTAATTCCGCCTCTTAATGGGCAAATAAAAATGTTATGTTTCGTCAAACACATAGATTTCCTATAAACTAATAAATTTTGTGATTTCGCTAAAAGTGAAGCATTAATCAGAGCAAAGTAAAGATAATTATTGTAGCTTTCGATTAAAAAAAAGCGTATAAAATTTCGTGAATTTAAAATTTAAAAAATGAATTCATGAAAGTTTGTATGATTTTGTTGATCAAGAAAATTAAATTTTAAGAATTCTAAATTCCATACCTTGATAAAAGTAAATGTTAAAATCTATAAATTATGTCTTTCATTTTCAAGTAAAAGAAAATACATATAAAAGACCCATTTCAATGAAAATATTTAGCATAATTCTTTTATTTAGAAAACAATATATTCGAAGCCTTGAGATTCTGTCTACAGCTCCATCTAGCTGAAAATGAGTCTTTTAATAATTACTGAGTAAAGAAGTCGTAGCAGCGAACTCTACAAGAGTACTACTGGACAGAAAAAAAAACAAACAATAGAGATGAAAATAAAAACCGCAGATGGAAATGGACTCAACATGTCTCAAGAATGCAACAGCAAAACATCCCTGCTGTGGCACTTACTTATGCGCCAGAGGGAGAGGGAAAAGTATCTCGGGGTCGAACCAAACTAACTTGGAGGAGACTAATAGAACAAGAGAGAAATCTGATGGGATGGGCGAACTGGTCAGAAGCAAGGACTGCGGCACAGGATCGACCAGGTTGGCGACTCAAGCTGAAGGCTTTATGTGCCACTAGGCACGATGAGTGCTGATGATGATAAAAGTAGTCTAATTTTATTTGAATAGCTCAATTTATTCTAAAACCATCGTGCTAAAAATGGAAAGGTGGCACAGAGAAATTTCCACTGTGACGACATAACAACTGTCCTTTATGCGCTATAATGCGAGTGAAAGTAGCGTCATTTACGGTCGATAAAGGGAAAGTCAACCTTTATAGACACACTTAAAATGCGTTATAAATTCAAAAATAGAGTAATTAATTTTTCAAATGCAAATATATCAATGCATGCTCACTTCAAAAATGAGAATCGTGCGAAACTTCAATTCACCGATGGAAGAATTCAAAAATTAACTGTGTTTTTCGTGGCATTAAAATTATTACTAGCCAAATACCCCTTGAAAATCAACGGCTTCCCAATAAGCAAGTCATGAATAATGTAAATATTTTAATACGCGTTTCACATTTATTCGGCAAATCGAATATTTTGGTGTGCAGAACCCTCTAAAGAAAATAATATTGGGAAACTCAAATTGCTCACTTCTTCTCTTCGAAATATCTACACGTACACCAAGATAAAGTCTCTGTATCATCGCGAATCATGCTTTTTTACCAGTTCGCCTTTCGAATGTTTTTGTGTGGAGTACCCACCCCCTTAAATACACATTTTTGGAAAACTCCATTTTTATTGGGTTTTCTATCTATTGATTCGTCCATATACCAAATAAAGCCTCTATCACGTTTAAAAAGGGGTGTTTCTCCTTTATTCCGAAAATCGAACATTTTGGTATGCGGCACCCCCTAAAGTAGAAAATATTTTAAAACTGAAATTGTACACTTTCTTCCTTCCAAATGATCTTCCCGTACACCAAATTTAAAATATTTATTTCATCCCGAAGAATGTTTTTTTTATCAAGTCACCTTTCTAACGTTTTTCTCTGGAGCACCCCTCTGGAGCACTCTCTCTCTCTCCTCTCCCCTCTTCCCCCACCTCTCTCTCTTTCTGTATATATATATGAGAGAGAGAGAGATAGAGAGAGAGAGAGAGATACTTTACACTTATGTAAGTATATGGTATAAATG